>LNAC01000511.1:1014879-1141097 GCA_002007465.1 Ailurus styani | reverse complement strand
GGAAGAAAGAAAGAAAAAGAAAGAAAAGAAAGAAAGAAAGAAAGAAAGAAAGAAAGAAAGAAAGAAAGAAAAAGAAAGGAAGGAAGGAAGGAAGGAAGGAAGGGAGGGAGGGAGGAAGGAGGAGACAGAGGAAAAGAAAGAAAAAGAAAGAAAGAAAGAAAAAGAAAGGAAGGAAGGAAGAAAGAGAAAGAGAGAGAGAAAGGAAGGAAGGAAGAAAGGGAGGAGGAGTGAGGGAGGGAGGGAAGGAGGAAGGAAGAAAGGAAGGGAGAAAGGAAGGGAGGAAGGAAGGGAGGGAGGGAGGGAGAAAGAAAAACAATCAAATTCATAGAAACAGCAGAAAAGTAACTGGGGGGAGGAGTTGGTAAAAGGGTACAAGATTTCAGTTATGAGTAAGTTTTAAAGATCTAACATGTAGCATGGTGACTATAGTTGACATTATATTGTATAATTAAAATTTCCTGAAAGTAGAATTTAAATGTGCTCACCAAAAAAGAAGAGAGGCATAAATATGTGACGTGACTGATGCTTTAATTAACTTTATGAAGGGAATCATCTCACAATACACGTGTATATATCAAATCACCATGTTGTACAATTTATCTGAGAGTTTTGCCAATTATTCCTCAGTAAAGCTAAAAAAAATAAAAGCACCATTTTATATTTCTTAGGTAAACCCTACTGTGCAAGTGATCATAGCAAATAAAAAAAGAGGTAAAGTGTCTCACAGGGCAATGACATAGGTCTAAATGTTTTACAGGTATTACTTAATTTACTTTATCCACATAGCCTGAGGAGTTCGGCGTTGTCAATCCATTTATAGAGTATGAAAAAAGGACTTCCTATCCCTCTCCATGCAGCGGCATCTTGTAATGTCAGAAATAAAATTGAAGTAAGTTAGTCTGAGTGCAGACTTCACAGAGAAAGTCCATGTTCTCACAAGAGAGTTGCCAGGCCTTTAATGTGGAATGTTATCTCCTACAAAGTCACACTGGACCTTCATTTCAGATGCCCCTAATGGGAAACTTGGCATTTCTCCAGTCAATCTTCACAAAAGCAGTTTGTGTGTGGTGTTTTTTGAAAGCAAAGTAGAAACCGGATGAGTTTTTATTGTTATGTATATATGTGTCCTGTGTAATAATTTTTCAGTTGTGGACTACTGGTAGAATCCAACAACCCAGCTTGTAGCTTATCATTACACTAACTGCAAGAATGCAGGGATATCTAAGAGAGAGAGACAGGTTTTTTTCCTGGAAAAGCTCCTTGTTTGTATATGAGGAAGTTACTCATGCTTCAAATATTTAGAATTTAATATTTAATTAAAAGTTATATTTGGGCCCTTCTAGGACACAAAATCAAACATATTCAGAAACTATCCAATAATTACATGTGTGATCTTATTTTAAGTACAAGTTGTTGGTGCTATTCTAAGTTTTCCTGAACATTCCTTGTGTTTGACCAATGAGAAAAGCAGAAAGAGCTCTGGACATAGAATGGGCTGACTCAGATCTATCCTGAACTTACCCTGAGTGTGCATTGGGAGGAAGCATCTGAACTTCTTGGGACTGTTGCCCTTCGGTCAAATGGTAGGGTAGGTGAGCCAAAGTAATGTTCTTCTACCTGTAGAGCTCTTGCCATAGACAACTGAAAGGTTGGATATCAGAACACTTTATGTCCTGGCTTTATTCCTCCACTTCCAGTTCACCCTTGTTAAGAGCAAACAGTCTTCCCTATGGGAAATACAAGGTTAACAATGATACAAAAGAAGAAAGTTAAAACTCAGTGGCCTAGAGATCTGCATTCTTACATCCCCCAAAGTTCTGCAATATCCCCAAACCTAAAAGATGGCCCTCAGAAGATCTAAATAGACTTGCTAACTGTGCAGACACACACAACACACCCCTATCCTGTGTGGGTCATAGACATTGGCAGTAGGCCTGGGGCATGTCTGCATCTTTCGAGAGAGTGAGAAGGAAGTCTGAAGGCACAGCCACAAGCCCCCTGGACCTAGGAGCAGAGTGGGAGGCATTTACTACATGGAAAAGCAGGGAAACAAGTTGATCTCACAGCAAGCCCCACATTCCACACCATCTCCATCCAAAACAAAGTACATTATAATTGATGTAGATAATGACAACGTGGGATGGAAGGAAACTGATGAATTATGTCCTGGAAACTTTGCTTTAGAAGGCAGGAAATTGGATAGTATATTCCAAAAAGATTGTCAACAAAAAAAGCATTCAAATTTATTTTTTTTATATAAAGCATTAAATTCTCCACCATCCAAAGATGTCACTTTCCTAGAAGAGTTTATTTATTATGATTCTGGATAACTGGCATTTTGGGGACCACCTCTCCTTTTTTTGTACAATGAGAAATAACTCTGAATAAATTCTAACTATAATTTTTCCATGTACCTCAAAATTGTATTATCATTCCTCAGATTTTTCAAAGTGGATTTAGGTTCCCAAAAATAGGCTAGAGTCAACATTTATTGAATGTCTACCATGTGCATGGTCTGTGATAAACTTTTTATAAGAATTATTTCAGCCGTCAGAACTACACCATGGTGGGGGGTTGGGGGTATCAGTAGTGCTTCCAGGTGATTCATGAAGAAACTGAGGCTTGCTCAGGTTAATTAAGTGATCCAAAACCAAACAAGGACCCTATCAGTTTCCAAAGTCATGCCCATCTGGCTCCAGAGCCAAGCATACAACTGCTAGGGGGAGGTGTGGAAGACAGGAAAGCAAACCACAGGGCTTACATAACTGATAAAAGAATTGGCTCTGATGAGAAAGGCAAGTTGGCTACATTACTAAATCCCAAGCCATGTTTCCTCAAATGGTATTTAGACATCCATTTAAGGCAGTGTTAACAGCGGCCATTGTAACCTGAGTCTGATTCTAGCAACAGCTTCAGGTCCCTTCAGTAAAGAAAAGCATTTTGCAGAAGAGGAGACTCCTCTCATTGAGTCCTAAAATCAGAAAATAGACAGCAAGAAGCAAAAAGCACTCCTTCTTAGCCATAATCTGGTTTATTTCACTTTAGGTCTCCTGATAAGTTGGTTGGAGAACCCATGAATGCCCTGACAAACTAGAAGTTTCACCAGGCAGGATCCAGGCCCTGAGTTTCCATGGGAGGAAATCATGGCAACTCTCTTGGCAGACAGAAGTCACCACATCAATGACATGTGCTCAAACTCAGCTTGTAGCCCAGAGACATCAGGTTGGAGAAGTCTCGGTGTTCAAGTTGGGTGTCTCCCAGAGGTCTTGGTGGCGGGCTTTGGCAAGCTAGGGCATCTGCCACTGTGGATGAGTCCATGGCCATTTCCAGGAGCAGTGTGCTCTCAGGAGGGGAGAAAACACAAAAGTCATGGTGCTGCCTGAAGTATAAACTACTTTTATCAAACCTCTGCAAACACCACTCTATAGAAGTGTGGCACTCCCCTACAAATGTGCAATTCTCAGCCTAAGAAGCTGTTCCTGTATGAATTTACATCTGACTCTCAGCTACTTCTAGTTTTTATTTATTCCTGAAAAGGAGGGAGAAAAAGACAAGAAAGGAAAGGTGCCTGGGTGGCTCAGTCAGTTAAGCGTCTGACTCTTGATTTTGGCTCAGGTCATGATCTCAGGGTGGTGAGTTCGAGTCCAATATCTGGGTCCATGCTGGATGTTGCCTACTTAAGATATTCTCTCTCCCTCTGCCTCTCACCCAAGCACCTCCCACCTGCTACTCGTGTGCTCTCTCTCTCTCTTTCTCTTAAAAAAAAATGGCAGGGAAGGAGGTAAAAGAGAGGCATTGCATGGCCTCTTTAGTTCCTCATCCCATGAAACTCATGATTTCACTGCTATACTAATGATCATCCAGCCAGGGAGTCCCAGGAAGGCATCAGAGGGAACCTCTAGCACCCTCAGGGGCCCCCAGACCCAAGTCCTCCATCTGTCTCCAAGCTATGTGCAGAGACAGCCCACCCACTAACATTTATGAGGCTTACTTGGACTGAGGGGCCTGAGCAACATCACTAGAGTTAAATGGATGTAAAGGCAGAAGTGAACTGGGTGCACTTTGGAGTTATAGCACCCTCGGGCAACACTGATGCCAAGGATGCCCAAGCACTGTCCAGGAGATGCCTTGCCTGGAGCTCTATGCCAGAGCCACTAACATTGAATTGTTCACAGAGAAGCTGGGATGGCTTTCCAACACCACCTGGCTTCAGGCAGATAAGATCTGAGTGCACCACCCTCCCAGGCTTCTGGTGCAGTGCTATTCCCGCTAACCCCATACTATATTTAGTGGGAAAGTTTTCCTTCGGCAACACATCAATAGTTCTTTGATGTCTGGGTTGCATGAGTGCTTTGACAATACTCATTTTCCCCTAGACTAGTGTCTTTCTAATGTTGGGTAACCCACATTGATATAGCCTCAGGGTCTTTTCCAGCCAAAATGGAGCCAAGTCCAGAAAGGTATCCATCTTAGAAGAAATGGCTGAGTGGTGTTCTAGCATATAGGATGTCATCCCTTCTCACTATAGATTTATTAATATTTATCCTTATAATCTAATAGTAACCTTCCCTACTGACTGAAAAATTTTGAGCTGACCCAACAAATTCTCAACAACTGTATTAGTAAAAGAGAATCAGCTTATTTTTCACCAACCCAGAAAGAAAAACACTGGCACATACTAATATTTTGAATCAGTTTTTTTTTAAGAAGTTCTAACGCTGATAATTTTTTAGCTTTCTGAAAAGAGAAATTTGTGTACTGATAGACAAAACACTTCTCTTCTCCAGAAATGATCAACAAAAAGCTGACTTACTTTGCTATGGAGAAAATTAATCCGTTAATTCCACTGGTCTCCCTCACCTTCCATTTAGAGAGAGTATGGAGTCTCTAACACCCTGCCCAGGATAAGGACCAGATAAACACAGAGAGTTATAGATCCAGCCTCCAGGAGCTCAGGCTAGAGGAGGAGCTGGCAAAAACTCCTATTCTAACTCTTAGATTTCCTTCCATTTAAAATTCCATTGTTTGGCAATTAATTATACTGATAAGAAACATGTCTATTTCACTATCTGATATTTCTCTAACAGTAACATCAAGTGACTGATGCCACATTTTCTTCTATCCTTTGGTTAAACTCAATCTGTTGTAGGTTTTCTAGTAAAAGGTAACTGGAGTACCCAAGAGAATATCTAGATGTAAACCAGGGTCGCCTGCCCCCCTCTAAAATCTCCACAAGATTGATTTATATCTAACTCTGTGTATTGTGCATGGCTGGTGGCTTCAGTAAGATTTTAGGGAATCCCTCCTCAGAGACTGGTGGCTTACATTCTTCTGCCCTCTGGCTCCAGTGAGTGTGAACTATTTAGTGACCACCTTAATGTAGGGCTCAGTCCTTTTCTTTAATTAGCGCCTGTCAGACAAAAACCAAAGACATATCCAGATGAAGAGGAGAGAAAGTCATTGCATGAGGGTCAACACTGTAGAGCTCTCCATGGAGACTCCTGTTTTTGAAGGTCCACAGCATATGTGCACCCTGGTTATGGTCCCTCTGTCTGCATGAGCCCTTCTCCCTTGCCCCTCTGGCAAATCTTGCTCTTGCCCAGGAGTTTGGTCATCTCATCATCTTTGCTCAACAGCTATTCCTTCATCAGATATTTAGCGAGTACTTATTCTGGGCAGACCCTGTTCTGTGTTCTTCAAGATTCCAGCTGGAACCATGTGCCTCACACTTTGCAGCACTTTGTCTTCCAGCAGTGGGAGACAAGCACCAAACAAGCAGATGGCATATCAGATAGCCATGAAGGCAGAGCAGGGAAGTGAAACAGAGGAGGCTCATAGGGGTTGCCAGGACCGAGGGTTTCTATTTTGTTTCAGGTGGTCCTGGAAGGCTGTGCTGATAAGAGAACATCTGAGCAGAGACCAGAAAGAACATAGCTATCTGGAAGAAGAACATTCCAGATGGAAGGAATAGCATATGCAAAACCCTGGGGCAGGAACAGTGGCAAGAAGAAAAGACAGTGTTGTTTTGCGGAAGAGGAGACGAAGAAAGTGACAGAAGATGAGGTCAAAAAGGTCAGGTCATGCAAGTCATTCAGGTCAAGCAAAGACTTCATCTGTGCTCAGTGTTGACAGCTGGCCACTCCAAGTGACCTAACCTAATTTCTGCTTTAAGAGCCTATTCTGGATACGTGCTGGAAGCCCAAGGAAGATATGGAGGAGGCAGAGACCAGGCCTGTGGCCTCCTGGGGCCCGGTGAGAGATGAGGATGTCTTAGGCAACCAGGCAGAGTGGAAAGTTGTGAGACTGGGACCAGTTTCTGAATGTGTCTTGAATGTGTGATGAGCTGGATGTGTGGCGTAAAAGGAAGAGATGAGTCAAGCGTGACTTCAGCATTGGGCAGCCACGGCCTCACCCTCCTCTCCCACAAGCCTTATCAAGGTAGCTGCCCAAACAAGGACAGTTGTCTCCGTAGGAGGAGTTTGGAGAAGAGCACTCCTGTAACAAGTGTCCCACCCACTACATGTCCATGGGCTCCGTTCTCCTCTTCCTGAGGAGGTGGAGGCGGTTGAACAGTCCTCTGGCAGGAAGACAGTCAACGGGAACTTTTTCCTAGAATTGTGAGTAACAGAACGCTGCTAAAAATGAGGCCTGACTTTACAGGGCACATACTGGAAATGAAGGCTATTAATAGGTTCCTTCAGGACGCTGCCACGCTGAAAAAGGCCACGCAAGGCAGCGTTCACAGGAGGTGAGAAAGCCCCAGGGCTCCTAAGCAAGGCAGGAAAAGAAAAGCATTTCACAGTCGTGCCTTTGGAATGCAAAAAAGGGTCAGCAATCACTTCCCACCATTCCTATCAATGGCCAAATGGAGCTAGTGTGTGACTCTTTGACCTAAACAGAGAACTGAAAGCTATGGAAAAAGCCAAGAAAAAAAACCCACTATAGTTTATCAGAGGTGGTGTAAAGTAATTAATTCTTAAAGGACCAACAGGACACATACCCCTGAACCTCAAATCTAGTACAATTGTTCATTTAAATTAGTAACTGGCAACCAGTCAACCTCACCCTAATAGGGGCTTGTGACCTAGACTCTCCAGGCTCAAATCCTGGACAGGGAGCAAAGATGCAGAGTTGGATGCTTTCTGGTCCAGTTCTGTCTTTGCACAAAGAAATAACACAACAAGTGCTTTGGTTCTCTTCAACAATATTTGCTGACACCTAGTATGTGCAAGGCACTGGATGACCATGCTCACATGGGACTGCATCTATGAACCCAGTGTGCTGTTGGGACAAAGAGAAAATCATGCAGCAGGAATGAAAGTGGTTGAAAAACAGCCCATTTCTCTCAAGTAGCAAAGTGAAAACAACAAAACAAAACAAAACTATATTCCCATTGTGTGCTTTTTTTCCTAACCAGTGCCCTGAAAAACTACAGATACTCAATGAAACTGCCTCAGTAAAGTAAAAAGAGCATAGCTTTGCAATCTTAGAGATCTTATTTTGAATTCAAATATACCCGCTGCTAGCTGACCTTTGAGAAACTAACCTAATGTTTTTGAGACTCAGTTTCGTCATCAGTGAAATGGGCATAAATTACTTATGCTCACAGGGTTGTGGAAATCGAATGGGATAACACGCAAAGGGACTGGTCCCAGTGCATTGCTGCAAATGTTAGTTTGCCTTCCTGGTTGCTAATGGAAGAGGAAAACAAAGAAGTTAAGCCAAGGGAACTTACATAGCCTGGGAATCCAGAAGGAAACCGTTGCAGTAGGCATATTTTCCAAATTGTGTCACTGGACACTGATCACATACTGAGTATAGTTGCAAGAAATGGCATTCCACATCTCTATCCCCTACCAGAATGCCCTCTGTGCCATTCCAATGTTGCAATAATTCTGTTCAGAATTGGTCCAATTTGCAAATGAACATAAATTGCCTTTTGCGTTTTTTCCTTAATCTTGTAGATATGTGATGTTTTCTTCAGAATTTAGAGGACCCCTGAGCTAGCTGGAAGGCATTCTTTGGTATGCCAAGACTCAGGAAACCCCCTGAGGTAGTTTGTCTCCTTCATCTGTCTCTCGATTTCACCTGTGTGTCATACAAAACCAGAAACCCCTCAACTAGAAACAGAGTCTGTGACTGAATCAACGCGCTTTTTATTTTTTTAACCTCTTGGAAGAGATTTGGGAGGAATCTAAGTATCATTGTAAAATTCACAAAATCCCAAACCCAGTGAGCCAGCAACAGATGAGGGAAATTGTTCCACATCCTGTCGGGAGGAAATGAACAGGACCGGGAGGAAGAATGTGCTGCATGGTGCGAAAGCTCGGTTTTGATTCCTGAAGCTGAACATCTGCCACTTTTCTGAGTGGAGCTACCAGCTCTAGCAGACTGCAAGGACCCTACGTTCAGAAGACTCCAAGTGCAAATTGGAGCTGTCCCCCTCGGCAGCTGTGGGAATGTGGACAGGAAGCCAGGGACCCTGAAGAGACAGTGTAGGAGTACATCCTGTGGGGATAGATAAAAAGTAACGGCCGGGCTGTGGGAAACTCTTCCGAGCAAACACGTGAGCTCAAGAATTTCCTGAGCCAAAGATCTGACTCCAGTTATTTGTTGTATCTGTTTATTTGTTTTCCGAGTGATTCTGCACAATTCTGACAAAATGAAAGAAGATACAAATCTAAAACCTGTATGATTGTGTTTTTTAAGCTTTTGCTCACAGAGCACTCACATGATACTGGGCAGAAGGGTGTCAGCCTGAATTCAGGATTTGCCACCAGGGCCAGTGGGCCACAGGCAATGGCAGGGGGTGTCTGGCAGACCCCTTCAGGTGGCAGAGGATGCTGGTCAGCAGGCATTGCTTCGGGTCCAAGGAGTGCCTTTCCTGCTGCAACAGCCTACTCTGGGTCTGTAAAGAAGCCTTCTCTCAGAATCACATAACCAGGAAGCAATTTATCATTATCAGGCGCCTTATCGGAGTCTGGCATTCTTCTGAGTTTCCAAGAAAACTGCTTCATAATTTTTACCGAGACTTATAATTCATCCATCTAATCTTGCATATTCGAATTTAAAGCAATAAAGTATATGTTGGGTAAAATTATGTTTCCAATACCTTTTAGAGGCAGAGACTTTTTTTTAATTTTTATTTATTTATTTGACAGAGAGAAAACACCAGCAGGTGGAGTAGCAGGCAGAGGGAGAGGGAAAAGCAGACTCCCCGCTGAGCAGGGAGCCCATCCAGGCCTCGATCCCAGGACCCTGGGATCATGACCTGAGCCAAAGACAGTCCCTTAACCAACTGAGCCACCCAGGTACCCCAGAGACTTACTTTTTAATCCTTTTAAGATGATAGCCGAATGTATTTGTTCTGACACATCTTTCAGCTGCTGTGACACAGATTTGAGTAAGGGGCTGCTGTGACACAGATTTGAGTAAGTGACAGATGCATCTTGCCCCCAGCAGGTGCAATTTTCCGGTCCCCACAGGGGCTTGACCAGCCCACTGCCCACATGGTCTGCCCTTCCCCTGAGTGTCTCCTTAATGCGCCTTTGGAACCTGTCTCTGGCATGTCAGAGCTCACTTTCCAGTCATGTTTCCTGTTACCTCCAAATCTGCTTTACAGCATACTTGGCTCTGTGTTTGCACATTCATGAAATGCTCCACTGAATTGAGTTGAATTAAACTGACCCTTCATGGGTTCACAGATTCCCTGTTTTCTGCCTCATCTTTCCTATCAAGCACCCCTCACTCTCATGACATTCTCCCTGAGGTCTCCTCCATATCTAACTCCTCAGGAGACAGATTGTCCGGGAGCCCTCCTACAAAGCCACAGCTGCTTCTCCAGTTCAGGTCCCGCCTCCGGGACACCACACTCACTGACTGTGCTCTTTACTAGTGCAAGTTTTATTTCTATCTGATCTATGTATTACAAATAGTTTTTAATTTTCCTAAAGAAATGCTCCCTTACTCCCACCTCTTCATTGTATCCTTCTCTTCAAACCTTTTCTTCAGTGCCTTTGTGCCCTGGGAAGATAAGACAGGGCCAACCATCCAGGCCAAGGCCCCCATGTGGACTTGAAAGCCAGCCCTGCACCAGTGCACCGGGGGCCCTCACGGTGTGGTCTTTCTCTCTACTCCTTTCCAGCAAATGCAGCCAGAATGTCTGTCCTGACTCTGCCTGCATCCAACTCTTTCCTGTGTGTTTACAAATTTGCCTTCTACTGTGGGTTGTCATACACTAAAGCAGTCCACTGACAAACCACCTCGCCCTTGGGTTTTACTGGGTGGACGTGGATATTCACCTGCATCATGGTAAAGGAAAAGGGACAGAGCAGGAGGATGTTCCCACCAACACAAAAGAATCACAAAGAAGAATTAAAAATACCCAGGATTCAGTGCTGAACATCTCTCAAAGCATCTTCTGATTTCCCAAAGCTGATGGAAATATTCTGACGGTATTAATAGAATACAGATGTTAAAGAATGCCACTTAGAATTCTGCTGAACAAATGACCCTATTGGGAGGTCGTTTCCAGTCTCCAGGGACATTCCACAGAGGGCCCAGCTGATTGTCTCATATTGAAACAACATGTCCAAGACACATTCCAGCTAGAAGAAAGCGGAACAGGGCTACTCTGACCAAATATAAATCATAAGGCAAAAGGGCGACTTCACTGCCTCGGTTCTCCCTCCCTCCTTCCCTGATTCACCCTCCCGCCCCCTCCCACCCCCCAAGGAAAACAGAGCACTGAGTAAGAGACTGCCAAGCCAAGCCGACTCAGGCGCCAGCCGGCGGCCCAGCGCAGCACAGATGGCGGCCGTTTGGGAAGCTCACAGCTTTCAGTGCTGTGGCCCTGATGTTTTTGCTTCACTGCAATTTGTTTCTGATCTTCAGTCAAATCCTTACAACGCTGGGATCCCCTAGAGAGTTTATATTTTGACCTTATGACAATTAACGCCAGAGGCCAAGGAACAAATAGATAAGAGAGAAATTCTGTTGGTAAGAGGTGGATGGTCAGAGGACGAGGTGGGGTCTTATTACTAAAGTAAACGTGTTATTTGTGAAATTATTTCCCATCCAATAAAAAGAACCCAGTGTCTTTAAAGAGACAAGTTGCCAAAATGGAAAGAAAGTCTTCTTTCAAAAGCTGCCAGACCTGGCGATCCTCAGTTACTGTGTGTTCAAAAAAGGACACAAATTAGCAGAGGCTGGGGCGGAAGACCTTCCCCATGGGATGCACAGGGCCTTTCATAGCTTGGTTTGGCTACAGAGATTTGGGCAATCCAGGGAGGGTCCTTGTCCAGCCCCTACTGCCCCCACCCCTGAGGGGCAGACCCCAGCTCTAGGCCAGAAGCTGCGGTCAGAGTCCAGATTCCAGATTCCCTGACCACCAGGGTTGCTGGTGGCTGGCAAGAGGACACCAAGCAGAGCAGGAGAGGTGTTTGTTCTCACCTCCTAGATGTGGCACAGGGTCTCAGGGAAGCAGGACTCAGGCAATGACTGCATATCACCAACTGGCGTGCCTCCAGCAAGTAGGATCAGAGGCACCAAAGCCTCCCCTTTCTTCCCAGACCCACAGGACAAAGGTGCATGTGTCCCTGAGGATTTGCACAGAGATATGAACTCAAGAACAAATGCACCCAGGAAAGTTCAGCCAACACCCAACCTGCAAACAGGAGCATCACAGTAGAGCCACCCAAACCAGGAGCCTCTCAGAACTCAGAGTAGGGCGCAGGGCCTCCTGTTTCCAGGCCCCCGTTATCCTGCCTCCCTCCTGCCCCTCCTGCATGTGCACATGCAACACAGAGTCTGTGGCCAGAGACAAGGGCTCCCAGATGGGGCACTTGCTTCATTCAAATGTTGGCTTCCTCTTAACTCTCTTTATCTTCCTTTCAAAGACAGTCCCTGTTTGGGGCTCTGTCCAGATCTGAAGTAAGGGGCCAGAGTGACATCAGCGTGTGCTGATGGAGAGCGTCTGGTGTTTGGTGTGCACGTGGTTTGCTGGGAGAACCGGCCTATCTCTCATGGAGACTTCCGTGGAGGAGGGCCCCAGAGGGCTGTGGGCTGTTCATTATAAATCACCCCAGCCCAAGAGAAAACAGCACAGATTATGACAGATATAAAATGGTTCTCACCTACTCAGAGGCATATTAGCAAACACAGAGGAGCAAGGCCAGCTAAAGAGGCTAGTTTTCAAAAGAAATTTCAAGTTGAAAAGAAATAGCCAAAATTATTTTTTCCCCTGAGAGTTTATCAGAAAACAAGATTATTATTACCCAAAGCAGCTGAATGTTTGGGCTTCCTCAGAAAATAAAACATTCCTTTGATAGAGGACGCCTACTGACTCTCTCCCACCCGGGAGTCCTGCTTTGAAGTGCCAAGAGGGTCTGGGGTCTGTCCACGGTTCCTTCCCACGTGAGTGAAGAGGAGGGACTCAGGCTCTGTCTGCAGAGTCCTCAGGGAGTACAGGGTATTAAAAGATCTGAGGCGAGGACCACAGCAAGCTGGGCAATGGAAACTGAGGAGACTGTGGAGACTGAGATCTGAATGAATTACCCAGGTGACAAGGAACAGAAATAGTGATTCTAGACAAAAGGAAACACCAGTCATTTTGGGGGGCCTGTTATGGGGGAGGGGGAAGTGGAGGATGCTGTGGAGGTAGGTCTGTAGAAGCAAGCAGAGACAAGACCACGAACCATTAACCCAGATGGTTAAACCATGTTAAGGTGTACACTTTTTTTTTAATTTTTTTATAATCATAAAATACATATAAAATTTACCATTTTAACCATTTTAAGTGTATAGTTCATTGGTGTTAAGTATGTTCATATTGTTGCATTTCCAGGAGTCTTTTCATCCTGCAAAACTCAGATTCAGTCTCCATTAAATAACATCACCCCATTCTCTCTCCCTTCAACCCTGGCAACCACTAGTCTACTTTCTGTCTCTGTGAATTCTGGGGCACCTGGGTGGCTCAGTGGTTAAGTGTTTGCCTTCGGCTCAGGTCATGATCCCAGAATCCTGGGATTGAGCCCCATATCGGGCCTTGCTTCTCCCACTCCCCCTGCTTTTGCTCCCTCTCTGTCTCTGTGAATTCAACATTTCATGTAGAGTCCTCAAGATTCATCCATGTTGTGACATATGTCCTTGCTTTTTAAGGCTGAATAATATTCCATTGTATGTATATACCAAATTTTGATTATCCATTCATCTGTCTATGGACACATGAGTTGCTGCAATGTTGTAGCTATCATGAATATGCTGCTATGAACATGGGTGTACAAATATCTCTTCTAGACTGTTTTCAGGTCTCTGGGGTGTATACCCAGAAGTGGAACTGCTGGATCATATGGTAATTCCATTTTTAACTTTTTGAGGAACCACCATACTTTTTCCACAGCAGCTGCATCATTTTACGTTCTCACCAACAGTGCACAAGGGTTCCAATTTCTCCACATCCTCGCCAACACCTGTTATAAGGATTAGACTTCTCAAGAGAAAAGACTTGAAGGATTTTTTTTAAAAATCCAGTGCATAGGGTTGAGTTAATCATATTCGTCAGTTCTTAGTACATTATCATCATTAGCCCATGTACATGTCACTATAATTATTAGATTTCACTGTATCCCATACCCCCCCTTATCCCCTTCCCCTTCAAAGGCAATGCCTTTACAATGTCTTTTTATCTGAATGTGTTCTTAAAAAATGTATTTTGTGTTTATGTACATGTATTCTCTATTTCTGTAAATGGGTGGTATAATTTATCTCATTTAAAGTCCTGAGTTTTTGTTTTTTTAACCAAGTGCTATGTTTTTCAGGTAGTCCATGTCGCTGTGGGTACAGGGGCCCATTGCTTCTAACCAGCATACATGTTCTGTGGCCCACATGCACTATTCCAGGTTGCCCCAGACTCCTGCTCCGCACACCAGGCTGCATGCAGCAAACATCTGCAGATCCATCACCATAAAGTCCCACCAAGGGATTCCCACAGAGTTACTGCTGGTCACAGGGTGGTCCCACACTTGATTTGGTCCAAGGGTTCTGTCCAAAATGGCTATCCCACCTGCATGCCCACCAACAGGGAGTAAGGGTTCCCACAAGAAGGAAGGTGTGGTGAGAAATCATGTTTGCAAACCAGATTAGAATTCAGATTTCAGTGTCTAAAGAGTGGAGCCATGGGGACACTTGAGTGGCTCAATTCAGTTAAGCATCTGCCTTTGGCTGAGGTCATGATCCCAGGGTCCTGCTCAGTGAGGAGTCTGCTTCTCCCTCTCCCACTCCCTCTGTGCTCTCTCTCCCTCTCAAATAAATAAGTAGAATCTTTAAAAAAATTTTTTTTAATTTCAAAAAGGGTGGAACCATGGTGGGATATTAGCAATCTCCTTAAACAAAGCAAATAACCCCACCTCTTGTGTTCTAAATAATTCTTAGGCAATCCCTTTCTGTCACTCTTTTGTCCCAGTCAGTGCTGATATCTGGGCTTGACCACAAAAGGTAAACCTCAGAGATGGAAGTTCTCTGTTTCATGCTCCGCACACTCTTCACTAACACTTGGCAGCTTGTGCAACTTTTGTATGTCAAAAGCAATTTGCTAATAAGAAACCACAGAAGAGCCAAAGATTAGGGGATTTCAGTCACAGTCATGTGACAACTCAGTCTGTTATTGTAACCTGTACTCACATAAATGAGTGCCTGCCTAACGCTGTAGGACGGGTGGAGAACTGAACAGATGAAAAGTGGAGTCACTGAAGAGAGTGCAGGAGAGTTCTGGAAGAGGGTAAGTAGATGCTGCCATCAGAGCCATTATAAAACAGGAGGTCAGAGGGCCATCCTCCTTGGGCTCCCCTTCCATCTATCATCAACATAATAAAAAAGGTCCTTTGCAGTACAGAGGACACAGTCACCAGGGAACTGCCCAAGAGAGGGACCTTCACGGGCCATAATAGCATAAAGATTAAAAATAAATAGATTATATGTACACTAGAAATTAAAATTCTGGATTCTTTATGTACACACTTGGTTCTCTAAACCTCAGTTTCTTGCTCTCTAAAATGGTGATATTACAAAAAAAATCTGTTTCTCCTTGTTGTTCTGAAGACTCACTTGTACTTTGTGCCAGATACTGCTCTAAGTATAAGAAGCAAGTCACGATCTCTATCATCCAGAAGCTTACACCCTAGTAGGGAGAGATGGGGATAAATATATTTTATTCCCCCACCACCACCCCAAACCGCAGATTTGGTAATCCAGATGTTAGCTGGGGATTCCCAGCTCCTCAAGAGCCAGATAGTATTATATTCTACCTCTACCCTCAACACTGTGAGGGAAAAAAACAGTGATCTCCCCAAATTTTCTGCAAACAAGTTTCCTAGGAATTTACTTCTCAGGGTCATCTCTTTCTCCTATTTCCTACCTGCTTCAAATTCTTGTTCTATACATATTATATCAGCCAACATCTTTCCCTGACTTAAACACATGTGCCCAGGTGTACACGTGCACACAAACATACACACACACACACACACACACACACACACACACACACACACAGTGACAAGGTTTTACTAAGAATTATGGAGCTATGGGTGAAGGCTTACAGAAAATCAATACAGAAGTTTAATATTTACTTTTGGCTACTCATTTTTGCTATCTCTTTTTGCCATTGAATGAGGTTGCTCAGTCCCCCTCCCTTCCCTCCTTGTCCTTTCCTCTCTGTTCTCCTAAGCCCTCAACAAGAAACACCACTCCCGTCACTCTAATGGAACAAGTCCCATAGAGTTCCACTCTAATGGAATTCACTAGTGACCCCCAGTGCTGGGCTCAGGGGATGGTGGTTCTGTCCTCATCTCCCTCTGACCTCCCCAAATCTTTGACAGTCATGCCCACAGCTTCCGTCTTCAAATGCGCTCTTCTCTTGACTTTGTGTCCCCTCTCCCCCCTCTGCCATCCCCTTTGAAACTCCCCCTCCTCCCTCTTCGCATTAAATGTGGGATCTCTTCAGGGATTGGTCATAGGCCCGCTTTTTCCTCACTCTATCTACCTAGGGTAAGCAAACTTCTCCTATTAAGGGTCAAAGAGTTAATATTACAGGCTTTATGGGCCATAGGTCTTTGTTTCAACTACTCAACTCTGCCAGAGTAGTACAAAAGCAGCCATAGATGGTATTTAAAAGCACGGGCACTACCATGCCCCAGTAAAACTTTATTTACAGGAACAGGTAGCCAGCTGGTTTGGCCTGTGGTTGGCATTCGGCAATGCCAAATGCCCCTACACTCTGCTCTCTCTTAAGTCAACAGATCCATTATCAAGCCTTCAAATATATGGTTTGTACCCAGGTTTCTCCTCTGAGATACAGATCCATTCTTGCCTCATTGGATAAACAAAATGCACCCCAGTCCACCATCTCCAGGTGGATGTCATGGCCTCCCGACTGTCTGCTTGTCCCCTTCTGTTGTCTCTCAAAAACACATGCCCAACCAGTCAGGCAATCCAGACACCTGGGAGTCATTCTGGACTCTGCCTGCACCCTCAAACTTAAATCCAGAATCAAGTATACTGATATTACTTGCTATGAATTGCTGGGGTTTTACACTTTCCTCCACCTCCACAGTGGTCCCCTTGACCACATTCCTGCCACCTTTGCTGGGACAGCCACACCAGTCTCCCACTTGGGCTACCCACATCCACCCCTCCCCTCTCCAACCCACTGTCTGCAGCACAGTCAATAGGGTGCTTCCAAAACAAAGCTCTGCACATGCTTCCCTGAACACAACACCATCCATCATGCTTAGAATATCCCTGAGCCTGGCCAAATGCCTGAGCCGTGTCCAACTCCCTCCTGTGCCAGCTTTACCTCAGTTCCTATTCCTCTCCATCTATCTAAAATGCTCTTTTCTCCCACCTTTATCCAATGTCTTCTCATCATCCAAACCATTTCATTTGAATATTATTTTTTTCATTGGTGTTGGCCAACTTCCACCTATAACCTAAGTCTATCCACTACCTGTCTTTGTAATTAAAGTGTTATTGGACATAATCATGTCTGTGCAATTGTGCACTGTGGCTGCAACAGAAGGCCTGCACAGTTACACCAGACCACACAGCCTGCAAAGCCTCAAGTATTTACTCTCTGGTTCTTTTTTTTTTTTAAGATTTTATTTATTCATTTGACACAAAGAGAGAGATTACAAGTAGGCAGAGAGGCAGGCAGAGAGAGAGGAGAGAGGAGGAAGCAGGCTCCCTGCTGAGCAGAGAGCCTGATGTGGGCCTCGATCCCAGGACTCTGGGATCATGACCTGAGCCGAAGGCAGCGGCTTTAACCCACTGAGCCACCCAGGCGCCCTACTCTCTGGTTCTTAACAGAGAAAGTGTGTGACCCTGGTTTGCTTATTTGAAAGTCTATCTTCTACACTGGGCAGCAACCCCACAAGGATAGAGACTGTGCCTGCTTTTCTTCGTTATAATACCTTCATGCTCCACACACAGTGCCTGACCCTCAGCAGAAACTTGGTCAGTATTGGTTGAATGAATGAATGAATGAATGATCAGATATGGTGTGTTGGCAGGGCCCACTTTCCATTGTAAGGCATTTTCTGGTCATGATGCTGGCAGTTAAGAGGATAATTTTCCTTGCTTCTTTAATAATTCCATGGACTCCAGAATTGTAGTAGTTGAGGCTCATTAATGATTCCTCATTTTTCTAAGACGGATTAGGCATAAGAATAAATAGTCTGATCTTGAGCAAAGGTCTTCAAATGGGTGAATCATAACACATTAGAAGAAATAAAAAGTCATGAGAAATTTTTAAAAAAAGGATAAATACTCTGAGTAGAGGGGGCTTATTCCTCCAAGTATGGGCAAAGCAGTCAGGCACAAACCAAAGAATTACATTCTCAGAACAGGCCGTCAACTGCATGTTCCACACGCATCATCACAGCCTGCACAGCACAGAGATCCTGGCGTGAAGGCGAAGTCATTTGAAGAAGCTCACTCACATCTGCTGGCTGCAAAGCTGCTTCTTTTCAACACACCAGCATTTCCAAATATGTGTGTTATGGAAATGATTATGAGGGAAACTGGTAGGGGTGGGGGTCTCTGCTCAAATGTGATTAGGAAAGCCCTGGTAGAAATTCCGCAAGAAAGGAAAAAACCTGTTCGACATTTCTGAAATGCATTTGACCTAGGGAAATACCTAGTAACCCTCTGCACAGACTTAGAGAACACACATTTTGAATAATCTGTCTGTCTGCCATTTATCACAATGTTAGAGCCAGTGCAAGCATCCCTCAATTGTCTGCACAATGCCTACCACACACCTGCCATTGCTGAACTGAAGATGAGAGGGTCTGGGGAGGGGAGGGCAGTATCTCAGGCCTTCCTTATTCTAAAATGCCTTCAGCAACTAAATCTCCTTCCCACTCTGTTCTCTCAGAGTAAATGATTTCAACTTCCTTAAGAGAAAACCAATCTTATTGTCTGAGCAAAGGAATTCACTCAAAATAGAAACAAGGGAGAGAATCCTCTTGAGTGACTTGTGAGTTTGAAAGATGAGGGTACACACATACTTACGTGTGTGTCAGTTGAATATCAAAATACAACTCACTCTAGGTTACACCTCTGGAAGCACCCCATCCACACTCCATGTTCATAAATTATGATCAGTGAAGCAGCAACCTTCTGAGATGCTGCCAACGGTCTCATGCAAGTAACCAGAGCCACCACCTACATGTGATAATATACTGTTGCTTCCTCAGTAAAAAGCCTCTTGTTAATCTTTACATCACTCCCACAGCCAGCTTAGCATTCAAAGAATGTTCATTGAATGAAATTTAAAGGCTTTCCATTTTCATCTTACAGACTTCTAGCCAATAAATATTTCCCAAGAAATACATACTGTGTGTTAAACACCATTTTCGGCCAAGCCACAAGCTCAGTCTACATGGGGGATAGGCTGAGATAGGATGGTTCATAGCACACTGTGATGAATATTATATCATTATCGTGACTGGAGTTTCCAGAAAGTTGGGCGAAGGCTTATAGAATAGACGCAGCCATTGGAGCATATCCTTAGGGCAGCACACCCCAGAACCAGGCTGGAGGAGCTGGATATGCACATCACAGGGGCACAGGGGGCTGTGTGGGCTGAGGGCCACAGGGTGGCAAGCAGGCAGGGCTGCCTGGGGTTTGGACTGCAGGGGGTCTGGTGTACCAGCCCAAGATGTCTGTACTTTTTCCTATGAGTAGTGGAAGCCATGGAAGTTTTTTAAGATTTTGTTTCCAAGTTGATTAAGTCAATGTTTAACATGAAACCTCAGTGTGGAGGAAAGACCATAAGAGAGAAAGTCTCTTCTTTACTTGAAAAGGCACTGGAATGAAGCTGCAGTGTTCCTAAGTTAATTGGGGGGGTATCCTATTGGGTATTCCCCTAAAATACAGATACAGTCTACCATCTGGCAAGTGATGCCATGGTGTGTGGGAGGGAGGCATCTTCTGAGATTTTCCAGCCTGCTTTCACTGGGACAACCCAGAAAGCCGAAGACCAGAAGGAAAACACTCTTTCAAAGCTTCTGGTTTCCTCCTCCATCTGGCATGCAGCTATGGTGAAGCCTGGAGAGGGCACAATTGTGCCTGGGCACTGCAGGAGGATGCCGGTGCCAGGCCGAACTGTCCGTGGTGTGGCCAGGGATAGGGCCCTGCAGGATGCTGGACAATACTGGGAAGGAAAAGGAGGGAATCCTCGACCTTGAGCTGGAGCCGGCCACAGACCACTGAACCCTTGGTGTCTCGACTACTCTCAAGAAGAAAAAAATTCTTGGAAGCTGACGAGGCAGCAAGTGAAAACAAAAGATCCTATCTGGTAGGAAATAGGACAAAATGGAGAGAAATTTGTTTTGTTTAGGGAGATAAAATAAGCAACAGACCACTGAACTCAGGTCAGCAGAATATTGTAGCCTTCCCCAGAACAGAGAGCAGAGGAACAAGGAAGTGTGTTGGAGGCATGTATAAAAAGAAGCTATTTTGAGGAAAATTGTCTTAAATCTAATATGGCTTCTTTCTGCAAAGAAGGCAGCATCCACATGAACAAACTAACAATATCCAATGTCATGAAAAATATCCAGGGAATGCTGGGTCATATAAAACCAAAGTCAAGCCTGTGGTGGGAGATCTATAGTTTTTTTGTGCAGATCCCTGCTGGAAGGAGGGGGCTCCTAAACAATGCACACTGGTCATCCTCCCTAAGTGGATTCCCTCACTGAGTCAGTGAAATTACCAAGTTTTTATTTGGCTTTATGTGTGCAGACCCAGCTCTGGAGGCCAAAACCACCAATCAGAGTAACCTCAACTAGAAGAGCAGCAGGACTCAGAAGACCTCAGTCATTCACCACTCAGCCTTGGATCAGCCCAACAGTTGCAAGGATATTGTGTTTGAAAATAAAATACTCTGGACCAATAGTATTTTCCATATGCTTTGGAGTTACTGTTCATACAAAAGCATTTTTATTACCCATGATTCATTGAATGCTTCTTAAATGCACTTACCAATTAGCAAGAGGGCTTAGGAACATAACTGCGAGAAAGGCCTTTGTGCCCCATGGTCTGGTTTGTGTCCAGGTAGTTTCAGAAGTGGAATGCTCTTCCGATTGGGAAAATTCTTTTCTATTTCATTTCACATGACCTTCTCCTACAGGATGGCCAGAAGGGTTTTCCCAATAGGGCCATTGCATCAGAAAATACTTATAAACTGAAAACGTCATTATTTGCTTCCTTGGAAGATTATGTTTTCCCATACATAGCCATCTTCATTCCAACAGCAGTATACCTATAATATCAGCCACTTAGATTATGAAGCCCAGTACAGCATGCATCATCTGACTGGTCTTATGGGGGTAGACAAATGAAACTATCACGTGGGCAAGTGATTTAGAGCATCAATGCAATTATTAGATCAGTCCTAGAGTTGAGCAGTCCTAGCAAAAGACACAAGTTTTGAGACAAAGAGTCATCTGAGACTCATAGTAATAGGTCATTCATGGTAAGAGAGCTGAAGGGCTTCCTTGATACTAATTAGCTGAATAATATTCCCTCATGGATATACCACTTTTGCCTATCCATCCAGCCACTGATGGGCAGTAGAACTGTTTCCATCTTTTGGCTTTTATGAATAGTGCTACTATGCATGTGTTTATTCAACTTCTTGTTTGAGTACCTCTTTTCACTTCTTTTTGGTATATTTCTAGGAATAGAACTGTGGAGCCATATGATAGTTCTAAGTTTAAATTTTTAAAGAAATGCCACATTGTTTTCCACAGAGATTGTACCATCTTATATTCTTAACAACAATTACAGGTTTTCAATTGATTAATGAGGTTGAACATCTATATTTTTATGTATTTGTTAGAAAGTCTTCTGTACATTTTTTTTTTCAATTTGGTTGTTTGTCTTTGTTTTTGAGTGATAGGAATTCTTTATATATTCTGGATCCCATACTCTTATCAAATGCATAATTTCCAAATATTTTCTTTCACTTTATAGGTTGCCATTGCACTTTTTTTTAAANAATTTTATTTTTATTCTTTGCCCAAGGGGTACAGGTCTGTGAATCATCAGGCTTACATCTTTCACAGCATTTACCAAAGCACAAACCCTCCCCAATGTCCATAACCCATCCACCCTATCCCTACCCTCCCACCCCCCAGTAACCCTCAGTTTGTTTTGTGAGATTAGGAGTCCCTTATGTCNTTTATTTTTTAAAAAAGATTTTATTTATTCATTTGACACAGAGAGAGAGATTACAAGTAGGCAGAGAGGCAGGCAGAGAGAGAGGAGAGAGGAGGAAGCAGTCTCCCCGCTGAGCAGAGAGCCCGATGTGGGCCTCAATCCCAGGACCCTGGGATCATGACCTGAGCCAAAGGCAGCGGCTTTAACCCATTGAGCCACCCAGGCACCCCTCTTATGTCTTTAGATGTGAAAAATTTTTTTAATTTTTATGAAATCCAATTTATCTGCTTTTTCTTGTGTTGCTCATATCTATGAATCCATTGTCAAACCCATGATCCTGAACATTTATCCCTATATATTCTTCTGAGTTTTATGAGTTCAGTTCTTATATTTAGACCATTAATCTATTCTGAGTTTATTCTTGTATATGGTGCCAGACAGAGGTCTAACTTTTTCTTTTGCATATGGGTAACCAGTTGTCCTAGCCAGCACCATTATTGAAGAGATTATTCTTTCCCCATTGAGTGGTCTAGGTACAACTGATCTGTCAAAAATCAGTTGACCACAAATGTTTGGGTCCATTTCTGGACTCTCAGTTGTATTCTATTGAACTATTCTATTCTATTCTATTGAACACATTTTCTACATGTATGCGAGAACCACAGTTTTCATCACTGTAGTTTATAGTAACTGTTGAAGTAGGGACATGTGAATTATCCAACTTTGTTTTCCTTTTTCAAGATTGTTTTGGCTATTCAAAACCCTATATTATTCCATATTAATTTGTGGATTAGCTTTTCCTTTTGTGTAAAAATGTCACTGTAATTTTATTTATTTTTATTTTTTTAAGATTTTTTATTTATTTCACAGAGGGAGAGAGATCACAAGTAGGCTGAGAGGCAGACAGAGAGAGGGAGAAGCAGGCTCCCTGCTGAGCAGAGAGCCCAATGTGGGCCTCTATCCCAGGACCCTGAGATCATGACCTGCGCTGAAGGCAGAGGCTTTAACCCACTGAGCCACCCAGGCACCCGTCACTGTAATTTTAATAAAGAAACCATTGAATCTGTAGATTTCTTTGGATAGAATTAACATTTTAACAATATTAAATCTTCTAGTCCATAAATATAGGATGTCTTTCCATTTATTTGTCTTCTTTAACTTCTCTCAGTGATGTTTTGTAGTTTTCATTGGACAAGTCTTTCACCTACTTTATTAAATTGATTCTTAGGTATTTTATTCTTCTGGATGATATTGTAAATAAAATGATTGTCTTATTCCCACTTTGACTTGCTCATTGTTAGTGTATAAAAACAGTTGATTTTTGTGTGTTGGTACTATACCCTGCAACTTTCTTGAATGCATTTATTAGCTCTAGTAGCTTTATTGTGGATTCTTTGGTATTATACACATATTTATGCATATAGTATCATGTTATCTGCAAATAAAGATAGTTTTACTTTTTCCTTTCCATTGTGGATGTCTTTTTTTTTCTTCCTGCCTAATTTCTGTGGCTAGAATTTCTAATACAATGTTGAATAGCAGTGGTAAAAGTGGACATCATTGTCTTGTTCCTAATATTAAGGGGAAAGCTTTCAATCTTTCACCACTAAATACGATGTCAGCTGTGGGTTTTTCATAAATGTCCTTTATATCGTTGAAGAACTTTTCTTCTATTCCTATTTTGATGAGAATTTTTATCATGGAAGGATGTCAGATTGTGTATTTATTCACTTTTTAAATGTCTGTCTTTTGAAATGAAGAGTTCGCATTTAATATAATCCATTTACTGGCTAAAATCAACAAGTCAAGAAATGACAGATGTTGGCGAGGATGCAGAGAAAGGGAAACCCTCCTACACTGTTGGTGGGAATGCAAGCTGGTGCAGCCACTCTGGAAAACAGTATGGAGGTTCCTCAAAAAGTTGAAAATAGAGCTACCCTACAACCCAGCAATTGCACTACTGGGTATTAACCCTAAAGATACAAAGGTAGTGATCCTCAGGGGCACATGCACCCGAATGTTTATAGCAGCAACGTCCACAATAGCCAAACTATGGAAAGAACCTAGATGTCCATCAACAGATGAAATGATACAGAAGAAGTGGTATATATATACAATGGAATACTATGCAGCTATCAAAAGAAACGAAATCATGCCATTTGCAACGACATGGATGGAACTAGAGGGCATTATGCTGAGCGAAATAATTCAATCAGAGAAAGGCAATTATCATATGATCTCTCTGATATGAGGAACTTGAGGGCCAGGGTGGGGGGGTCGTGGGGAGTAGGAAGGGAAAAATAATGAAACAAGATGTGATGGGGAAGGAGACAAACCATAAGAGACTTCTAATTGTTGTAGATATATGTCTAAATAATGTAGAAAATAAAAAGTAGCATTACAAACTAAAAATACAATTATATTGGCATTTTTATTTGCCTACAGTTACCTTTCCTAGAGATCTTTGTTGCTTCATCTGGTTTCAAGTTATTGTCTAGTGTCCTTTCATTTTACTCCCTTTGGTACTTCTTGTAAGGAAAGCCTGCTGATAACAAATTTCATCAGCTTTTTTTTATCTGGGAATGTCTTAATTTGTCCTTCACTTTTGAAGAATAGTCTTCCCAAATACAGAATTCTTGGTTGATGGGTTTTTTTCTTCATATTTTGTATGTGTCATCCCACTGTATCTACTCTCCATGTTTCTGATGAAAAATCAGCTGTTAATATAATTGAGGCTCTCTTGCATGTGATGAGTCACTTCTCTCCTGCTGTTTTCAAGATTCTCTCATTGCCTTTGGCTTTCAACAATTATGTAGTATGTCTCAATGTGAATTTCTTTCCATTTATCCCACTTGGAGTTTGTTGAGCTTCTTAATTTTGTAAATTTATCTCTCATCCTGTTTGGAAAAATTTCAGCCATTATTTCTTCAAATATTCTTTCTGCCCTTTTGTCTAGCTCTCTTCTCTTCCTGGGAATGGATATGTTGATTTTTTTTTAAATGGTATCTCACTAGTCCCTTGGGCACTGCTTGTTTTCCTATATTCTCTTTTCTTTGTATTCCACAGATTATATAATTTCAATCATTCTATCTTTAACTTTTCTGATTCTTTCTTCTGTCTGTTCAAATCTGATGCTGAAATCCTCCAGTGAATTTTTCATTTCAGTTATTGTACTTTGGTTCCAGAATTTCTATTATTTCTATTTACTTCCTTTTAATGATTTCAATCTAGTTTCCTTTAGTGCTTCATCCATAGTTTTTGTTAGCTCCTTGAACATATTTAAGACAGATGACTTAAATATTTGTCTAGTAACTGGAATGTCTGAGCTTTCTCAGGGATGATTTATAGCCACTTATTTTGTTCCTTTCAATGAACCACACTTTCCAATTTCTTTGTATGTGTGATTTCTTATTGAAAATTGGGTATTTAAATATTATAGTGTGGTTACTTTGAAATAAGATCCTTCCACATGGTTGGGTGTTTTTATTTTGAAGGCTGTAGTCATCCATTTGTATAATGACTTTACCAAACTTTTTATTTTTTCAAATACTGTATTCAGAGTCATGTGTGGTCACTGAAGACTATTCCTTTAGCTTGCTTTCAGCTGGTGTTCTGACAGATTTCTTTGAATTCCAATAGCTAAAAAACAAAGCAAAACAAAACAAATCTCTACTAATCTACTCTTACTCCAAAGTCCTACTTTTAAGATGACTCTGTGCTGGGCACTCCTTCAACACTTAACCAATCCATTTACAGCTCTGCTTAAGCTTTTATTTTGTGCTTGCAGCTCATTTTGTGTTTGCTGGGTCTTTAGATCAGTCAGGGGTAAAAGCTGAGGATTTTCTCAGAACTTTTCTCTTCATTGCTTTCTAAATTTCATGCTATATACGGGTGCTTTTGAATGCCCTAATTACACATTATCTCTTTTTCTCTCTCCCTTCAGTTTTCCCCCTCGGGATTTAGGTGGTCTATTGTATGTTTCAACCATAATCTTTTGATCAAGAAGCTGAGAGCTGTTTGTTTGCTTTACAATGTTTTCAAGAAATGTCCACTACTTTTCCACCCTGAGGGACTTCTGAATTAGGTGAAACAGAAACAAGCACTTTGTATCATTTCACAGGTAGTTCCTAGAAAGGTAAGAAGAGACAAACACAAATAAGGTCTGGAGTCAGGGACCAGGGTCCCACTCTAGAAATTCAGCCTCCCTTCTTCAAGACGGTCATCAACTGTAAAGGAGGCATGGCAAAGCTAAATAAAAATGCCACAAAGATTCTACACCATTTTAAATTTGTGTTTTCCTTGATTCAGCATTCTCTTGATTGCTATAAACTTTTGACTATTTTGAAGAGTTCTTACAAAGTTCATTCTGACAGTTTCCGCTCATTTTTTCACATTTCTATGGAGGGGTGGGTATTGCTTACTCTACCGTTTTGTTGACCCACCCAGACAAGAAGGGATTTTTTAATATATAAAAAAAGTGTTTAGCCTAGTGGAAGAAGAAGTTCTATGATATTCTCACCCCCCAAGACATGTACTCAAACCAAATGAGGGCATTTCACAGGTCCAGCACCTGCTGGTCTTGTCAGAAAAGTCTTCAAGAGTTGTACAGATGTGCCTGCTTCTTGTTTGAAAAGCATAACCATGAGGAGCTGCATGAACTTCCATGATAGTTGGCAGAGCAAGGAGAACAAGTTGAAGTAGGAGCTGCATTTCCACCTATGAGACAGGTCATGGTCCATGTCACCAGTAGCCAGATTCCACAGTTCAGAGGAGGCTGTGCTTAAGCTTTCTTGAAAAGACTCTGCCCTGAGAGGGCTGAAGAGTGAGGCAACCTAGCAGAAAAAGTCCAGGTGGGATGTGTCATTGGAGCAGAAGTCAAGTGTGAGTCAAAGTAGTCAACTGGACCAAACAAGTGTATCAGAAAACAGCTCAGGGTTTGAGGTCCTATTTCAAAATGAGTGTTCCCCCAAAGAATCCACTGAGGCATCAATGTAAGGAAAATCCAGTAACTGGACACTTGTAGAGGATGTTAGATATGTTAGATAATAGCTACCTTAGGCAAAAGGGACCTTCCTGTCAGATATTTCTCCTTCCCCAGCCCTAACTACAGAGGAGGAGGACAGGATGGAGAAATGTTCCCTTTCTCAAATGCCAGGTCCCAAACCTAGATCAGGATTGAGAACTAAGGCCATAGTGAGGGGCAGGTCCAATTAGATGGGGGAGTAAAGTTTTTATTTAATTCAGGCTGAACTTTCAATACCTTAAAGTGAATAAGAAAACTATGAGCTGTGCCTAAAATCTCATCCCAGGGCAGTGAAGGGATCTTCACCTGGAATAATTAAAAATAGTGTCGTTGCTTACTTTGCATGTTCCCAAACCAAGTACTTTCAGCATATGTCTGATACACATCAACAGAAGATGAGCAGAGGAAAGTGAGGAGCAGGAGAAAGCAGGAAGTCAGATTTGAACAGATTTAACCCACTGCTCCTTCTTATAAGTCAGAAAAATTGGGGCAAGAATTAAATGAAACCTTTAACACCACACATAAGGGCATTTAGGGTCCAAATGTTCCCTTATTGTGCTGACTTCCCTGCTGTATTAAACAAGTTATGAGGGAGGAAGGTGAGCATGAGCCTATAGTATCCCAGGCTTCTCTCCGGAGAGAGTCCTTCCTCACTCTCAAGCCTATGAAATGGCCAAGGCAGAGAGGACTCCGGAAGGCATGCTGCTGGGATCCTGGGGAGGGTGTGCCTCAGCTCCAGCTGTGTGTGGAAAACCATGTGTTCCTCGATGGTTTCTTTAAACTTGGTGCCAGGGAAGCTTCAGCAAGTTGAATATCTGAGCTGTGCTGAGTATGTGAGACATTCCAATTCCAGTATTCCCCACAAAATTAAAAAAGGAGAGATGAGGAAAGAAGCCTGAAGTTCATGGGAGTAAAATAGAGTTTGAACCAACTGTGCATTCATAATCCTACCAATCCCATCTGGAAATGGGGGAAATGTGGTAGCCACTCTCATCCTCATGTCTCCAAACTCCAGTCCAGGGGGCAGCAGGGATGGCTGGCAGTGTTTGCTCATCATTTTCTGGAGTGGGTCCTGTTTAACATGGTTAATCCTTGCAGTGCACTTTGGTTCATGTCTCCCTGGCAATAAAGTTGAAATAATTTATTTTCTTGGCTGCTCCATAAAATGTTCTATGAATTCATTCTAAAGGAGAAAAGGAAGAAGGAGGAATAAATGTGGCATTGGCTTTTCAATTGTGGTTTTCATTTCCATAAACCTTAGATCACAAGAATGCATGAGATATTTACACAAATCTTTCCACAATTCCTGTGGCCTTTGGGGGCATAGCATTTGCATGACTTCACCACCGTGGCTGGTGTGTGCTTTCTCAGCAGCTTTGCGTGCAATAGGGAGCAGTCCCCACCAGTGCTTATAGTTCTCTGTGTGTGTGTGTGTGTGTGTGTGTGTGTGTGTAGGATTTGTCCATATGTGTGCAGAGGAAGAAAGAGAGAAGGAGAGGAGAAAAAGAGAAATTGTCATTTCTTTTTTCTTGTCTTTTTCTGTAACAAATACAAATTTGAAAAGGGATTCCAATTTTTGTACATCCCAGTATGGTGGGTTTCCTCTTTCTAACTCTACACTTCTTCTAGATAATTTCTGTGGGGATGGCAAAATGAGAGGACCCTAATTGAGAAGGCTAATGTCTCATTTTTGCAGTAAGGAGGCATGAGGGCTGATCTGGCCCAGACAAGAAGAATGTAGCTGACTTAGCTGTGAGGCAAGTAGAACCCAGATTCCAACTTCTCAAGTGAGTCAGATTTCTATGGCTGCAACGGGTTCTCCAAACCTAGGGGGCAAAATAACTTGGGGTGCCCTTGGGCCAAGCAAGGACTTGGCACCAACCTGGGGAGCCCACACGCAAGTACAGAGTTAACAGTAGGTCCTGGGCAGAAAGATGCCTAGGCCTGTTAGAGCTGTTTCCCATGTAGACAGCCTTGGCCAAGAAGATTTCAAGGACCAGCCAAGTGCACCAAGTTAGAAGTAACATGCTAGTCTCTACACCAAGCCACCCCACATCCTGGTGGAATACAAATGAATCACCGATTCACCAGACACCACACTAGTCATCTTTCCTATTTCTCTGATTTTGCATTATTGCACACCAAGAATGCTGGCTGACATCATACCATCAGTATAAATGACAGCAGATTCAAGGGAGGTTGGGAAAGACCTTATGCAACAGAAGACACTTTGCCATTTGAGCCCTACTTCTACACCCTCCTCATACCACCTCGTCTCTCACTTTGGGAGAAAAAGCGCAAAGTTCAGCTAAGTAGACCTATATCTAAACCCTGTCCAAACCACTCCCTAGCTGTGAAATTTTGGCCAGGTTCTCTAGCCTCAATCTCTCTCTGTGACTCAGTTGCCTTTTTAAGGTAAAGAAAATAGTCTAGACCTTCTAAGAATATTGTGAGGATGCACAGGACACAGCTCAGGAAACTCAGGAAACTCAAAAAGGCACCAGTTGAGTCTGAGAACTGTCCTCTAATGCAGGTCTATAATTGTTCTGATCTCTGACAACTGCATTGGGCAGAAGCCCTAGAGACCAAGGATCCCTACACCCAGGTGAAACAGAAGCACTGTGTTTGAAGTAGGGAAATACAAGGCACCCAAGAGGATTTGTCCAGTGATTCACAGTCAGCATGTAGGGAATTTGTTAGTCACGGGAGTGAGGTGTGGGTGCCCTGAACAAGGGCCTAGAGTCCCTGTGAGAGCACAGTCCTTGCAAGAGCAGATGCACATTCTGATTCCCAGCAGGAATGTGTGTGCACAGCCAGCTTCATGGATGCATGTTCATGCATGTGTTCCCAGCCTACCACAAGGCTTTTCCCTACATCTATCCTTTATGAGGTTTCCTGGGAAATTCAGTGTATTTTCATGCAGATTTACCAAGAAGCAACATAATTTTCACTATATGCAAATTAAATAACCTGATGGAAAAGTTTCAAACCATTTTGATATTTTAATGACATTAAGGCTTTGTTGCATCCTGGAGGGCTTGATCCCAAGTTAAGGGCCTTGTGCTCCAAGTTCCTCAGCAGCTGGCAGCTCACAGTGCCCCCAACTCCAGGATTGGTCCCATCTTCCTCTCACTGACCAGAGGCAGCTCGTTTGTCTCCTTAAATATGAATATGAAGATGGCTGGCTGTGATACAAGGCATTGTCAGGTTTTCATTCTATACCATCTAGCACTTAGAGATCAATGCTACTAGGTTTTAAGTCAAAACTTTTATTAGTCTCAGAATTCTGCATTATGGTTCTTAGCTTAAGCTGGGGGGCAGGGAGGATGATACAGTTCCCTCATGGAAGGAAAAAACAAGCCCATTATCCTTTTAAAAGTCAAAGCTTCTCCAGTCTCCTGATGAGAACATAACACCCCATGCAGATCTCTGAGGAAGCCCTTCACTGTGGTGCTCAAAATATTATCTAAGAACAGATTTTTTTTCTGTTCCAGAAAGTACTAATTTCTTATATATTACAACCGTATCAGACAACCCCTCATGGACTGTGATTCTAACAGTGTTTGAAGTTAATCTAGGAAATGGTTGAAACAATATCATTTCACAAACCAAGTAAAAACACAAATGGAAGCAAGCATGCAGAAGCCCTCTGTGAATTTCCTTTCAATAGTGATTCACTAGGAAATGTCGTGGAACAGCCGCAGTGCAGTGGAAGTTGTCAGAGGCATAAGTGAAGGTTCAGAGGACGTTCCTGGCTGGTTCTTGGGAGCAGAGTCAGGAGCAGTAAGGTGAAGAAACCCCAGGCAAAGCAGAACACATTTCCACTAGCCATGTGGCAGTTTGGGAGAAATCTGTGACAACTTCCATAGGCGTGACTTGTTTTCCTCTTTTTATTCATAGTTTTACAACACTGGAATACACATTAAGGCAGGTTGGGCTGGTGTAGTTCTGGATTTGGTTTCCTTTCTCACAATAGCTTAATCCATGACAGTGAATCTCAGTTGTCATTTACTCACTTAGAAACACGACTTTGGCACTGAATTAAGAGAAAATTGGGAGAATATTTCATTCAAAACAAAAAGGTACAAAATAATACCCAGAAATGCAAAGCCTATAATGACAGGACAAAAAAACAAGTTCACTGAAACACTCTGTTAACTGTAAACCCCAGGCTTCTTATGGTTCTACTTCTAATCCCACACCTATAAATTCGGCTCAATGCATATCAAGTTATATTTCTTCCTCCAAAACCTCCTCCATAACATAACGAGTTTGCTTATGTTCAGATAAGTGCAATGATGTGCTTTCAGCTGACCAAAGCTTTAAACAATTGTTTATTCCCAAGCAGAGTGACAATGATAAGACCTCTAGAGACAATGCATGATAGAGTCCATCTCAACATCACCAGGGCACCAGAGGACACAGTCAACAATAAGTGCATCTTTCTTCTTGGCCAACATTCCTTTCTTCAACTTTGTTTATTTGCATGTGTTCCAGGTCTATCTGCTCAGTGAATCCTAAACCTGTGTCCTAAAGAACACAGGTCTGGGCAGGGATCACCATGGTGAAGCTAACACACAAAATGTACTAGTCAGAGCCCTGGGAGAGGTAGCCAGCTTTGGGGGATGCTTCACCTCAATTTCACTTCTCTGGACATCAGAGTCTCCATTTTCACTAAGTGAGGGCTGGGTGGAGGTTGCATTATCTCTGAAGGCCCCACCAACCAACCTCTTAGAATACTCCTTTCTGCTTTACTAACAGAACCACCATGCCAGCCGACCCTTCCCTTAGCTAACTTGAGGATTAAAGTCTTGGTGGTTGTAGTGTACAGAAATCCTTTAGATAGATGAAGAAGGAGGATTAAAATAGCTATAAATACCCTCTTCAAACCCAAGTATATTTTTGCTCTAAATTCCATCCCTGACCCTCGTTCGAAAACCACTACCTCTAATTTTGTTTTTTCTTTCATCTTTATCTATAACTGTGGTTTGGTCCAGATAGTTGAGGCTCCAAGGTAGTTTAGAGCAGACAAGTAGGCATATTTCACAGAGTCAGATGGAAGCTGGGGACACAGATACTGGTAAGAAAATAAGAAGCTGCCCATAGGTCATTCTGGATATATTATCACAGTCTGTTTCCACTAGGTAAATGATTTAAACAGTGTATTCCTGAAATGGCTTCTTCACAGGCTGAGATGCCAGGTGGGCATTATTCATTTGAGATAATCAAGTAGCGAATCATATTTTTGTGCTTTCTAAACCCCCATCTACCTGTCATTTCATCCTGGTTTCCATTCTCTTTGCAAGAAACAAAAACCTGCTTGGCCAACTTATAGTAAACAGCAATTTATTGAAATGGTATGGAGTAGCTCATAGAATCTTGGTATGATATGAGGAACAGGGCTCAGTGTCCCTTGGTTAATAAACCCACATTGCTAACTTTAACCTACGTCAGGACACCAGTGACACTTTCCCTGGGATACTTTGTCATAATGAGAGTCCCAGACACCAGATCATTCTTCACACCCCTGAACATGTTGTCTTTTTATAAGCAATGCTCCCAGTCTGTGCCATATATATGCCCACCATAGGCAATGTCAGCATGTGCAAGAGCCATGGCAGAACCTGAACAGGTAAAGCAAATGCCCAGCTGAGGCCAGTCTGGACTCTTTCCTGCTTTGCTCATCAGCCACGAAGGCCTGGGTGCTGTGAGATCCCTCCACGGTAGTGGTGCCTGGGCACAAGGTACACAATCCTGAAGAAGCTAGGCTCCATATAATCAGTCTGTGGTATTTCTATCCACATGTAAAACTATATTAGAGGTACAGTTGGCGCCCTGATCTACCCAAATCTCTATCAGTGAGGAATGTAGTCAAATTGTTCCACTGTACAGAGTGCATTGTTCCCAGACAAACCTCATTAAATGTATAACAGGAAGTAGTTAGAAAACACCAAGGCATCTTTGGTGGGTTATAGATGCTGACCTTTACTTAGCCACCCATGCTGATCACCAAAAACTATGCAATATTAAATTTCCCTCAGTGAGATAGACTTTGGCAGAAGATTGTAAAGATACAAACATAGGGTTTGAATCCAGAACCCCAACAATTTATATGATTGTAGTCAGGTCTCTTAACAGCCCCTTCACAGAGCTCTTGCCTGGCTTCAATGAGATCATGTTATATATAATGTCCAGTATAAGTGTTTGCTCAATACAGAGTAATTATCTCTAAAAAAGAATAGGAACGGAAAAGATTTTAATGCACCTTCCCAATTTCCTAAATATCTGCTTCAACTCAGAATTTAAATGTTACTTCAGTGTGTACACCAGGCATATACATCCATGGAAGAAAGAAAAGGCTGATGGGAAAAGACAGAATGGATCATAGAACATGCAGAGGGAGTCAGCCAGTTACTGAGGTGGGAGGGACTGGAGGAAGGGCAGGCTGGAGGCAGACCTTGGGGACAGGGTGTGACCAGAGGACATAAGCAGCCTCGACCTCACTGTCTGCACAGACCTGGAATCCCAGGCAGTGAGCATGCTCTAAGATGCCATAGGTAGTTTTTGAAAAGTAAAATATCTGACCTCTAAGGACTTAAAAATCAACTAACATTCTTTGTAAGTTGTTGGATGCTACGTGGTTCCCAAGCATGATGTGTGTGAGGAACTGCAGTCCATTTTCCAGGCCATTCTCTGGTGCCTCCCAAGCATCCTTCCCTCTTACCTCTTTTGCAAGAAGCCACCTAGACAGCCCACAGATCTCAGGGAAATCTGACCCCATGTCCAGATCCATGAGTGAGCCCTTAGACATCTAAGTCAAGCTCATATCCCCATCCCCCTTACCAATGATGGTTCTGGAATGCCACCTGCAGCCAGTCAGCCTCACCATCCAGGTGGATCCAAAGCTACTGCCCAGGTGCTGCTGCTAGTCAGGGTCAACCATGAAGAAATGGAGCCATAGACCTGGAGCCTGTGGTCTTTCTAAGATATTAGAAATACCTTTCTTTACTTGTGTAAGCCACTTTGAGAGGCTTTTTCAATGTAAGTCAAAAGCATCCTTAAAAATCCACCTGGTGAATGCAGCAGAAAGGACTACATCCCAGCTGCCACTAATAAGCAGCTGAAAGTCTGCTTTCCTCATCTATAATATGAGGAAGTCCTCTGTGTTTCTGTGATCCCTACAATCCTTCATCCTTTTAAAGGTCAGTCTTGATGGTTCATCCATAGAAAATGGGCCCCCTGAGAGCAGGGGGAAAACTCAGGGTACAAATTACATACAGTAGATTGCAAAAGAACAAACTACATCACTCACTTAACTGGTTAAAAGAATTAGCTAGCTTGTAGAAGCTTCTAGTCATTATTTCTCTTTAGTCCCCGGGATTACTGTTCTTCTGGGCTGGTCTATTCTAGTTTTACCCTGAGATCAGGGTTTAGTCATTCCCCTTAGCTAACATAAAATAAGGATTTTTTTCCTATGGGGTCTCTGACACCATTATTTTAAGTTCTTATTGAAAATATACTTGGTTAAAGATGCCAGCTTCTCCAGAGCACAGACCCCTGTTCCAACGATGATATTCCAACCATTGATGTTGCTGTCTTCTCTCTGTCTGTGGGTTCTTTCCAATACACTACACCTTTATAGCTTCCTCTCTTGAGAAAGGATCCTTTGTCCTTCACATCAATAATCCTGAATATGACCCCCCACTCCTAAATCCCCAAAAATGTCTACTTCCACTGTGAGCCCTTTCAATTAGCCATTCATTGACTCAAAAGGTCTACCTGTCTACATCTGCAAGTTGCCACAGTGTCACTGTAGAGTATAACAAAATAAAGAATATGGGATCTCTGTTCTTAGGAAACTTAAACTATAGCAGGGGGTTCAGGGATGCAAATAACTCCAATATTAGGCTGTGTCTAAAGATGTCATGGAACAGATCCAAAGAGAATGCTAAAAAAGCTTGGGAAAGGGGCTAAGATTTCAGTTGGAGGAATTCCGAGTAATAGCTGCTTGGAAAACACAAGATTCAGCTCTGTTTTAGAGGATAGATTGAATTTGAATTGATAGTGTTGGTAAGACGAGGGCATTGCCGACAGACAGAAAAGTCAAAGGCAAAACAGAATGGCAGGAAAGGTGGGGCATGCTCCGGAAGAGGCACTTAGCACAGTGTGGCGGTGAGGACAGGAAGCAGATTAAAGGAAGCTAGGACGCCAGGTTGGGCCCAGGTGGTGGTGAGCTTTGGATCCATGGTAAGAAAACATAAGTTTACTCTAGTAGATGATAGAGAATCAAACTTCTTAGTAATCGCACTGTGTTTTAATTTGGTTTTTAGTCCAGTTCTCTATAAAGTAGAGATTGGTAAGGATTTCTACAGCTGTCTCTCTCTCTTTCTTTTTTTTTTTCTCTCTATAAACTCAGCACTTAGCTTTGTGTCTGGCATATCGTAGGTTCTTAATATATTTGTTTAATGAATAGTTGAATTGATAAGATCTGTGCTTTTTGAAAAGTAATCTAGCAGCAGGGGGAGAAAAGATCACAGTTTTAGTGGGGGGAAGTCTAGAAGTAGTCAGGAATTCAGAAGGACGAAGGAAAAGAGAACAAAAAAAAGGAAGAGTGGAGAAAGCCATTGTGAAGGGAGAATAAGTAGGACTTGAGAGAATGGAAACATTAATGTTGGGAACATTAAACAGACTGGAAATGTGTGACCCCAGGAGATGGGGGAAGCATGGCAGTCCTGGGCACTTGGAACCTTGCTCCCAGTAGATTCTCACCCTTACCATTACAGGGACTTGATGTTTTATTTTTTCATCACTGTGTCCCCAACACCAAGAATATAGACACTAGGCTGTCAGCATTATTTGAACAAACAAATGAACGAACATGTTACATTTCAGATGATGGCAATTCAACCACTCCTAAGTGTCTGATTTAGTTAGAAATATGGGCCTGGCATTTAAGACTAAGCATTTCAATTTCAGAGTCATCTGCAAAAAGACAGGTGTTGAAAATGCAGCCAGCATCCATCCAGTCCTGAGGCAGGAGTAGGAAGAAGAAGTGGGGGAGGGGTTGGTTGGTGGGCAGTTACAAAGATCAGAGGAGTTTCCAGACAGAGCCTGATTGAACAATTTTATCAAATATGCTTAAGAACTTATTGGGAATAAAGATTAGGTCTTGGCCATGAATTTGACAATTGGAGGCCACTGGTGACCTTCAAAAACATAATTTTAGGGGTGCCTGGGTGGCTCGGTAGGGTTAAGCATATGCCTTCAGCTCAGGTCATGATCCCAGGACCCTGGGATGGCCCTTGTTGGGTTCCCTGCTCAGGGGGACATCTGCTTCTCCCTCTTCCTCTGCCTCCCCCCCACACCCCTTTCTGTCTCTCAAATAAATAAATAAAACCTTTAGCAAAACAAAACATTGTTTTAGCATTGTGGGTATGGAAGACAGATTTCATCGTCCCTGGTCAGATACCACAACACACAAACACAGGCTCACAAACACAGACTTGAGGCATGCATTTACATTTTCATGTAGAAACAGACACCTTTGCCTCTCTTTAGGGAGTGGGGTCAGCCCAAACACACTCATTTTTAAGGGAAGAATTAGGGTTTTTTGCCAAGTGGTAGGTGACTACATGGGGATCTCATGGCAGGACATTCAATTTGAATGGTCAGAGAAAGTGGAAGATAAGAGTCAAATAGAAAGAAGTGAGGTTAAATGCACAGACAGCTCCAACACAAAAGGTAATTCCATCACTAAGTTTAGGTCTCAGAAACCTTCCCTGAGAACTGGAGGGGCCCAGCCTCCAACCATCCAAAATGGAGTGAGGAATGCAGGATATGCAGGAATTTGAGACCATCCTGGGCAATCCCTGGTGTAAACTACTCTGGAGTGATAGTAAGGCAGACTGCAATCCCTAGTTTACAATAAAATTGACCCAGGCTTACTAGGGTCCCCTAGGCCAGAAAAGACCAGGCTCACACATAAACCCTCTTTCTAAGTCTTGAGAAACAGCTTACACAGCCCCTTCTCTGTGCCAGAACATCCACTACAAACATGACCAGAGTTTTCCCCATAAGTAAAAGACAAAATATTATTAGTATTCTGAAACATCACGTATATTAAAAATCTAAGCAAGGAAAAAATCAATTCTTTAAAAGAAAGAAAAGCCAGAGTTTAAAAAACTCTAATGGATAAGACCTCCTTTCTGTAACTCTTAAAAGGAGCCATTTCCCTCTCCTTGCTGCAAAATACCACACTTAGGAAAATCTTATGAAGGGATTAAAAGCCAAAACACGTGTTTCGTGACATCAAGGCATTTTAGCACAAGGAACCACCCCAGACGAGATGAAAGGAATTAGATCCGAGCGATGAATGGGATGTTAGGATGAGTAGAAAGGGATCAGAAATATTCCGTGCGTGTTTCCACATTTTAACAAAATTATCGGGGGTTGGGGCGAGGGAGGGAGGCGGTGTTGCGGAAGTCTGCCAAGCCTGGACCAAGGACAGATTTTGTAATCCCAGGTACCCGGCACAGGCCGGCGTCCGGGAAAGCGCCGCGGCGGAGCACACAGGGCCGGCTCTAAAAATCTCCATTAGATCAGACCGTGCTGCGGGTGGAGGGGCGGAGTTGCCAGAAATAGCTCCTTTCCTGCAAACTTCTCAAGACCACAGCTGCTACGTGGCCTGAACAGAATAGGCGCCCCCGGTGGAGAGTGGGAGGCCAGAGTAGTAGGGTCTGTGCGCCCAGGCGGAGGCCACGGACGCTGAAGACTGCCCAGGAGTCGCTTCGAAAGGCCTCATAAAAGTGCCATTTGTTGGGAGCCCGCAGGAAGTGGAGGCAGCTTTGGCATACGTGGCCACGGTGCTAAATTAACTGTTAACACAAATAATCAAAGTGCAAGACCCATCCAGCTGCTGGCGCCAGAGAAGCGCGGGGGGGAGGAGGTCAGCCCGGCTGCTGGCGGCAGGTGGAGGCTGGGCGGGGGCGGAGACAGGGTCTGAGGACGTGGGACCCAGGGCAGGGGGGGGTGGCCTGGCGGGCGGAGTGTGGGGGTTCGCGCTCGGGGACTGGGACCCAGGGCAAGGGGGAAGCTGGAGCTGCGGAATGCGTCCCAGACCCCCACAAGGGGGGCGACCATTTCGTGCCAGATTCGGAAGCGCTGACTTTACTACGCACAGGATCATAGGATGCACAGGCTCCCTGAGTGAGGGTGTGGAGCCTTACTGGAGGTGAGACGGGTAGCTAGTGGAGGGGAAAAAAACGTCAGATCTGGAAAGGCCTGGTGACTCGCCCAGCCTCCGCATGCCTCCTCTGATTAGGGGGTGCATAGACCTTCTGAGGCGGCTCCCCAGGGAGAGTCCCAGGGAGGAAGCATCAGAAGTCTGCTTCGTGGGTACATGCTCTTTGTTTCTACCAGTAGAAAGGTTGGAATCTTTTTCTAACAAATTTTTTTTCACAGGCTACCTCTGCAGCCTTGCTCTGTGAGCTATGTTCCCAAAATCATCACCTTCAAATTGCAGGTAGAGAAATTAAGTGGCTGCTGCACAGTGTACTGACCAGCTCAGGGCCGGGCCTCCTCACCCTCACGCTCCAAAAGCGCTAGGTGTCCAGTGCCAGGTGACATCTACATTGCCAATAGCTGGGAAGGAATGAAACTCCTTTTGAAAGAAGTGAGAAAGGAGCCCCAAATCTTGGCATGGTTTTGGAGTCCCCTTCCTAGGGTCCTGGAATTAGAAGAGGGTACTTTCTGGAAAGGACTGTCTTTTGAGAAGATTCTTAAACACTAACTGATACCTATTCCTGGATAAGCTGTCCTCATCCAGGTGTGTCTCTAAAGACCAAAGCAAGGTAGAATCAGAATTAGCTTAGCAAATAAATGGGGGGGGGTGCGGAGGGAGGGAGTAAGAGACACAAATTTACAAATTGCATAGTGATCCTAAGATGCCTCAGTGAGGAAGAACACTGTCCTATTTTTACTAAGTCAGAATGGTCATATTCTAAAGGCTGAAATACAAGATCAAATTGGTAATGTGGTATAATTTAGTTTTTATGAGTTTTTAGAAACTGGATTTAACTTTAGTTCATTTGTGTCCAGCACATCTGCTTATGCAGACAAAACTAATGAAAAACAGGAGAATTCCTCTCTTTGGAAAAGGTATTGAAAGTATAATGTAGTGATTAAGGAAACTCCAACATGCTAGTTCAAGTCCTATAAGATGTCTTCATAAGAAAGGAAGATCGCTGACATTCATCCTCCACTACTTCCCTGGATGTTTAGAATGACTCTGGGAGACAGGTGTGGTCACCAGTCTCACACCTCCCATCTGGGGACCCCAGGCACAAGTGCAGTGCCACCAAGGTTAGTCAGCTGAATACTTGAGATTTGAACCCAAGACTATGTCTGGAGCCTGGGTCTTTCAACTGTCCCAGAGGAGATAGTCCAGAGAGTTAACAAGAATGTGTTATTCCTCTGTATTCATTTGTTCAACAAATATTTATTGAGCACCTACCATGTGCCAGGTCAGGATCCAAGAAGGAAAAGCAAACAGATGGGATTCCTACTTCACATAGAGCCAGCCAGCAGCCCTGCCTGTGGAGCAGGAAGATGGGCATGGAGTGAAGTTCCTCACAAGTGATTGTCTAATTACAGGTTCTGACTGTGTGGAATTCGTGGAAGCAGAGCGCTGATGTTCTCTCCCAGCACTCAATGGAAGAGAACAAGGACCTCACTTTTCTCCTAGCACTCCTCATAATGATGATGAGGATATACCAGGAATATCAGTAACTCCATGTGGAGGGTGCTGGCTGTGTGCCAGCCAATGTGTGAAGTACCTTTACAGATTGTTTACTCCTCCCAATCATCCCATGATTGAGGCTCTACTGTTATTCCCATTTTATAAGTGAGAAAACCAAGGTTTCAAGAAATTAAGAGCATTCCACTGGTTTCACAGAGACAGGACAGAGAGTACCCTCAAAGTCATGTCAGGTCTTGTATTTTCTTAAAGTTTATTTCCTTCTCCTGTATGTCCCAGGAGCATGTCCCAGGAGCATGTCTATGTAGCATAGAAAAACGATGCCACTTGTGCCCTTGGTCTGCTTTCAATGCAACACTGAGTGGGTGACTGTAAGTGGTGCCACATATAAATATAGGACATACATATTTCTGGTCACACAGCACAGAGAGATCAGACTCAGTGCTGGGGGCACAGGTCACTTGCTCTGCACTAGATCTGGACCTATCTTTCTAAACACAGACAAGGCCTTTAATTTCTGGAGGCTAATGGTAATAATACTGATAGCAATGATCACAGCACCCTGTCCTCCACATGGTCACCTCACATAACCCTTGGAGCAAAGTACTATTATTATTCCTTTCTAGAAAGGAAGAAACTTAGACATCAAAACTTGTGTATCTCACACATTTAAGACCTGAGAATCAGTACCCAGGTCCTCAGACCTCCAAAGCCTATGCTTTGGCCACTGTGGTACACAGCAACTCTGCAAAATAAAGCAGTTAAGATCCAGAAGTTTCCCCTCCGTATCTCATGCACAATAATTATAGGGTGAAGAAAGCTACAAATTCAGTTCCCTGTTTAAAAACAAACAAACAAACAAACAAGCCATTTAACTAGGTCAGGTAAACAGAATGATATTTGGACTAGTTTGGTCCAACTCTAAAGACTCATAATGGAACATCTGAATTAGGTTGGAAAAGGACCGAGTTACCCGTTGTTTCCCAGCTCATGGTGCGGGTTGGCTCAGGGCACACAGCAGACTACACAGCCCGTCCTTGCCTGCCCAGAATCTACCAGGAGCAGCAGAAATGGACCACACTCCCAGACAATCTCCACTTGCCCACTTCACATGGTACCCTGAGCAGAGTAGAAGGGGTCATATTATAGAGTATGGTTGTCAGCCACTCTGCAGAAAAGGTAAGCCTGTCCCACCCAGGCTTATTTCCACTTTGCAGCTTGTTCTCATTATAGGTGACAAGGAGGATCCCACTGAAGTCTTCCAAAATATTTACAACCTGAGGCCCAGATCACAAGGAAAGAAATCAGACAACCCTCCCTCATTGCTGCTGTCACATTGATAACCAAAGTTCCAGCAAATTTGGATGGTCAATCAAAGAAGCAATTCTAGCATGTCCCAAACAGAAAGTATGTGATAGATAAAATGGTTCTTAGCTCCCAGTGCCTCTCCTCTTCATGGCCCCTGCAGGTCTGTCCACCCTCACCTGCCCAGTCATAGCTGGGCATCACTCACCCTGACAGCCCCTGGGTAGCAGCCAGCTCTCATAAGAGCCTCTGATATTCTGCGTACACAGCTGATAAGACTTGCTCGAGTTTTCACTCGTCACGACTATTCTTAGGAATCCCTAGAGATCCTCTAGATCCCTAGAGATGGAATTTCAGATGCCAGGAATTTACACATGCCTATAAAGCAGTTTATCATTCTGCATAATCACAAGACGATCACTATCTAAAAAAGTCATTTCCAATAAATCAGATTGATGTGGTACAGTGGACAGAGGGTCCCAAGATCTGGGCTGCACACCTGAAAGCTGTGTGCACTTGGGCAGACCCCTAGGGCAAGACTGAGACTGCCCCAGTACCTGTCAGGCTGTGCCTGACACACTACAGGACTTTATATGGGACTTCCTCAGCCACTATGTAGAAGTGATGAAGTGTGCTGAAGTCAGCAGGAAGATTCTTCAAAAATAAGAGCAAGAATTATTTTCCCCTCTAAGCACAGAGGGCCTGCTGTTAGAAGCTCTGAGATTCCAAGGACAGTTCTCCTAGAATCTCAGAGTATCTCCAAGTGAATGGCCCTTACCACCACTGGATTCATTTAAGCTGACTCACACAGGCGGGTGTATTGGAAAGTCACAGATGTCCTTACAACTGGATTTGGTGAAGAACAAACATACTGGGTCAGCTATAGAGGCAGCTCTGGCCAGAGGAGGAACACCAGCCTGAGGCTCCACCTCTTCTCCCACAAAACACTTTGGATTGATGGCATCTTCATCCCTTGCCCTCTATGCCGTTCCTTTCTACCTGGGCATCCTGTGTCATCTCCTGCACTGAACTTTCCCAAACTACCTACATCCCTTCTCCAAGTTCATACCAACTACACTCCTATGGTAGCACTTGATATGAACCTCTGTTATGGAACTTGTCTTCTGGTAGATATTTTCCTGCCCTGTTTGTCTCCGCAGTACTGCAAGTTCCTGTGGCAGGGACGGTTTTCTGTGCTCATGTACAGTCTCACATACACCACTGCACAGATCCTGAAGAAGAACAAGAATGTCTATACGCATCTGGTATCATCAAGAAGTTTGAAGTCCTGTTCTAGAAATAGCAAAGGGTCTTTCTGAGCAAACTCTAAAGGCCAGTGAGAGTTCTTTGAGCAAAACTGTAAATGGCAAAAGGTCCCCCCAAACCAGCTTATGTTTGCCATAAAATACCAATGTGTATTTGTAGAATGCACCCAAGGCATGATATATAAATAACATCTCATCATTTCAGGGGATTTAAAAAATCAGAGACATAATATTTCAATTTTAAAATTAACAAAATTGAGATTACCTTCCTTGTAGGTAGGATCTGTGTCTTAGTTATCTTTCTATTCCCCATAGAAACATGATAGGCACTTACTAAGAATTGAATCAATGAATGAAAAACAACTGACAACAAAAGAGGTGAAGAAAATAAAAAAGGTAATGCTGGTAAAAGCATTAAATTAGTGAATAAAAACTCATTTCGTTTGTTTTTTAAATTATTTTTATTAGGGTCAGCCACAGCAAATCTGAACAAAGTTCTATACACCCCTCAAGAGAGGTAAAACGGAACTCTGAAGAGTTCTAATACTCTTAACAAGATCATTTAACATATTCTCGTGTAGTTCTTTTCATGGGTCATATATCCTTAGCACACAGCATGGCTTTTCCCCTCTAGGCTTCTATTTCTATTCAAGTGAAAAGTTTGGGGTCAGCTAAATTTGACACCTCTTGTGAAATTCCAGAGGCTCAAAAACTAATGGAATTTAAGACAAAGGGATTCTTTTTTTTTTTTCTTTTTCTTTTTTTTAGGAATATACCCAGGAGGTCATCATGGGTATCCTTTTAATAAAATAAAAAGAAGTGTGGAGGGAGGTAGAAGGAAAAATGCAAGCAATCAGACAGAGCATGAAGTTCTTGCAACAAATACAGTTTCGTTGCTGTTAACATTTCCAACATCTTAGCTACTTGATTGCAGTATTGAAGAAAATATATAACTTTTTTCATTAAAGAAAGTTTTCTGGACTATAAAATGTTTTCATACCAAAACAAAACAAAACAACCCAGTTTGGCAGCCAGAAGATTATCTGTTTTAAAAGAGATATTTTGCTGATTTGAAATAATCCCAGGAACCGTCACCAAAATAGAGCTGTTTCTTATATGCATCTGGATTTTGCTGCCTGTCCTATTCTGTCTCCAAAGACTTTTCCAGAACATCCAAGTTTTGTCCCAATGTCAGACTTCCAAGACTTGGTCACTTAGCTACTAGAGATTGCTTTGAAGCTTGTACACTTTGGGAGAAGCATGGGAGGAAAGAGGGGGAGGAGCAGGGGTGCATGTGGAGACCCAAGCCAGCCCTGGCTCTAGGAGCCTGTGGCAGGATTGTGCAGGCTGCAGTCACTGTGAGGGTCAAATGGCATTTCAGCCTTATGCTGGAGCTCTGTTTCTTCCTGTCTAGAAACAGGGTTTTCCATTTTATTCTCCAAAGTAGCCAAAAGTATTGCATATTTGTCATATCAAGCCCAAGAAAAATAATATTATGAACCAAATAAAATTGGAAAATAAAACAAAATTTTAAAAAGTAAAATAAGGCAGTTGGTCACCAAACTTTTGCAGTTGAAAAGAAATATGTCTTTTATCTTTCCTGCTCTATACACATCTTTCATCCTGACTTCACTGTCAGCCATGCAGTTACCTTTACCAGGAAACAAATCTGAACATTCTAATGAAATCTCCCAGATATTTCAGGCCAGTGCTGTTTAAAAAAGATGTCTAAAAATTCCATTGTAGTTGAGAGTTCTCCAGTCTAAGCCATGGTTTGTATGTTTTGTATCTTTGTTGGTGTTGGAGAGCATCCGAATTCCACTACTAAAATCACCAAGCTTCCTGAGAGCTCAGGAAACTAATTCACTTGAAATCGATGTATAATTTATTTCCACTTTGCTCTACACAATTGATAAGAATCAAACGCTTCAAAGTTCAGACTTAAACTCTACCTATGCTACCATGTATTCCAGGACAACAAACCCACTTCTCTCCACTTGTCTAACTTAAAGGAAAACGCAGAATCTTTTCTGGAAGATTGTTTATCTTCCAAGAGATTTCAATAAGAGTTGTCTGGGTTGTTGTTTTTTTTTTTTTTAAGTTTTGCACTTTTGTAGATTTGGCAACCATAAAGAACCAAACAGACAAAATACAGTGTTCAAAACCAATGATTTTTAATCTTACAAATTATTTCTCTCCCTTAAATAAAGTCATTATGCAAACCTGGACTTACTGTATCTACAAATAAAATAAGCATGCATTCCATTTTGGTGATGGTCTCCTTAACAGGTCATGTGTCTCTGGGCCCTGCTGTTACAGATTTCCCTAGGGCTGTCCTGCATACCATCACAGCCAAATGGGAATGAGTGGGGAAGATTTTAGTCCTAAACCCATTGATAACAACAGACGGACATTTCCAGGGCCTTATTTCACATCACAACCTTTTGTTGTTACAGTTTTATGTTGTTGTTCTTTCTTCTACCTTTTATTTGGTGGTAGGAAGTAGGTGTTGAGACAAAAAATAGATTTGATGCTTGGAGATTACAATCTGACCTTTGTTCTGGTCAGCCCGCTGCCCTCCACAGTTTAGGTCATCCCATACCACATATGGAAGTCCAGTTAATGAGAAAAGCAGACATTCTGTGGTGGAGACAGAGAGACTGGGTTTTAATCTCCTAGGGAGACAAGTGATTTCATTCTGTGGCTGTAGATAGAAGTGAATCAAAGGATGATATTTAGCCTATCACTTCTTCATCCCCTCCCTGTATATTTTTCATCCAGAACTATCCTGACTCATCGTTTGCTCTTGTTTTCTGTATAAAACGCTGGGTTCCTCTCTATCCACTACCCCTCTTCTCTTCTAACCAGTCCTTGCATGCCAGTCATACAAGCTGGGTCTCCCCCTGCTTCCCTCAGGGGAACCTGATAAAGATCTGCAAAACATTTGCTTTGTCTCTTTGCTACCCTGCTCCAAGTTGCAGTTCATGGGAACATAGGGAATACCAAAGATAAGACATAGTCAGATTTGTTCTTGTGATGATGAATCAGGAAACCCCATTTGTCACCTATTGGAAACACTTTCTGTTCGTCAACAGAGAGAAACAAATATTTTGAAAAGCAGGTGAAAATTGAAGTGGCAGAGAAAAGCACCTACACTGCCTACAGCCACATGCATTACTTTCTCCTTTCCAAATATTCATACCAAGGATTTCTAGAACTTTGAACCCCCATGCTTCATATCTACAAATAAAAGCTGAATTGAATTTGTAGTTTGTTTGTTTGTTTTAATTTATTGAGGGGGAAATCTTATCTCTACCTAGGCCCATTCAGCAAATTTTCACTCATATGTTAGAATTGAATGCACAGATTTTTACATGACTCAACTTTCAGACCTTGACCAATCCCTCAATCTTCTTGAATCTCAGTTTTTTAATCAATAAAATAATACAGAGTTTGGACTATTTATTGTTATGGTTCATTCCAGTTCTAAAATACCCTTCTCACTAAATTTTAAATCAGTCTCACCATTGGAGCCACAGCACTGTAAAAAACTTGAAAATGACTAAGTCTCAAGAGTGGAGGGAACCACATCACTGAAGTACCACTTGGACGAGAGTTTCCCTTGAGAAGGAACACCCGTTGGGATTTAAATGAATGAGAAATAGACCTCTGTCATTTTTAAAACCTTTTATGTTTGGGGGTTTGTTTGTTAAAACAGCTAGTGTTAACTAATATCTTCTGGGCTTTAGTTTCATCATTTAAAATAATAAGAATAATAATTAGTACTTAGGTAGTTCCTGGGAGGTTAAATCAAATGATGTATGTGAAAGGGCCCACAGTGTCCCAGCAATAGTGTGTGTTATTTCTCTGCTCCTTCCTTCCATCAGCTGCAGAGGGAGGACAAAGCAGCGACCCCTTTTTCACCGTGTGGACATAAATGAGGCTCATGCTCACAAGATCTGCCAGTGGGTGCTGTTCTTCTAAAAAGCAGCTCACAAGTCTGTGCTCCCCCAGAGAGAGAAGTGTTGGCCCTCCTGACATGATGACACACGGCTGGGAACAAGGGTATCTGGATAATTCAACTCTCCAAGCCTGGGAAAGCAGGGCAGTCACTTTGAATTGTCCTTTTGTGCCATATTTGCCTCTCTGCCTCCACAGTGCTTTTCCTCACCCTGAGGTTTAGCTACAGTCCTTACCTTGAAGAGAATGCCATTCCCTGGGAAGAAGAGTCATCCCATGGCAACTATGTCACAAGATCCCAGTTTTCTGTCTGCCAAGGAAACATGGGGTAGACCTCCAATGTGCTTTGAGGGGATAGCACACACTGCAAGTCTGGACTACTCCTTCTAGAAGGCCATGCTATCACAGAAGCAAGACCCTTCATCCACCAACAAAACCACAAAAAGACCACACAGATTTGATTTGGAAAAACCCACGACTTACAACTACAAATATGAGCAGATCACAAGATACCAGATAGGACCATAGAGAGGCAGGAAGAAATAGGGGACAGGATGACCATTATGACAGTGATGGCACACTAGTCACAGAGATGCCTCCTCTAAGCAGTAGTCAGTATCCTGCCACAGAAGATACTATGAACTTAGCGGTGTGAGTGTGGGAAAGAAATGAATCTCCAAATTCAGTGTATACTCACCCATGTGCTCAGTAAGTAGGAACTAGAAAACTAAGAGCCTCTTCACTCATGATGATGGTAACAGTAGCTCACACTAAGGTAGACTTCCCTTGTTTTCCTTACATATTAACCTTGACAGTCTCCAAAGTTTCCTTGATTTCATACCATGTCACTGTTACTCTCAGTCTTCCTATCGTTTCTCTGGTGCATTTCCTCAAAACAGACCTCAGTGCCTTTGTTTTCCTAAGAATGCTTTGAAACTTTGGAGAGTTTCTCTGACCCAGAAGGAAAGCTCCTTTCGGTGCTTGCCAGCTCCCCCCGCCCCTACCTGTGTCTTGTGGAACAATACCAGTACACTTATTCCACAAAGCATAAATAGAAACCTGGTTTGTGAGACAAACGAGGTGAGATATGCAAAAGCCCCAAAGAAGATAAAACCTGCCTGAAGGAGTCCTTGCCTCTGAGCTCAGTCTCCGAGGTCATCCTAGCGTGCCTCTCCAGGTTTTGCTTAGAGTGTGAAACCAGTATGAACTGAGGAGCAGCAGGCCACAGAACCAGCACTGCTTGCCCTCCCCGGGAAGCTGGCCTTATATCCCACCCACCACTCCCCCGCCCCAAACCTCCCTGTGCTCCTGGCTTCTCCCCTCTAACAATTCTTTGTGCTTATTATAGGCCAGTGTTCATCTTGCATGACTCATCAGGCTGGTTTTCATGCTACATCCTTTCTACCCCAGCCAGGTTTCCTGCCCTCAATTGCTCAGTGAGACACTTCCCACTGGTGAGGTCAGATGGAGAATGCTGTACCCCCTCCCCTCTCTGTAATTTGGATACCGACTATCCACCACCCTTCTGACTTCAGCAACCTTGTCCACTTTTCTCGTTCCTTCTTTAGGCAGTCCTGAAAATCCTCTTCTCCCCCAGGAAAATCCCTAACTGTGTTATCATACTTCTGTTTTCTCTATTAGTATTTCTTAATTTTTGCAAGACTCCTTTAAGTCTCTCATAAAATATATAGATTCTTCCCAGAGAAATGACCTGTACACCTTGATCCTGGTCAGCCCCAGAGCCTGGCCACCCCTGGGCCTTGGGGAAGCACCTTTGTTCTCAATGTTTCAACGGATGCCGGATGCCCAGTGTTGGAGAGCTCCCAGAGGGGCACCTCTGTGTGCTTGCTGAGACCTGGGAGAGCCTGGCTACCACTCAGGTTAACCTTTCTCCTCCCGGCCCAGAGCTGGGGACAAACCTCCAGAAGAAATAAGACACATGGCTGAGGGAGAGAGGAGGGATTAGAAACTGTAATTCAATCTAATATTTGAGGCTTGGCAAGTGTACCTATGGGATCTCATGAAAACCCCCGAATCTTTTTCATTTCAGAGCAATTAAGCAGACCCCAGCGTCCTGGCTCCAGTAAGCCGCTCAGCTCTCGGTTTTATTGCCCGTTTCCTTTCTCTTTGCCAGCACTAGCTCCCATCCTTGCACTGTTTCGGTGCCACGAAGAGGCCCCCGCGAGTGAGTGTGGGGCCAGGCGCCGGGGGCCAGGCGCAGGCGCAGGCCAGGCCAGTGAGGCACATGTGGCTTCCAGGGCCTCGGTGCTCAAGCACTGATGTGTGGTATAATCAAAAACATCCAGCAGTAATTTAATAGTTCCCACCAAGCACAGACACAAAGTCTAGCAATTCTTCCCTCCACATACTTAACCCTTAGAGGAGGAGAGAAGGGCCAAAAGTAAGGGGAAATTAATCCCGGATAGTTGCTACCCTGGGATTTTTTGCGTTTTGTGTTTTGCTCTGATGTAAGAGAGAAAGATGTGAACTTTGGAAACTTGCAAGGAGCAGGAATTCATATTAAAATGTCTTTCTTCAGTCCTGGTGGAGAGGAGGCTAGTTGCAAAGGGCAGTGAGACTCACACACTAGGGAGGCCCATCTGGCTGAGAGAGTGGACCAAACTAAATGCCAGTGGACACAGAACCATGAACGAGGTCCTGTACTTTTTAAAAAGTTTGGATCTGACTTTGAAACAGAGTGAGACAACTAACTTAATAGAGTCTAAGGCCACACCTCCACCAAGAGTGACCAGCTTCTTTTTCCGAGTTCTGTGGCTCACTGCCATCCCTCTGGAGTGTTGGACATCAGCTTCGCCCATGACCATGGCTGGGCACATTCTGACCTGCAAACACACTCAATACCTAGGCAAGTGACAGAAATGGAAGCATGAGTTTTGGGAGAAATTTGCCTCCCAGTTAGAAGTTTTTATTTAGAATTACAATAAATTTCCCTAAATTTAGTTACCGACCATTGTCAAAATATTTCCATATCTAATAGGATCAGTGACAGCTCTCTTCTGTCTGTGGCTTGTCATATGATCTACAGACTCACACACATCTGAGAACTCCAATGCTGAGGCTTCTGCTAGGCAATACACACACACACACACACACACACACACACACACACACACTCATTTTATACCTACTGTGCACTTAGGATCCTGCTGCAAGAAAGAAGGTCCCCAAACTTGGCTTCACCCTCAAAGCACCGAAGGAAGTTGAAGACATTCCCTGATTCACTAACTCACAGACTCTGAGTGAAAAACCCAGGAACTTTTAATCTGTAAAGTCTCCACAGATCACTCTGATATGTAGCCAGGAGCCACGAGCAGGGAGTGTTCTCGCATTCATGCTTCCCCTGGATAGTAGCACATGGGGAGAGGGGCTGGACCAGATGCCCAGATGCACAGCTTTGTTTTACAACTCTGACAAGTGGTGGGACCCCCAGAAATGGAGCGACCATTCAGGCCTTCACTTTTTTTGTCTGCAAACAGAGAATAATAATGGTATCTGTCTCATAGAGATTTATGCACATGGAACGAGTTAACATTTGAAAAGCATTTGGGGGGGCGCGTGGGTGGCTCAGTGGGTTAAAGCCTCTGCCTTCTGCTCAGGTCATGATCTCAGGGTCCTGGGATCAAGGCCCGCATCAGGCTCCCTGCTCAGCGGGGAGCCTGCTTCCTTCTCTCTCTGCCTGCCTCTCTGCCTACTTGTAATCTCTCTCTCTCTGTCAAATAAATAAATAAAATCTAAAAAAAAAAAAGAAAGAAAAGCATTTGGAACAGTAAGTGGCACGTTGTGAATGCTAAATAGGAATTAATTACTATTTTGCTTTAAGATGTAAGTTACATGATGTAGAATTGATTCAATGGTAAGGAAACTCACAACACTGGGAGAATCCGACAGGGAAGGTTTCATAAAGAGAGCCTTGAGCTAGGTCTACTGGGACAGAGGTTGCATTCCATGTGGGAAGAAAGATCCTCAGTGACAATCTATGAGTGAAATTGATTAGTAGGAGATGTACAGAGATGATAGAAAGGATATAATTATGTGCTTATCTATGAATTAACAACAGACTCAACAACAATTCTGATAGCTAAATCAAATGTTAATTCATTTCATGTAATATTTTCTACCTTCCCAGCAGGCCTAACTAACTCTGTGAATAGGTAACAAGTGTACTATATCCTTGAGGTCGGAAAGGGGGCTTCTTCAGAGAACACATGCCCACCCCTCCCCTAGGGTTTGATATCTTAAATCTATGCACGTCCTATTCAAGGACTGCACAAAATATACATGGATGAAATGAGTCTCCAGGCTCCTGTGACTATATGGCATGTATTTCTGCTTCTTCCACCCACTGAGAAGGGGAGTCAGGAACAGGTGGGCCAATTGCCTACAGTTTAGACCTGGGCCAAGAATGGCCAGGAATGGAATTCTCCACTCCAGACAGAAGATCCTAGTGTATGGACCAACCTACACCCCCTTTCTGATGAAGAAAAGTTCTCTATCAGATATAAAGTATTTCATATATATTTTACAATACAAAAATGTTTGTGGTATTTGTTAATTTACATATTTGATAAACATGTACAACTTTATGAGAAACACATGTCATTCTCTATGGTGGGAGAAAATGGATATGATAACTCTGAGAATCTAAGATTTTCAGAAAGACCAGTGTTTTTCCTTGAGATCCTTTGTTGTGAAATGTGTCTTTAGTGACAACAGTTAGCATCCTATCCCAAATAAGAGCAACCTCCCAAGTGAAATCCAAGAAATCAAAATAATCACAAGAGAATGTGCTACATCAGACTAATCTGGGTTCTCATTTTTTCTTCTACCTTCTTTGACATTAGATAGAGTCTGATAAAAAAATTATGATTCAGAGTGAGCCATCTCTCTTTCATTTCTTTTTGGGTACGTTGCCACCCAAAGTAATGAGCACAATCCTGAAATCAGTAATTCTGTTGTACTGATAGGACCTTGATTAGAGGAACTTTGTGGCAACATTTATTTCTTTCCCTGGGATCCTTAGAAACTTATAGTTTGGCTCTCAATCCTCTGATGTTCCTAGCATGTTCAGTGCAGGCTGTCCAGGGCAGCCTTGGCTGGGATGCAGGCTTTCCCCCAGCCCCAGAGGGATGTGAGCCATGGCCCACAGCCAGACACAGGGAGAGCAGTGTTTGCTCTTGTCCTGGAACCTTATGCTCCTCTGATCCTTCTATGGAAGTTTTCCCTACAGAGCAATGCATTGCTACCACCACCTCCTTTCCTGGGGCAGTCTGCCCTCACTCCCTCCCAGCCTGCCAGCTACCCAGCCCCCCAACACTTCAGGCCATCCATTTCTCACCAAGAATCATTCTACTTGGGTGGCTTAAAGTCATTCAACCTTTGGCCTTATGCCTGTAACTCCACCCAAAGCATCTAGTAATTGCCCTGAAATGCAATGCCCGACATGTTAGACAGCTTTCTTGCAATCTAACCTCATTTTATTAATGTAAATCATCTTTTTCTATCAAGAATCATTCTTCACAAAGTCTTCTCATGACAGAGAGCCCAACCTGGTATATGACCTGAGTCATGCAGGTGGCCCAACATCACATAACCAACAATTCCCATCAGCCTAGAACAGATCTAGACCTGAGGCAGATTTGGGAACTTAACTCAGGATCCAATCACATTTTCCTCCTTCCCTCCTGAAAGAAAACTCCTTCCTGCCCTCTCCTGTCTCCCAGGGCTTCCCTCTTCCTAACCCCTTTCTAAATTAAAGCAGCATATTTATCCTGGATCCCAAACATTTTCAAGCCAGAGTAGTAATTCTCCAAGAATTTGCATTTCAGATTGTTATCTCCAATCATTAAATGGAAGTTTTGTGTCTTGTTAAAGGAATGTCTGGTTGGAGGGGAGCATTTGGGATAACTCCTCCTTACACCTAAAATCACATCAAGGGTCCCTGGAGCCTGGATCTGAAAGAGGTGTGGGCGCCAGGCTATGCTCCTTTGCCTGCCTGCACTGTCCCTCACCCTGGCTCGCAACCTCCCTCCTATTCCTGCATGCTGGGTTCTCCAGGAGATGTAGATTTTCCGTCTCTCCCTCCCCCACTTGGCCAGCTCCCACTGGGAGACTACATGCCCTGTAGATCCCAGATTCTTCCTACAGCTTTGGTCTCAAGACAGGGGCAAAGGTGCCTGGTAGGAGGAGGGGAAGAATGTGGGAATTTTGGTGCATGGGAGGAGGTACAGAAGGGACTCAGAGCAGAGCTATTGGGCCCAGGAAGGCCCAGCTGATGGAGCACATGTGATGAAGAGCTCTGTCTTTGCACACTGGGAAGTGGCAGCCACACACAGTGCAGGAAAGCTAGGGTGACGCCAGATCTGAGTGCTAGAGACCTAATAGAAGAAAACATTTAGAAGACGACTTGTCTGTGTAAAAGTTGTACTGATTATAGTTATTTTGCTTAACTGCTGATCATTTATGCTTGATTATCATATAGCACAGTAATGACAATGTACATCCTGAAATGTGTGCCAGATTAACTGTGTTTCATTTGATTACAGCAGCAAATCCTGCCAATGTATGACCACTTGGTCTTTATAATTAGTTTCTTCTGTGGCACTATCTACTCTGACAGCATGGCTTTCTGCATTTGTCCTGAAATAAATGAAGTTAAATGGAATAAAATGAAGTAAATTAAATAAAATTAAGATTAAATGAAATAGAGATAAACAACACCAGTCCTGTCCAGAAGCCTTAAGTAGCAAGGCCCCTGCCCATCCTGCCTCCTGGAGAGGAAATGAAGTGCTGACAATAAGGATGCAGTTTTGTTCTGCTCATCTCCTTATCTCCAGCACCTAAAACCGCACCACACACTTTAGGTACTAATAAATATTTAATGAGCAAATGTTAAACTAGTGACTGAAAGGAAAGGTGGGATCAGCCTAAGCGAGGTTTCAATAGCTCTGCTATGAGTCCCTTGTGAACAGGTGGGATAGAGAATAATTTATCATAGGTGACAGTTGGTCACCTGAGCTGGCACCATGGTTCCATCACAAGTTCTTAGGACTCTGCCCACAATATTCACTTGTGAAAGCCTCTGAGCCTCTCTGTTCTTCTCTGAGGAATATGGAGTGCACAACTGGCCCTTGAATACCAGAGGGAACTATCCACTTTTTCAGAATTTTGCTTTTCCACTTACCAAACACCTACAGAGGAGAAAGACTATATACCCGCCCTTTGTCAGGAAGCTTTCAGGCTCATTCCAGATAGACTGGATGCAGTTCTCATCATGCCCTTGCTCCTAAAAGAGCCCAGCGTCTGGACCTTAACATGACTCATGGAGAGAGGGTATCTGGATCCAACCAGCCAGCATTCTGGAGTTGGTAAATAACTTCTTCGTTTGTTACTTCCCCACCTCTTTGGCCTCAGTTTCCTCTTCTGTAACTATTTTATTTTAAACACACTCTACCTTGAGTCAAAGTGGGTGCTGTGAACGGAATCATGTCCCCCAAAATTCATCTGTTGAAGACTTAATCCCCAAAGTGACTATATTTGGAGATAGGGCTTTTTGAGGTAGTTAAGATTAAATGAAGTCATAAAGGTGGGGTTCTAATCTGATAGGATTGTTGGCTTTACAAGAAAAGGAAGAGAGAGATCTCTGTCTCCCCATGAACCAAGGGCACAGAGAAAGAGGTTGTATGCAAGCCAGGAAGAGGGCCCTTACCAGAAATACAACTGGCTGGAAACTTGATCTTGAACTTCTAGGGTCCAGAACTGAAAAACAAATGATTATTGTGTGAGCTACCCAGTCAATAGTATTTTGTTAGAGCAGCCTATGCTGACTAAGAGAATGAGGTTTAACTGAGAACTTGAGGTAAGCTCCCATCTCAGAGTAGGTGCTCTATAGAAGTTAGCTCTTTCCCCAAGCTCTGCACTGTGAGCATGATCTCCCTTTGATAAATTAAGACCATATAATGCCTCAGAATGTTGTTCTGCATAAGAAATCTCCACATACAATAATATGAAAGAAACTATAGAAGGTGCTGGAAACACTGGTGATTGGACATCTCTCAGAAAGCAAATTTCTTTCTTTTGCCAGCCAAGTCCCATTTTGCTTTAGTGCTTTAGAAAGAGGTTATGACTCTACTAAGTCAGGATCTTTTTCAATTAGAGTAAAAGCTACATTCTCTGAAAACAAGGATCCCAAAGGCAAATGTGTATCTGTGTCCTCCTAGTGAATGTCCTAAATATCCCATAGTCTTTTTATAAAATTATTGCTGAAATAGTTAATGTTGTGTTGCTCCTCCAAGGATGGCCAGAGGCAATGGTGCGAAATGGCCAAAGTCTGCCTTTTGTCTGCCCTCAGTTATCTGTGAGCTGCTACCTTCAGACACCCCATCTCTTTTAGCTCTCTTCTCCCTCCCTGTGGTCCCTAGTCCTCTGAAAAGGATATGATAAACTAACCATAATTAAGAATTTAAATCACTGATATTCCTTAAGGAGTTTTGCATTTCCCTCTGGGGAGGTTCCATTTCCACAAGTGATGCATCCTTAAGAAAAATAAAAGACCCTCAAATCATAAATTTCAACCACCAGTCCTCAGGAAGGGTAGCTGTACCTCAGGATGGGATGGGAGGTGATGCCTGATCATGTACAACCAACACTCTAGCAATCCTGGTCCTGCTCTGCCATTGTCTAGAACCCTTCCTCCATCTGCACTACAAATAGTCCCTCAGCTTTATGAAGAGTGATAACAAAGGGATTTAGTAGAATGCTTTCAAACCCTTCTCCCACAGACAAGATTCTGTCCCATTTCCCAAAATAAAAGAGCTGACAGATTCCTGAGTTAGTGGTAGGCCCAGGGAAGAAATGTAACCCCCTCGTTTCTAGGATGAAGCTCCGCTTTGACCCCATGCAGCAGACAGCTTATAAATGAGGCAAAGGGAATGACTTTACCGACTTGTTTACACCAAACTTCAGGTAGGCCTTATGAGCAACAGAGGTCAGCAGTTGCTTTGAGAATCCTGACTGTCCCACTGCCCTGCTCATTCCCAGAAATTCTACCATTCCAAGATTACCCAATGAGACTAGAGCTCTTTATTAATATTGCAGCCACATTTGAGGCAGAGTGCCTATCAGATCTTTGGTCTTGTGATATTATGATTTATAAAAAATATATATTTGATCATTGAGATATATTTGGTCTTCATCCACAGTTCCTGGCTCACAGCTCCCAAAAAGCTTGGAATTTCCTTAGTGTTGAGAGTGATAAATAGCGTTTTGTTATGTTAATGAGGTGGCTTTTGGAAAGCATCTAAGGATGGGGGCTGGTTTATGGTAGTGTCAACCACAAGATTAGAGGTTTGTAACTTTCAGTCCTACAACCCTGACCTCCCCAGAGAGGGACTGGACATTGAATCAGATGCCAGTGGCTAATTATTTAATCAATTCTGCCTATTTAATGAAGTTTCCATAAAACCCAAGAGGCCAGAGCACTTGGTTTTCAGGGTCCTGGGATCAAGTCCCATGTTGGGCTCCCACTCAGCAGGGGGTCCGCTTGTCCCTCTGCCCTACCCCCATTTGTTCTCTCTGTCTCTTTCTCACAAATAAATAAATAAAATCTTAAACAAATCAAAACAAAACAAAAACAAGAGGCCTGGATTTAAAGAGCTTTCAGGCTAGTGATCATGTGGAAGTGAGGGGAGAGTTGGCTTGTCTGAAGAGGAAGCTCCACACCCCTTCCCCATACCTTGCCCATGCATCTCTTCCATCTGGCTGTTCCTGAGTTATATCCTTTTATAATAAACCAATATGATCTAGTAAAGTGTTTCTCTGAGTTCTGTGAGCCACTCTAGCAAATTAATCAAATCTAGGGAGGAGGTCCCGGGAAAGAAACTGTCAGAAGTAGCCCAAGTAACAACTTGGGGTTTGTGGCTGGCATCTGAAGTGGGGGGTGGGGGAACAGTCTCTTAGGACTGAGGCTTTAACCTGTGGAATCTGATGCTATCTCCAGGTAGACAGTGTTTCAGAATTGAGCTAAGTTCTTGGACACCCTGTTGAGAATTTCTTGTTGGTTCAGGGAAACATACCTCCCTGACTGGAATTGTTCTCAGGGTAAAAGAAACCCCTTCCTTAATCTGGATTCATGTCCTTGCCATGGTGGCTCCAATGGCAGGAGATGCCAACCTTTGTTTTGATTTGGGTAGGGACGCATGGGTCCTGGTAGTGTTCAATACCCCTAGAAGGTAGGCTCAGTCAGAGGAACACAGAGCTAAAAAGTGGCCAGTACCATACACAAAGGGCTATAAGAGCACATAGAGCAGAGAGCAGGAGAGGCCAGAATATAGGGATGGTTTCAAATGAGCCAATTAGAGCAAACATGTTCCATGAGATATCACCCTGCTGTCCATGCAGTTGGAAAAGTATTCATTCATAGGCAAGGAAGCAAACAGCTGACTAAGTAACTACCTTTCAAAGAAGCGGATTTCTTTATCACTTTGATATATTGACAAATGCTACTTTGTGGCATTGCTATTTTTTTGGAAACCCAAACCAGGGTAATGTCTTTGTAAATAGCATAAAGAAACATTACTTAATGTGTGGCATTAACTACTACCTGGGGTGCAGGGCTTGTCATTCCAAAAGTAAATATTTGCTTATAAGGAAAATAATGAGATTGGTTAAACCAGTTTTTCAGGCCCAGTGCAGAAAAGTAAAAATCTGATTTATTTCTTCCCCTGTTCTGTTCTGTTACAATGAAATAATGCAGAAACTTTTCTGCATGTGTGCATGTTTTATAAAGGTGAGAGAGACTCTAAATGAACAATTACCAAAATAAGATGTCTACTGCAAGTATTCAGTGTGTATGGCATAGAAGCTAAGGTTTCCTTAGCAGGTCGCTTAAGGTCTCTTCAATCAATGGTTTACTGAAGTCTGCTACCACAAGCTCAAGAGAGCCTATTATACACACATTTTCACAACAACTCATTGAGTGACATCACATTAGTACTTGAAATCAGCCATAGTGGGAGTATTTCCACCACAGAAACCAACAAACTCTATAAACCAGAGTTTTTGGTCTCCAGAGATCTAACCGTTAAACATTTACCAGCATACCATGGGGAAAAGTTGTAGAGCAGAAATAGACCAACTAAGGCCTGCCTGTTTTGATATGGCTCAAGCTAAGAATGGTTTTTGTGGTTTTAAATGGTTGGAAGAACCATCCTCAACCACTGTTATCAAATACTGAATAGTTTTGGGAATTAGCACTTGCTACAGATTTGATAATATTTCTTAACAAATAACAAATTCAACCAAAAATTATAAAACAGAAATGCTTTTACATAATACTTATAATGTGATAAAGCCATTTCATCTGAAGCTAATGTTGTGTGAATCACAAGTAATGTCAAGATGCCTTCTGTGTTGTTAGAATTTAAAACCAAAAACAAGATCTACATTCCCACACAAACAGGCAGTGGATACATTTTTTTAATTTTTTTAAATTTTTTATTATGTTATATTAGTCACCATACAGCACATCATTAGTTTTTGATGTAGTGTTCATGATTCATTGTTTGTGTATAACACCCAGTGCTTCATGCAATATGTGCCCTCCTTAATACTTATCATGGAGCTAACCCATCCCCTCTTCCCCCTCCCCTCTAAAACCCTCAGTTTGACTCCTTGAGTCCATGGTCTCTCATGGTTCATCTCTCTCTCTGATTCCCCTCCCTTCATTTTTCCCTTCCTTCTTCTACTGTCCTCCATGTTATTCCTTTTGTTCTACAAATAAGTGAAACCATATGATAATTGACTTTCTCTGCTTGACTTATTTCACTTAGCATAATCTCCTCCAATTCCATCCATGTTGATGCAAAAGTTGAGTACATCAACATGGATGGATATATAGTTGTAAGTGCAAAGGAAATGTCCATACTGCAAAATCCTTTTAAGCCTTCTGGGTCTGAAACGAGATGGCATTCTTTTCTCTGCTTATCTCCTCTAAGTACAACTAATAACATTGGATATTATAAACAGACAATGATAAAAAGATTTCAAAATCTAGAGAGAAGGAGATGGACTGACTAGAGACTTTAAGGACCTGAGGAAAAGCAATGTGATTTGCTGGGTTTCTATCTGCCATTGACCTCAGATGATGGCTGGGTCTGAGAGTCTGAGGAGCCTGCAAATCAGAACTGTAAAGAGGCATAAACAAACAACAACAACAACAAAAATTCTAGCTTTTCTCTCTACCCAAAAGGCTAGGAAAAAAGAAACCCAGCAGAGTCCTAGGGAAGCTCCAACTTCCTATCTGTGACCTGGGCACTAGCAATCATGCCAGTCCACCTGCAGGGCCTAGCCTGAACAGAGCCCTTCATTGCCCTGCCCTCTAACAACTGCATAAGTAGACTTAGGTCTTGTGGCTTCTGAGCTTCTGTTCCCCAGTAACAGAATGTGGACCGGCAACACAAGGCAACCCAAAGAAGCTCTGTCCATTCCTGCAGGCAACACCAAAAACTGGGATTGAAGGGAGACCCCAGGGGTGCCTGGGTGGCTCAGTCAGTTGAACGACCAACTTTTGGTTTCAGCTCAAGTCGTGACCTCAGTGTTGTGGGATTGAGCCCTGCATCAGGCTCTGTGCTCAGCAGGGAGTCTGCTTGAGATTCTCTCCCTCTGCCCCTCCCCCCTCTCATGCTCTCGCTCTCTCTCTTTCTCTCACTCTCTCTCTCAAATAAATAAATCTTGAAGAAAGAAAGAAAGAAAGCCCCAGAAGTGTCAGAAGAATTAGTGAGACCAGAATAACATTACAAAGCCTGAAAACTACATTAATATTAGAATTAGAATCAACAAAAAAAGTCAGCATCTATGGATAAACTTGGGTAATGATCTGCTAAGACAGAAGATTAAAATAGGTTAAGAGATTCCCAATATAATAAACAAAATGTCCAGGATACAATAAAAAAAATAATTCATCATACCAAAAGCCAATGAACTGCAACTTTAATGAAAAAGATAACTAGCTGACACAAACACAGAGATTAATTAGAAGTTGGAATTATTAGACATATATCTTAAGCCAGCTATCATAGAAATGTTTCAACAATGATGCATAAACAATGAATCTGGGATCACTGAAAAAAATTAAAAAAATAAAAAATGTTTTGACAATATTTCAAAACAAATACAAAAACAGAAAATCTCAATAAAGAAATAAGACTATTTTAAAAAGAACAAAATAGAAATTAACAAAATGAAAAAAGAACAAAATGGGAAAACACAATAACTAAAATTTTAAAACTACTTGATGAACTTGGTAGTGGAGTGGTGATAATAGATGATACACTCAGTGAACCTGAAGACAGATCAATAGAACTGACTCAATCTGGACAAAAGAGAAAAAATAGACTTAAAAATGGACAGAGTATCAAGAATCTGTGAGATAACAAATGATCTAACATTCATGTTTTCAAAGTCCCAACAGAGAGGAGAAGGGAGTATGGGACTAAAAACTTCCCAAAATTGATAAAACACATAAATCTGAGAGAAGCTAAAAGAAACCTAAATGTGATAAACTCAAAGAAATCCACACCAAGGCACATCATAATTGAATTTATGAAAGTTAAAGACCAAAAAAAATCTTAAAAAGAGTCAGAGTGAAATGACACATTACTTATAAAAGAACAATTCATATGACAGCAGATTTCTCATTTGAAACCATGGAGGCCAGAAAGAAGTAGCACAATTTTCCAAAGGAAAGAGCTGTCAATTGCGAATCCTATATCTGAATAAACCATCCTTGAAAAATAAAGAGTAAATAAAGAAATTCTCAAAGGAAAACTAAGATAATTTTTTACTAGCAGACCTACCCTAAAAGACTGGCTAAAAGAAAATGATAATAAAAGAAGATTAAAATTTTCAGGACAGAAAAATAAGAATGAAAAGAGTAAAAATACAAGTAAACATAATGGACTATTCTTTCATGAGTTACATTAATTATATGTTATGGTTGAAGAAAATTTATAATACCATTTGATGTGATGATAATATATGTAAAGGAAATACTTAAGAAAGACAACTATATTTAAAAACTACAGAGAGTAAAGGGACCTCACTTCAAGCAAGGTCAACACTTCATTTAAGTGATGAAATGTCAACACCAGTAAACTGCAATGCTACATATGTACAGAGTAAAAACAATCAGAAAGAACCCTATCCAAAGTAATATCCTCAAAACATTATAAAGAAAACAAAATGGAATTATTAAAAAAGTTCAAGTTAGACACAGGAAAGTAAGAAGTAAAGAGAAAAATTATAAAACAAAATAAACAAGAAAGAAAAAATAAAGCCAGATGTAAGCCCTACCATAGCAATAATTACTTTAAATGTAAATGATCTAAATATACCAATAAAAGCACATAGGTTGACACAGTGGTTTAATAAAAAAAGAAAATAGATGACCCAAATATATGTTGTCTACAAGAAACTCACCTGAAACATAACAACATAACTAGGTTTAAAGTAAAGGGACAGGAAAAGATATATTATGCAACATAAATTTTTAAAAAGCAGTAGTGAATATATTAATACTCAAAAAGTAGACTTCTTGGCAAAGATGATTATTAAAGTAAAAAGAGGGACATTACATTAATCCTTCAAGAATATATAGCACTTCTAGATTTGTACACATGAAACACCAGAGCTTCAACTAACAGAGGTGAAAGAAGAAAACGAATTATAGTTGAGGACCACAACACCCACTCCCAGAAATTAACAGACCTACTAGACAGAAAATCAACAAGGATATAAAGCAACTAAACACCACCATCAACCAACAGGATCTAACTGACATTTATAGAACACGCCATCCAACACCAACAGAATGCACATTCTTTAAAAGTGACCAATGAATAAAAATGAAAGCATAACATATCAAAATTTATAGGATACAGCTAAAACATTGACAAAATGGAAAATTATAACATTAAATCTTTCTAATGAGAAAAGGAAAGATCTCAAATCAAAAATCTAAGTTTCAACTTCAAAAAAAAAAAGAAGAAAAAGCAAATGAAAGAAAATTATAAAAATAAGACAGAAGTCAATTAAATTGAAAAAAAATTAATGGGGAAAACTTGCTTCTTTGAGGAAAAAATAAATCAGTGAAATCAACAAACCTATAAGCAAGTAAAAGAGAGAAGACACAAGTCACCAAGATCAAGAAAAAAACAGGTGAAATCACTAAACATCCCACAGGATAATAAGGGAATACTGTTAATGGAATTCTAAAGACATATACTTGTAAATTAAACTTATAAGAAATGATCAATTCCTGGGAAACACAAATTACCAAATAAAGAACTCAAGTAATTCTATACCTATTAAGTAAACTGAATGTGCAATTTAAAATCTCTCAGAAAGAGATAACTCCAGGGCTAGATCCTTAAGAAAATTTTACCAAAACTCTTCCAGAAAATTTAGAAGAGGGAGAACACTTCCCAAATAATGCTATGAAGAATTTTATTTTTTGTGTGGGTTTTTTGTTTGTGCTTTGTTTTTGGTTTTTTTTTTGTTTTTTGGGTTTTTTTGTTTTGGTTTTGGTTTTTTTTTGGTAAGACAGTTTTATTGGACATTTCTTTTTTATCATATTTTATGGTTTTTATATTTTATATATATTTGTATGTATTTTATATTTTATGTTCATCATGGTAAGTGTACTCTTTTATCATCATCCCCTATTTCCTCATCCCTTCACCTACCTCCCCTCTGGTAACTATCAGTTTGTTCTCTATACTTAAGAGTCTATTTCTTGGTTTATCTCTTTTTTCCCCCTTTGTTTTCTTTGCTAAATTCCACATATGAGTGAAATCATATGGTATTTTTCTTTCATGAACTGACTCATTCTGCTTAGCATTATACTCTCTAGCTCCATCCATGTTATTGCAAATGGCAAAATTTCATTCTTTTTTATGGCTCAATAATATTCATATATATATATATATATATATATATATATATTCCCCTCATCTTCTTTACCATTACAAACCTAGGAAAGGAAACAGACATCTAGGTCTAGGAAGCTTAAAGAATTCTAAATAAGATAAACCCAAAGAGATCCACACTAAGATACTTTATAATATAATAAAAATGTCAAAAGTTAAAGAGAGAACCTTAAAAGTAGCAAGAGAAAGGCAAATTGTTATGTTCAAGAGAAATCCCATAAGCCTATCAAATTTATCAGCAGAAACTTAGCAGGCCAGGAGTGAGTGGCATGACATATTCAAAGTGCTGAAAGGAAAAAGTTTCTAAGAATACCCATCAAGGTTATCATTCAAAATTGGAGTAGAGATGAAAAGTTTTCCAGACAAGCAAAAGATAAAGGAGTTCATCACTACTAAACTGCTCTTACAAGAAATGTTAAACTGACTTCTTTAAGCTGAAAAGAAATGGCACTAATTAATAACAAAACATACAAAAGTAAAAATCTCATTGGGAAAGTTAAATATAAGTAAAAGTAGTAAATTAATCACTTATAAAGTTACTACAAAGGTTAAAAGACAAAACTAGTAAAATTAATTAAAACTACAATAAAAATTTATGGGATACACAAAATAAAAAGGTGTAAAATTTAATATCAAAAACATAGAACATTGGAATATGTTCAAAGTAAAAATAGATGGTTATATACATAGGATGATATGTGTGAACCTCATAGTAACCACAAAGAAAAAATATACACCAAAAAAATGAGAAATGAATCTAAACATAAAACTAATGGTCATCAAACCACCAGGGAAGAAAAAGAAGAAGAAATAAATAGAGAAGAACTACAAAAACAACTAGAAATCAATTAACAAAATGGCAATAAGTATATATTTATCAGTAATTAACCTTAAATTAAATGGACTAATTTATCCAATCAAAAACAGAGGACAGCTGAATGGACTTTTTTTTTTTTAAAGACACATCTGTATACTGCCTACAAGATACAAATGGACTGGAAGTAAAGAGTGAAAAGGATATTCCATACAAATAGAAATGTAAAGAAAGCCGGTGTAACTATATTCATATCAGACAAAATAGTCTTTAAAATAGAAACTGTAATAGAAGACAAAGAGAGGCATCACATAATGATAAAGCAATCAATCCAGCAAGAAGATATAACTTTTATAAATATATATCCACTCTACATAGACATACATACCAAAATTTATAAAGCCAATACTAACAGACCCAAAGGAAGGAATGGAAAGTAATACAATAATAGGGGACTTCAACGCACTTCAGTGGATAGATCATCCAAACAGAAAACAAATAGGGAAGCACTGATCTTAAAGACTTAGACCAGAGGAACTTAATAGAACATGCCACCCCAAAATAGCAGAATACATATTCTTCTCAGGTACATATAGAACATTCTCTTGGATAGATAACATATTAGGCCACAAAGCAAATCTCAAATTCAAGAAGATTGAAATCATATCATGCATCATTTCTGTATGATGTATGTATGTATATATGAAATTACAAATGGTATGAAATTACAAATCAATTACAAGAAAAAAACTACAAATACATGGAGATTAAAGAACTGTTACTGAACAACTACTGGGTAATAGAGGAAATCAAAGGAGAAATGAAAAAAACACCTAGACACAAATGAAAATGGAAATGCAAGTACTAGAAATATGGGCTGCAGTAAAAGCAGTTCTAATATTGAACTTCATAGCAATACAGGACTACCTTAAGGAACAAAAGAAATCTCACAAAGACAATTTAATTTTACACCTCAAAAAACTAGAAAAAGAAGAACAAATGAAGCCCAAAGTTAGTAGAAGGAAGAAAATAATAAAGATCATAAGTGAAATAGAGACTAAAAAGACAATAGTAAAGACCAATAAAACTAAGATCTGGTTCTTTGAAAAGATGAACAAAATTGACAAATCTTTAGCTAGACTCAGCAAGAAAAGAAGAGACAGTTTCAATAAATAAAATCAGAAATGACAGAATAGTTACAACTGATACTACAGAAATAACAAATGATCATGAGACTACTATGAACCATATGACAACAAATTGGAAATCTAGAAGAAATGTATTAAATCCTATAAACTTATAATATTCCAAGACCAATTCATAAAGAAATAGAAAGTCTGAATAGACTGATTATTAGTAAGAAAATTAAATCAGTAATCATAAACTTCCAACTAGCAAAAGTCAAGGACCAGATGGCATCACTGGTAAATTCTACCAAGCATTCAAAGATTTAATACCTAGCTTTCTCAGACTCTTCCAGAAAGTTGAAGAGGAAGAGGAAGTAATGCCTATACATTCATTTTATGAAGCCAGCATTGCCCTGATACCAAAACCAGAATGACCACCACACATAAAAAATAACAGTAATAATAAAAATTACAGGCCAATATCCCTGATGAATGCAGGTGCAAAAACCCTTAACAAAATATTAGGAAACCAAGTCAGCAGTACATTAAAGGGTTCACACACCATGATCAAGTGGGATTTATTCAGGTATGCAAGGATGGTTCAACATTTGTAAATCAATGAATGTGATATACCATATTAATTTAATAATCTCAATAGATGCAGAAAAAAGCATTTGACAAAATTCAACATCCATTTGATAAAAACACATAACCAAGTGAATACAGAAAGAACTTTCCTCAACATCACATATGAAAAACCCACAGCTAATATCATACTCACCATTCATCAGAAGTGAAAAGCTAATAGCTTTTCCTATGAGATCAAAAAAAAGACATGATTCCCACTCTCCTCATTTTTGTTCATCACATTATTGGAAGTCCTAGCCACAGCAATTAGGCAATAAAAATTTAAGTATGCCCCACTCCCTATACTCTCCAGCCACCTAGCCAAAGCCAGCAGAAGATTTCCACTCAGAGGATTCCACTCAGGGGATTTCCAGATGACACAATGCCATAAATAGAAAAATGTAAATATTCCACCAAAAAACTGTTAGAACTAGTCAGTGAGTTCAACAAAGTGTTACAGGATACAAAATTAATATATAAATATCTGTTGAGTTTCTATAAACTAATAATAAACTATCAGAAAGAGAGATCAAGATAATTCTATTTACAATTGTATCAAAAAGAATAAAATATCTAGGAACAAATTTGACCAAGAAGATGAAAGGTCTGTAGACTGAAAACTATAAGGCATTGATGAAAGAAATTGAAGAAGACACAAATAAATGGAAAGATATATCATGGACTGGAAGAATTATCATTGTTAAAATGTCCGTACACCCAAAGCACTACAGACTCACTACTACCCCTATTAAAATTCCATTGGCATTTTCACAGAACTAGAAAAAAGAATTCTAAAATGTATATGGAACCACAAAAGGACCCAAGTAGCCAAAAAATCTTGAGAAAGAACAACAAAGTTAAAGGTATTGTGCACCCTCATTTCACACTATACTACACAGCTACAGTAATCAAAACAATACAACAGTGGAATAAAAACAGACGCATCAGTAAAACAGATTAAAGACCCCAGAAATAAACCCATACATATATGTTCAATTAGTTTACAAGAAAGAGGGCAAGAATATACAATGGGGAAAGGATAGTCTCTTCAATAAATAGTGTTAGAGAACTGGACAACTACAAGCAAAAGAATGAAACTAGACCACTATCTTACACCATATATAAAAATTAACTCAAAATAAATTGGACTTCTGAATGTAAGTTCTGAAACCTACATAATAACACTCTATTTGAAGAAAATGAAAACATTAATTCAAAAAGATATAAGTAAAAAAAAGATATATGCACACTTGTGTTCACTACAGTATTTTTTACAGTAGCCAAGATATGGAAACAACTTAAGTGTCCCTTGATGGATGAATGGATAAAGAAGATGTCTCTCTCTCTCTCACACACACACACACACACACACACACACACACACACAGTGGAATACTACTCAGCTATAAAAACAGAAGGAAATCTTTCCATGTGTGACTACATGGATGGAATTTGAAGGTATTTTGCTTAGTGATATAAGTCAAACAGAGAAACGCAAATACTATATGATTTCACTTATATGTGGAATCTAAACAGCAAAATGAACAAGCAAACAAAAAAACAAAACAAAACCCAGACTTAGAGATACAGAGAACAGACTGGTGGTTGCCAGAAGGAAGGGGGGTTGGAGAGGGTGAAATAAATGAAAGAGATTAAGAAATACAAACTTCCAGTTATAAATAAATAAGTCATGGAGATGTAATGTACAACATGGGAAATATAGTCAATAATACTGCACTAAATTTATATGGTGACAGAAGGGAACTAGGCTTATTGTGGCAATCATTCTGCAATGTATACAAATATTGAAATACGGTAAAATGGTGGTTTCCAGGGGTTGAGAGGTAGAAGAATGCAAAATATACAGACTTCCAATTATAAGATGAGTAAGTTCTGAGGATCTATTGTACATATTGGTGATTTTATACTCTGAAGTTGGTAAAAGTAGATTTTAAATGTTCTCACTACAAAAATAAAAAATAATTATGTAAGGTGATGAAGGTGCTACCTAGCCCTATTATGATAATCATATTACAATATAGAAGTGTATAATTAAACACATTGGAAAACTTAAACTTATACAATGTCATGTCAATTATAACTCAGAAAGCTGAAAAAATTAATTTTTTTAAAAAGTATATGTTCAGGGCGCCTGGGTGGCTCAGTGGGTTAAAGCCTCTGCTTTCGGCTCAGGTCATGATCTCAGCGTCCTGGGATCGAGGCCGCATCGGGCTCTCTGCTCAGCAGGGAGCCTGCTTCCTCCTCTCCCTGTCTCTCTGCCTGCCTCTCTGCCTACTTGTAATCTCTCTCTGTGTGTCAACTGAATAAATAAAATCTTTAAAAAAAAAATAAATAAAAATAAAAAAAATAAAAAAAATAAAAAGTATATGTTCTGCTTTTGTTGGGTAAAGCAACTGTGCAGTGGAGTTTGTTTGTAATGCTGTTCAAGCCTTCTGTCTGTAGATCTTTTGCCTACCTTTTGTATCCATTATGAAAGTGTATTTTTGAAGTGTCCAACTATCATCCATTATTGAATTTCATTTCTCCTTCAAGGTTGTTAGTTTTTGCTTCATATATTTTGAGCCTTTGTTGTTAGATCTATTTGTGTATAAAATTGTTATATCTTTTTAATGGATTAACCCTATTATCATTATAGAATATCCCTCTTTATCTCTAGTAGGATTTTTTTTTGTTTTTAAAGTCTATTTTGTCTAGTATTATTAGAGCCACCCCAGTTCTTTTATAGCTGCTCTTTGCATGACCTAGATTTACCATCTTTTTACTTTCAGCCTATTTGTGTCTTTGAATCTAAATTTTTCTCTCTGAATAGAATATATACTTGGATCTTGTATTTTTACCCAGTGTGACAACTTCTGCCTTTTAGATTGCTTACTTGATTAGTTTGTTTGATTCTTTCACATTTAACACTATTATTGATAGAGCTGGATATATATCTGCCATTTGACACATTATTTTCTATGGATCTCATGTCTTTTTCTTTATTACTCTTCTACTATGTTCTTCTGCATTGTTTCTTAGTCTAATATTTTAATTCCTTTAATGATTTTTTCATCATTTTTAGTTATTTTTTTTGGTTGTTCCTCTAGGGCTTACCTAAGTTAAGATACATCTTAACTTATCAGAATCTACTTCAGATTTATCTTAACTTAATGCAGTGAGACATAGAAATGACTGCTTTATTTTGAGCCAAATGCAACCAGGACAAGGAGTATGTCAACAGCCCCATCACAGCAGCAAGAGGAGTAAGTAGATTAGCAGACCAGATACTTACTAAACATCTCAGTCCTTGGCCATCAGTTAGAATTATCCTCATCACTCCTAAAAATGCCAATATATCTTTCCACCCCAGAGTTCCTAGGTAAGCCAGTTAGTAGCTGAGGCCTGAGCAGCAGCAGTAAGGTCTTCAGTTAATTCTAACATGTAGTCAGAGTTCAGAACCAGGCATAAAACAATATGTCTTCTGACAGTGCAACCTCTGAGGAACTGAGGCCACCAAGATGTACTGTCTGTAATTCCCAAATCATCCAATCAACCACCTGAGAGTCCCAACAGAATGACTAATTATCCAGGGTTCCCCTAAGGCTGGAGCAAAAGCTTAGTGCTTGCCAGACCCTCCCATTTAGACACTAATAACCATATTCCCAGTTGCTAGTCAAGGTCCTTCTCCAGAGATACCACCCTGAACTAACATACCACCACTGTCATAGGCTCTTGCCATGCCCCATGCCCTGCCCATCAAATCAGATCCTTTGGGATATTGATTTTCAATCTTTCCCCAGGGACTTCTGTTTTACCTACAGGATCCTAACCCCTGATACTGCTTTCTTGAGAAGCACAGTGTCCCATTACTGGAAGGGCAAGTCAGAAGGCCAAACTAGGACAATCAAACTAAATTTAAGATGTACTACCATGCCCAATCATAATGAGAACACCACAAATGAATGTCAAAAATCTACAGCATTCAAAATCCAAGAATCAAAATTAGACTGATACACAGGGTTCTACCCCTCCCCACAATGTCCATGGAAAAAGTCTTCTTTCTCTCTGAATTTGACATGTACTTTCTGTCACCCCTCTCCTGTTTATGTTTGGGCTCACTACCAGCAGTCGCTTTAATTACCATTTCACCATCTTACTGAAAGAGAGATGTTTCCACAGAGTACATCTGCCCAGAGCCTGACAGCTATGAACCCATTTAGCATACCCAGTAAAGGCAGTCAGACAGGGTCATCTGCAGGTGTGAATGAGTCTACATGGGGTCTAGGTGTGCTATCTACCCCTGTATGCTTGATTAGTGAAGGAGGTTGGAGATGAACGATTAGCTACAGGGAGGTAGGAGAGGGCTGTCCCATCTCCACACCCACACTCACACCATGTAGATTTTTTTTTCATTATTCTAAACAGACTATTTGCTTGCCTGGATCTGATGGTTGGATCCTTAGGAAATAGGGAATGTTTTTTGTTGTATGAAAAAAATTAAAAATAAACCCATTATATTTGGATCCACAACAGCACCATTAACTACTGAAATCTAAATTCTCATGTATCACAGGTTTTTTGAGAAAGTGCGCCTTCTTCATTCTTGGGCAGAGAAGCACTTTGAGTGTTTCCTCATCCCTTCTCCAGTAGGCACTAGCACTGGAAAACATGGCTAAGTGGGGTGTTTGGCAAACAGACTCCTCGTACTTTATCCCTTTCCCAGGCACAAACTCTTCCCACGCCTGCATTTCTGGGGCTTGTTCCTTTTCCCTTTGCAAAGGCAGGGCCTGCTATCCAGAGCTGGCACTGTTGGGTTCCTGGCTGCCTGGGCAATGGCTAGGTCCAGCAACGGAGGTGTAGTGTGATGGGTTGCACTTATGGGGATTATTTGGAGAGGGAAAGGCGGAGAGCTCAAACTGTCTGTTATGGGCACAGTGTATGCTCAAATACAGAAACAGGACCTGTGCTCAGGGGTATGAGCTGATCACAAAATGTGCTCTATTAAGTTATGAAGCAGACAGTGCTGGACAACAGTGGAGGGCAGAGGCCAGGGGCTATTTTTACACTTTAAGGAACAGAGTAAAGAATTTTGGACAGGACAGCATATATTACACCTAGCTGGCTGGGACACTTCAGGCATCTCTCACTCCTTTTTTTCTTCTCTAACTTCTGTGTCTCATTCTCCTGTAGACTTCATTCTCATTTCTCAAGGTAGCCACTCCCTGTCACCACAATGGCAATCTCGGTAGGATCACTTATGTTTAAGTTACACCTCCATATTCAAGGTATCCTGCAAGGTAGTAGAATATAGCAACGATAGTCAGAATCCTGCACCCTGTACATTTGTTCTTTGGGGCGAATGATTCAAAAAAATATTTGAAGCAATATAAACTCTAGAACCTAACTCTTTCACACCTCACCCCACCCCACTAACCAACACACTTAAAAATCTGTTGGAATTCTCCTCAACCCTATGACTCTATCCCTTTCTTCTTTTCCCTCATGATTTAACTTCTTGAAAGACTTACTTCCATTTGCCTTTTCATATTCTCATCTTCTGTGTGCTCTTCAGCATGTCAGCCCAGCTGCTACCCTCACCACTGCCCCAGACAGCTCTCATGAAATTCAAGTACCTCCATGTCAGTCACCAGAATGGGTACACAACTTCTCCCTTCCCCCTTCTTGAAGCACTCTCCACCCTGGAGTCCTGGGACACCACACCCCCAAGGCCTCCCTCCCCAATTCCACATGCTAGGTTTCCTTTGCCAGCTCCTCCTTTCCCTGACACATAGACACTGGGGCACCTCTTTGTTCTTGATTCCAAAGCCCATGGCTCTTCTTGCCATGGACTATCTCCTACTCTCAATTACCACTGACATGCAGAAGGCTCCCAGTTTAAACCTGTCATCAAGATACCTCTGAATCCAGATGTGTACATCTAAACTCCCACCCGCTATCCCCTCCTGGGGACCCAGAGGCACACCCAAGGCCAAACTCATCATCCTCCTTTCACAGCCTCCTTGTTGCTAGCATTCCATGTTGCATCCCAGAATTTGAATTGTCGTTGGCATGTTCCTCTCTCTCATCACCCAGTCCACACCCAATTTGCCACAAGTCCACATACTTCTCTCCATTCCCACTACCACCATCCTACCTGGAACCAAGCCCTTCATTTGTCATCTAACCTGTTGTGTTGGCTTCCTATGCAGTCCTCTTCACACACCCTGCCCCTCCTACCTCCACACACAACACACACAGAGCGATATTTTCAAAATTAAAAGCTATCATGTGTCTCCCATGCTAAAAATAACAGTGAAAAAAAGAAATAAAAATAAAGTCTGCAATGGCTTTCCATTGCTCTTGTGAGAAAGTCCAAAACTGAATTCAGTTATCACTTGTAGCAGTTTTTGGTGGAGTCTATAAGGTTTTCTATATATAGTATCATGTCATCTGCAAATAGTGAAAGTTTTACTTCTTCCTTACCAATTTGGATAGCTTTACCTTTTTTAAATTTTTTAAAAGATTTTATTTATTTATTTGACAGAGAGAGATATAGCAAGAGCAGGAACACAAGCAGGGGGAGTGGGAGAGGGAGAAGCAGGCTTCCTGCCGAGCAGGGATCCCAATGTGGGGCTCAATCCCAGGACCCTGGGATCTTGACCTGAGCTGAAGGCAGATGCTAAATGACTGAGCCATCCAGGAGTCCTGGATGGTTTTTTTAAAAACTAAATATAAGAGTTAAAAAAAAGAAAGAAAGAAAGAAAAACCAAAACCCTTAGCAAGACCTGCATGCGGTGGTCTCTACCTACCTCTACATCATCATATTGACCCATTCTTCCCTTCCTTTCTGTGCTGGAGCCACACTGGAGCAGGGTCAATCCAGTGCGCAGAGCACTGCAGTAAGAGATCCTGACAGGTGCTTTCAGGCAGGGGAAAGCATCATGGTTAACAGGACTCCAGCACTGTGTGTATCTTCTTCATTAGTGATTCAACAGAATCTCCTTTTGAGGGCCTCTCATTATTTCAGACTCATTTTACCTTTTAGGGTAGGTGGCCCCGGAATTAACCTACCTCCCCTCATGTGATGGACAAGAAAAAACATGAGAAATAGATATATGAAGAATTTAGTCCCTGAATCTGTTACAGCATTTCTATTCAAGACTACTCAGTCAATACCTTTTATATAAGGACACTCATGACATACTCCTTTGAAAGGTGAGAACAAAACTCTTAAATCAAGATTCAAACTAGTCTACTTCTATTCATGATATAATGGAAATCATGTAGCTTATAGTGTTTTATTTAATTTCTATCTCTACCTATCATCTATCTACCCAGGTTGCCAGAAATTTCAAAGGTAAATTAAAGCTAAGAGCAGCGACTATCTTTAGATTGTGGTTATATCTTCCTTTTAATCCTTTGCTGTTGTTGTTATTATTTTATCTTTTGTCCTTATTTTCATAGCCCTATTGTATGTGACTAAAAGGCACCCCTCTGTGAACCCCCCAGAGACTTCCTGGGGCCTGGGGAGGAAGGCATTGCCACAGATCCCTGGGAAGCAGTCACTGGCCTGCAAGGGGAGACAAGGAGCCCCAAGGGAGTTCTGGCTTTTGAGAAGGCTCAAGGCCAGCTGGTGTGGTGGCATGAAGAGAGAGAAGCATAGTGTCCTCCATGAACTTGTACCTACACAATGGAATCATTAAAAGGACATTGACAGATTTTAAAGACTATATTGTATTTTCAAACCCCATTCAGACCAGAAATATTTAAGGCTATGAAGCCGGCTGAGGTCACCCTAAAACAGAAATTTTTTTAAACCTTAAAAAAAATGTATAAATCATTAAAACCCTGAAAATATATAATATGCTGCTTTTCTTTAATTTAGCACTTTTTTCAAAATCCATGCAAATTGCAGAGCCAAAAGAAGAAAACCAAATAGTTTTTCAAAGTGTTGTGCCAGTCATTGGTTTTTTTATAGAGCTCCTTAGATTGAGATCCATAAAATGGAGGTGCCACTTCCCATTGCTTCACCAACTTTTTAAAGCCAATGCTGAAACTTCCATTCCTCCCTTTACCTCTTTCTACTCCCAGACTCAGAAGTGATCTTGAATTAAGGGGGAAATCACTCCAAAATGCTGCTAACCAGGACATGGCTCACAAATGAGCACCATTAGTAAGAGCAGCAGCCCATGAGGTAAGCATGCATGTACCTGTCACTTTTCTAACTGCTGTAAGCTTCACGACACCCTCCAAACTGGGCTCTACCACCTCAGAGATCAGCAAACCGAGAGGTTGAGTATTATGCCCAAGGCCACAGAGACTAACCAGCAAAACTGATACTCAAATCTTGTCTGGCCAGTGCAGTGTATTTTCGACACATTTTGTGTTTGTTTTCTTTTCTCCTCGCCTTTCTATGTTCCTGTTACTTATCAATACTGACCTCAGGAAAGGACCTGGTATTGGCCATTTATATTTCAGTGTGGTTTTTAATAAGTATTATCACCTGGATGTATAACATATGCACTGTTTTTCTGATTTTGAATATCATTACATTAAAGATTCTAATTAGAGAATTGTTACTTTTTGAGCTAGTATAGATCTGAGCAATCATATAGTACAACTACTTCCTTTTAAAGAAATGTCATTTGAAGTCTAAAAAGATGACTACAACTTGCTCAAGATCACACAGCTAAATAAGTCTCTAAAAGACTCATCTTTAAAAATCATAAATTTCTTAAAATATAATTAAGAATTTTTTTTATACTTTTAAGGTTGGCGATAAAGTCTTTTCTCAAAGCACTTGAGGCCAGATCTAATGGCAAATTTCTTATAAATTGCCAAAAGAAGTATGAGGACTTGAAACCTGACTCTTTTGAAAAAATCCTTCCCCCTGGTAAAGGAATTAAAGGCCACAATAAGCAAGTGGAAGCAAGAACTCAAATGTGAAGCCCCTTCCCACAGAGCTGCGGACTGGCCCATCACCTAGCTGCCTCTGAGCCCACTGGGCTCACCTCCTGCCCTCTCCAGCCTGCCTAAGAACCATCTCCAGAGAGCAGAGGGGCCTCTGTGCAAGGAGAAGCTTCAGCATGCCCTCCTCATAGGGCTCCCCAGAAACTCACACCCAGGCCAGGGACAGGGTAAGACCCACCCTGCCACACACACCACTTTCAAGGAAAGCCATGGGTCTCTGTGTCATTGAACAGCAACCTCTGGACACAAGCAGGCCCTGGTGGTTCTTCAGTTTCCTCTGCTGCTGGGCTTCTTATACCCACACCGGAGTGATGTTACACTGACACACTGGCTTTGACAGTGGATGGGACAATCTTCCAGTGGGAGGGGCCACACAGGTAAATGGCATCATAACTGATAGCTATTCAAAAGCAGGTGCTGATAAAGCAAGCTTGAGCCATTTCATTGTGAGCCTGTGGCATGTTGCCCCATGCTGGCAGAGGGCCTAGACCCTAACCTCACATAGCTCACCTGGATCTCAGCCTCCTGGGCCTATAGTGTAGGGGATATGGTGCCATACCATATCTCACCATCTCCCTACTTGCTGGAAAAGAGTCAAGGTGACCCCCAAATAAGCTTTTCTGGAAGAGCAATGCATTTTTCACCCAGTTAATATTAATGGGGTATAAATTTCATTCTGAAAACACCTCTGTGCTGGTCAGAACTGCATGTATCTAGAGGGACATGCAGAGACCAACACCCACAAAAAAAACAATGTCAAACTCTGGCATGAAAATTCAACTTCTATATGTTAAACTAAACACTTGACAAAATTACCATTGGTTGCCTTCACTCCATCTTGGATAAAAGTCGGATTGTAAAGGTTTTATATGAGAAAAGAAGCGTGCTTTTGAAACAAAGTCAGGAATCTGAGACGTTGGAAAGCTGACACCCCAGGGAAAAACTGTGTAGTGGCCTTGCAGACTTCCCCTGGAAGATTCATTGTAGTACCCCATTTATCCCCCAAGAGCCAGGGTCCTAGCACAAGCCCAGAGCAATGACCTGAGCGCTTGCTGTCCATCCAAATGCCCTCCGAGCCCCTCTGGATCACTCTCTGCTCTGCGCTGATCTCTCTTGCACAGCCTTTGTCCACATTCCAGATCTCAGCACTAAAGCTGTGTTGTCCTGTTGCTACCACCCAATCCTGCAACTCTGCGGCCAGGACCACTAACATGTCCCTGCCCCTGAGGCTGGCATCAGTGCCAATTTCCCCAGCTGTGTGTGCTTGACAGCTCAACCCAGCACACAGCCAAGGAAGGCGCAAATTCCTCAGTCTGGAGTCTGACCTTAACATTTCAAAGGCATACTTATCTCGACCCTGGAATGAGGAGCCTGAGCAGTGGGAATGCTGATAACTGCACTACTTCAAAGTAATTAGATTAAAAATACTTATGCAAGCTTGTAAAGATTTGGGAAAAAAATCCAACCAAGTGATTGGTGATTTATGTAAATATAAGAATTCATGAATTCCATTCCAAACAAATCCTTTCCAAGCAAAATGCAGAGCTGCAGGATCACACCCATATGTATGGCATATACATATGTATACACACACACACACACACACACACATATATATATATACACGTATATATATATGTGCATTTTGCTTAGAAAGGATTTATTTGGAATAGAATATATATTATATATTAATTTTTATATATACTTATAAATAGATATTTAATATATTATAATAATATCTATTATATATATTAATGTATTTTGTTTGGGAAGGATTTATTTGGGATGGAATTCATGAATTCTAATATTTATATAAATCATCAATGACTTGGTCTGATTTTTTTCTAAACCTTTTTATATATGTGTGTGTGTACATATATATGTATATGTTTGTATGTATATATATGTACATGTGTGTATATGTGTGTTTGTGTGTGTGCATGTGTGTAGAGAGAAAGAGAGAGAAATTAAATTGAGCCCTTAATGCCAAGGTACATGTATAAATTGACCACAATTAATTAAAGTTTATAAAAGAGAAGAAACCGTTCCTGGGCTACCTTAAGCACACAAACTAGCTCCCAGGACCTGCAAGCTCTTGCAGCTGTACCTCATAGTTAGTCATGGAAAGAATAAAGAGGACTATGGCCCAGCCACAGTAGGCAGAAAAGCAAGTGTCCTTTATGAAAAATAACCCCATCTCTTAGAGTTTTAAGCAATGTCATAAGAATCACTGTCCATTTCTGTGGATCCAAACACCACAGTGACTAGAGGTGAGCTCCCAAACCACCGAGGACCAGGCAAACAATTTCAGATTGCTATGGACTGAATTTATATGGGTTTGAGTCTTAATGCCCAAGGTGATGGTATTTGGAGGCGGGGGCCTTTGGAGTGTGATTAGGTCATGAGAGTAGAGCCCCCATAAATGGAGTTAGTGCCCCTATAAAGGAAACCCACAGAGCTCCCTCACTCCTTCTGCCCCATTGCAGGATACAACAAAGTCTGTGAGCTGGAACAGGTCTCACCTGATCGCGGGCACACCCAGATCAGACTTCCAGCCTCCAGAATTGTGAGAAATCAGTTTTGTTGTTTATAAAACACCCAGTCTATGGTAATTTGTTACAATAGCCCTAACCAAGGAACTTCTCGTGAAATATTTAACAAGCACAAAAATTTTCCCTAATGTAGCTTCTGTCTGGCTTTTCTCTCTTTCCTCTTGGAAAAACTAACTGTTCATGCCCCACCCCCACCTGCCACCGCAATGGGCCAATTTAACCACTGAGTAAGAGAGACCATGTGTCTATCACCTTGGGCTCACTCATCTCAGGATTAGAGGGAGCCCCTCTTCCAGCCAGGCCCTGGGGCAACTTCTTTTCCAAGGAGCCCACCTGCCTCAGGCTCTGTCCTAGGGTCCAGCCCTTCCTGCCAGTGTTCCCTCCTGGCCCCCCAGACCTGTGCCCAGTGCTCACTTCTGCCAGCTTCTGTTGCCTGGGGATACAAGCTGTGCTGGCAACTCACCTTGCTTTGAGTTCTCTCTCTCTCCCCTGGCCCAGTTGCTTCTCTCTCCATCATTGCTCTTAACGATTTCCCTGGAGTGTCATTTCCCTCACCCTCCTAAACTCCAATGCCTCCTGCTTTCTCTTCCCTCTTTCTAACCCACCATTCCACTTAGAAAATAATTGAGCTCCTTAAGATGCTGCCCTCCGGGCTATTCAGCTTCCCTCCATCATCAATGCCCTCCTGATTGCAAGAATCACCAATTACTCTACTTAAGCAACACTACATTTATACAATAGGTACATATCCGTGTTAAAGACAGCCATTACCTTTTGCAGGGAGGACCCTTCAAATATTTAAGGCTTGGAGTCATACATCATACCATTTCACACTTCCTCTTGTCCCACTTGGCATCACCCCTCAATCTGTAGTCACTGGGAAAGAGTATGTTTAACCATAGTTTTAGTGATTATCTTTGCACTTATTCAAAATTTGATTCTGCATCTAGGAGCACTTGGGTGGCTCAGTAGGCTAAGGGTCTACCTTTGGCTCAGGGTCCTGAGATCTAGCCCTGGGTCAGGTTCCCCGTTTGGCAGGGGAGTCTGCTTCTCCTTCTCCTTCTCCTTCTGCCTATGCTCTTATACTCTCTCTCTCTCTCTCTTGCTCACTCTCCCTCCCAAATAAATAAATAAAATCTTTTAAAAAAAATTGATTCTGCACCTATACTAAGAATTGCTGGGCAATTCTAAATTCAAAACCTCTGTTTACCTGGAAAAGCATTGAATGTGACCAAGTGTTGAATATGCTCAAGAAATATTTGTCCAAAGAATAGATAGATGGATGGGTGGGATGAATGGATGGATGCGTGGGTTAATCCAACACTAAACATTTCTGGACATGTCAGGATCTCTTCACTTTTCATTACAGTTTCAAAGAGGGAAGTAAGAAGTGGGGGGCATAGGGCTACTCCTGATCCAGCAGGAGCTGCCCCCTCCCCATGAGGCCATTTGTCATTTCCAGAGCATCTGTACTATAGAGCTTTGCAAAACACAAATAAAGTAATCATCATAATTAAATAATAATATTGCAGTACACTAGCCACATGTCAAGCGCTCAATGGCCACGTGTGGTTAGTGGCCAACATACTGGAACATTTCACCATCATAGAAATTTCATTAGTCAGTGCTGTGAGATGAGAAAACATGATCCCCTAGAACTCCTTCCATGTGAGTAACATGCTCACATTACTACTGGTCTCACTCCAGTGTGGCCAGTACTGTCAATTGAAATACCCTGTCATTTGTACAGTCTAATGGGAAATATGTATTTGGTCTTTGTCCCTGGTTCCTGGCACGAATCTCCTAAAACTTCACCCTTGGAATTCCCTAAAAGATAGGGCTGTCTTTTGTTATTCAGAGCAAGCCCCTTTAGACCACACCTGAGTTTAGGATAACGAGGTGATTCTTATGAGTCCCTAGATAGCTTCAGGACAGGGTTTTGGTCCAAGGCACAATTAGAGGGTTGAAACTTTCAGTTCCATCCTCAGTTAACCTCTGGGTAGGGGAAAAGGGCTGGCGATTGAGTCCAGTCACCAATGGCCAATGAATTAATCAATTGTGCCTCTGTAATGAAACCATAAAAATCCTTAATGGACAGGTTTTAGAGCCCTCCAGGTTGGTGAACACGTGGAGCTGCTGGGACAGTGAACCTCAAGTGAGCATGGAAGCTCCATTGGCACTTTCCACCCCCAATACATTGCCCATGCATCTCTCCCATATGGCTGTTCCTAAGTTGTATACTTTATAATAAACTGGTAATAGTAAGCAAAGTGCCTTCCTGAGTTCTACAATATGTTCTAATGGATTATTGAACCTGAGAGGGGTCTATGGGTATTCCCAAATTTGTACTCAGCCAGGCAGAAATATGGGTAGCTTGGGCACCACATTTGAAAGTGGTGTCTTATGTGAGGGCAGTGCCATGCAACTGAGCCCTTACACTATAAAGTACATGCTAACTCTAGGAATTAGTGTCAGAACTGAATTGTTAGATACCCAGTTGGTCAGTTGGACATTCAGTTGGTCAGAGAATCTGAGAATTGACTGGCATGAAGGAAAAACTCTCTCAGTTTGAAATGGAGAAAATAGTTTTCACTTTCCTCTTTCAATAAGAAGACTGTGGGGGTGTGTTTTGATGGCACTGTGCCTGTAAGGAGGCTGCCTCTGATCAGGGGGAGGGTTTCTATTTATACACTGTCTGCAGAGCAATTTGCAATCCTTCAGAATGAAGGGTTCTATATGAGTGCAAGGTGTTATTGCAAGGTGTTAACAGTTCCAAATGAACCTTTTCATTTAACTGTGTCAACCCCTAGATTAACCAGTCTTAACTCAATAGATGGTGGAGTGGGCAGAATGAGTTTTTGTTTAGAATATTTATATGTCTGACCTGAAGATTATGAGAGGTTTTTTTCAATTTGAACCAGGGAGAAATTTTAACCTTTTTGCCAAAACACATAGATCACTGAATCCTATTCCTCATTTTCTTTAAATATAGGTAGAATGAAACCCAGAAATAATAATGGCAATAGTACTGAATATTCCCCCAACATTTTTCTTTCAAAACTTTGTGAATATATACATAGATTAGCTTGCTTATCCTCTAATATCCCTGGACTTGTTCATTTGTAATATCACTGTGGACAGTCGGAAAAAAGTGTGAGGTATTGACCTTGTGTTTACTCTCCTCTAATCTCTGTGGAGGAGGGAGGACTTTGCATGTATGCAGCATCCTAATCGCATCCAGCAGCATTTCCACCATGCAGTTCCAACTCTTGGGCTCAATTAATGCACTTATTTCTCCATGGGAACCGGCAAACACATCCTGAGTCTTCTGAACACATTGCTTCATGAATATAACCAATCTTCTTTCCCTCCTCCAGCATGTGAAATAATCAGATACTTATATTAATCAGGGTTATCCAGAGAAATAGAACCAATGGAATATATACTTATATCTATATATTTATATATATCAATGTCAATATAAACATACATCAATAGAACGAGAGATTTATTATAGGGAACTGGCTCATGTGAGAGAAGTTGGCAGGTCCAAAATATGAAGAGATGATAGTTGATGTCCCAGTTCAAATCCAAAGGCCAGATACTGATGTGGAAGCAGGAAGAGATGATATCCTAGTTCAAAGGCCACCAGGCAGGAGAATTCTCTCTTACTCTATGGACAACAAACTTTTGTCCTATTCAAGCCTTCTACAGATTGGATGAGGCCCACCCTTATGACTGATTGAAGAGCAATCTGCTTTACTCAAAGGATTCAAATGTTAATCTCATCCAAAAACACAGAAATACCCATAATAATATTTAACCAACTATCTGTGGACTCTGTGGTCTAGTCAGACCAATACATAAAATTAAACATCACAATATGTATGTACATAAAGCAAAGCACAGTTTATAAGCATCTATCTCTCCTTTGCTGGGATACAGTTTTATCAGTCCTTCCACAAACCATCAGAGGAATCAACAGCCACAGCAGAGCTTAGGCCAGCGACACCCACCAGTAGATTTCCTTACAGGGTCCCAATCTCCATTCAAACAAGCTGGGAGTCACTGCATGCAAATGGTGGGCTGCTGTCAACACCTTCTGAAAGCCAGTCCCCCGCTGAGCAGAGGGCACAGCCATCACTATTCGCATGGCCCATCCCTGCCTGGAATGTGCTATCCCCTAGAGACTCACTCAGAGTCAGCTCCTCAGGAAACCACAGGTGCCTACCTGTCCCACTAAGAGGACAGAGGGTCCTATCTGGACAGTCTGGATGCTCTGTAGGTCTCCATCTAGAAACTACAAAGGGTAGGGCCTCAGGATCATCTGGGTCGACCTTCTAGTTTTACAGAAGCCATTAAGATCCAGAGAAGTAAGCAACTTGACCAAGATGCTTAGAGAGCTAATGAGCCCTGACTGGACTATAGTCCCTCACACCCACTCCACATCTCTCTCCACAGGAGCGCCTCTGTGGACACTGTGTGAAGCTTCTAAGCACTAGCCATCACCCCTCTGCATTAGTGTTATAGCCATGTTCAGAACACAAGTCAGGGATTCTATCTCTTTTGTACCCTCCTTCCATAGCTCTGACTCCTGCTGAATGTAGTAGCAGGCACTACCTGGCCTCTCCCCATGGGACATACTGGTACTTTGAGCAAGGAAAGCACTCCCCAGATTCTAGGAAATTCAAGAACACTCCCCACATATTCCCAAACACTCCTCCTGGAAGGAAGATGAGCAGCCATGGCTCCCTGCAAAGGCAGTGTAAGGGGTCCTCAGTAGCTGACCCTGACAAAATCCTCAGAGATGGAGTCTACCATGGCTTTTCCTGTCCAGAAGAGTGAGTCAAGGCCAAACGGGGACGGTGCCTGGACTGCATGGCTCCAGGGTCTGGACGCCTGGCCTGCCTCACCCCTCACTGAAGATTTGCACCTCTGAGTTCCCTGCTCCCAGCTGGAACGGGCCATACTGATGGATGTGGGTTGTCGGTGCCAGACCACGTAGTAGGTGAAAGTTCTGGAAACTTCACAGAAAAGTCAGTTCTTGTAAAATTTCCAGTATGTTTTTGTTAGCCCCAAAAGAGAGATCTGTGTGCTCTGGATTTCTCTGGCTCTGCCCATTCTAAAGGGCAGCAGCACTTTTCCTGGTTGCTAAAGTGTGCCCACCATATATAACCACATAACCTGGGTCAGGGCTAAACACTCCCTAAAATTTAACCTCGGGTGTTTACAGTAACTATGAGAGTAAATTGATAAAGCCAAATGTATCAAAGTCAAAATCATAGATAATACCAAAATAATTCTTATTGAAGTTTAAGGTGTACCATATATTTTTCAAAATGTTGCAAAGCACATTATTTAATTCATTGGCATCCTCAGGAGGTATAGATTAGGATGGAGGGAGAGGCAGCCTGAGAATATAAAAGGGGAAGAAGATTCACAAGGAAACTTTTTTCCCAAAACAGCTTATAGACATACCTCCAGTCAGCAAAGTGGACTGAGGCTCCTCTGGCCTGACTGTAAAGAATAATGTTCCAGCTCTCACATCATTTCAAGAAGAAAAGATGGTCCTGAAATGTGTGATAACTGATAAGTTTAGGGTACTTTTCATATTTACTTTCTTCTAAAGTGACATAATCAACATGAAGAGAAAGGTTGACTATCCAGCAAAGTACTACCTACAAATAGCCAAGCTGACATTTAACAGTAGCCCTCAAGCCTGTGAGCTAGCACAACCTTATTCCTCTAGTAACTGCAGCCCTGCCCCAGAGTCAGGGACTGACCTGGTCCAGGGCAGGCCACCGCTACCTCTCCTCTTCCATCCCATGGTATGCTGAGAGCCAGGTGCCCAAATTAACAAGCCTTGGATTGTAGCATTTGCCAATTTCCCTGGTGTAAATATTACCACTATATTCAATTCCAAGACACTAATGGTTGAACCACTGGGTGGCAGATTTCTTGAACATTTGACAAGGCCTAGATGCCATCCCCCCGCCTCTCTGCAACTGCCTCCCATCCTCCACATTTTGCTCAAATGTCACCTTCTCAGGCAGACCTTCCCCAACCATCTCACTCTATACTCCCCATCCCCCTTCTCTGCTTTATTTTCTCCTTGGCATTGCTCATCATATTCACAGACATAATTGATTTTGTGTCCCTTCCCACTAAGAGACACACTCCAGAGAATTATGTGATTTTGTCCATTTTGTTCACTGATATATCCCCAGCCTAAAGCAGCATCTGGCACATGGTCAGTGCTCCACATTTACTAAACAATGTACCCCAGATTTGGTTTGAGTATCCGGTAAACAATGCTTTTGTTTCTCTTGCCTTTGCACTTCTGAGATCCTCATTTAGAACCATCTTAGCCACAGCCCAAACACCAGCTAGCTGTAGATAAAACATTTGAATTCTCTCATTCAACTAACTCCTTCAAGTGGGAATAAATCCAATATGTCCAAATGTGTCCATCAGAGATAGAATTCTCCTTAGCCCAGAGGCCTTCTATTTCTAGCTGGGCTGGCAGAAGAACATGATCTCCTCCCTCCTTAGCAAAAAACCTTATTTACAAGAGAAATAGCTCACTGTGCCCTGTACCATGCTGACAGGCTTTTCCTCACCATCCTGAGTTCAGAAACAGGAAATTGACACCCTCAGCTCTCAAACACAGGGAGAGTCTCTGTCAGTAATATGTGCTCCTGAATGTATCTGTGGCAACAAAAATGCAGAACCTGGTATTTTATTGTTATCCTCTTTCTTCTAGACATTCTAGAATGCTCTAAGCCTTCTAACTGAAGTTGGGTTGTAATAGATGGACTAATTTGGGTTGTTGCCCCTTTGACACAAATTAGCTGCAGATGAGATATTTATACACACTAGGAATGGATATTAAAACTGTGTAATACTTACAATAGAAGACAAATAATTGAATCAAGAAATATAAAAACATCAGAAAAATAAATTCAAGGCTTGGCCGATGCCACCCCTCCAATGACACTCTTCCTTGGAGGTGCCAGCTTTGCCCCCAAGGACATGTTTCCGAATATCTGGCCATTCTAAATGTTACTTCTAAGGCTTTCCCTGTGGGCCATGTGTCTCTAACAGTGGTGTGATGTTAGATTCCGTGGCTCCCTGCCTCCAAGAGCATGCATCCCTGGGGATGAGCGCTAGCACCCCTGTGCCAGCCTGTGCAGGACCTCAAGGTAGGCACCTGCTCCTTGCCCTCCGGCTCCGCAGTGTGACCGCCTTTTCCCTACTCTCTTCACCTTCGTTCCAACCTGGCAATGGATCCCTGGAAGTGCGTCCAACCCCAAGCATTCCCTCGCAGTCCCCCCTACAAGCCTTGAGGTTAGGGCTCTCTTCACCTGTCACGCCTGGCTGGCTCTTAAGCGCCTTAGCTTCCTGAGCCCGAAACGGAACTGATTGAAGGCAGCGACATCTAGTGGCTCTACGTGGTATCTAACCTAATAAACATACATTAATGTACCTATAGGGAGCGGGAAAGAAACTTCGAAAGCACGTTACATATAACCTCAGCAAACTGAGAAGATTAAGAAAAAGGCACTGATAGGCCATAACTATGCTTTGTTTTTCTCTTTCACGCTGAAGAACCTGGTTTGGTTTGGCATTTTCCTCCAACTCCTTGCTTGTTAAATAATTCCCTGGAGGCAGCAAACCTTCCTTCCACTGCAGCAGGTGGGTGTCAGTTCAGGAGCAGGTCCCAGAGGTAAGAGTCAGCATACAGGAATGGGCATGTCAGAGACAACCACACAGGAAGGAATAAAGCACGGAGAGGGGATGATTACAGATCACTCATCAGGTTTGGGGGTGCTTCATTTTTCTCAGATGACAAGCATTGCATTTTGTAATTAAGGGGACTCCTCCCCTTACTGACCAGCATTTCCAAGTACAATTGCAATTGTCAGGAATCTGGCAGAGATAAGGAGGGTGTACCTTCAGCCCAGGACAACGACACAATAATGAATAAAAATGCAGGAAGAGAATTGGAACCTTAAGTACAAGCTTCATGCAGTCTAAATTACCAGAGAGATTTATTACTTGGCTGTGCCAGAAAGTTTAGATACATATGCCCAGCTACCACAAAGAGAATTCTTGATATTTCTCCATATGGATGAGAATATTCATCACATGTTTACAATTCAAACATACAACAGTCAAGAAATGTAGAACTCTTTTTTTACTACCAACCCGCTAATGTGGGTTATATATACTTGGCAATAAGAAGTAAAATGATGCAGTGACCATAAAATTCTTGTATCCATACATAGCTAAGTAATGTCACAGAGAAAGCTTGCACCTATGAACTGACCTATTTATGCCAAAATATAAATGGTGCTCTGAAGCCTAGAGTTTTCTTGATCTTGGTTTTGAGGGCTGTTGATCTTAAGGAAGGAAAGAGAGCGTCACTGTGGAAAGCATGCCACATTCCCATATTTATCCCATGACCTGCAGCATCCTACATCCAGCTACCAAGAATTATTTTTAAAACTGTTCTAAAAAGTACTACTGGACTATGACCACTAATAAGCACATCAAACTATTTCATATTAAGAATATGTCCTTATCAAAGGGAGAAAAACAAAGATTACTTGGGAAGATGTGGCCACTGAAGACAGGACCAATACAAAATTTTTCATTTAAATCCCTTTGCTGAGCCCACATCGGGCTCTCTGCTCGGCAGGGAGCCTGCTTCCTCCTCTCTCTCTCTCTCTCTGCCTGCCTCTCAGCCTACTTGTGATCTGATCTCTCTGTGTCAAATAAATAAAAATCTTTTAAAAATAAATAAATAAATAAATCCCTTCCCTGAGATTATCAGTGAGGAAAGAGAACAAAGTCTACCCGTTGCCTTCTTGACCAACTTTTTACAGCTCTCAGACCAGCTGTCCTCACCCCCACCCAATCACTCCAGTGCTGAGAGTAAACTAGAAAGCAGTCTCATCCCTGAGTGGGCAGTGAGTGCCCATGCCATGCCATAGCATGCACACATACCAAATTATCACATTCACCAAAGTAATTAAGAAATACCTTTATTTAAGAAGGGGGATATGCTCCAACAGTGTGCTTGAGCTCAGATCTGAGGTTAACAGAGGCTGAACTAGTACAGGAGACAAAGGGACACTTTAGGGTGGACAGTCGCACCCTACACAGTTACCTTTATCGGGACACTGCTCACTGCCTCTCATCCAGGTGACTTCTTCCTTACAGACAGTCCCTCCTCTCCTGGTGAGCTCTGCCTGGATCCCTGGTCCATCAACAACTTCACTTTGTCCAGAAGAGGTTTTTTTGGGGGGGGGGATTGTTGTTGTGTGTTTTTGTTTTTGTTTTGTTTTGTTTTGTTTTTTGTAGAGGAGCATCCCACTGCACTTGACCTAGCCCTCTGAAAGGTATTCTAGGGCAGGGAAATATCTGCATGTGCACTTCCCCTTGATATAAAATCAGCCAGAATCATTTCAGAACATAGGAGTCCAAGAGATCATTTCTAGGGAAACAGGCAACTGAAATAATCTTGCCAGTGGGATTAGCAGAAGGAAAGCCCCACAGTCCAGACATCGGGAGGGTATCAAACATCTGACCCCCTCAGGGAATTTAAGGGATTCTATACTTGTCTAAGAGTGCGGTATCCCCTTTCACATACAAACAGATGCACAATCATACACACACACACACACACACACACACACACACACACACACACACTGTCTCCTGGAACATTGATTCAAGAATGACTCAGAAGAAAGATTTGCCACCAAATGAATCACTAGCATCAATCTATGCAGTACCCAGGGCTTTCCTGGGAGGTCCTCCTTACAAATTCTGGCCAGGCCTGGTCCTGCTTAGCTAATGAGATCATATCCCAGGGTGTGGATCCATATCACCACCTAACTGCAGGGCCCCATAGCTCCTCCTTGTCCACACCTATATGCTATTGGATTGCTGGGTCTTGCTCTTGCTGTTCTCTCCACCTATAACACCCCTTCCCCTTCTCCTTCTCCTGTCCCTGAAAATCCTACCCTCCCGAGACCCTTCTTCTGCACAGCCCCACTGAACATTTCACACATGTGGTTATACTGTGTTCTCTGACTCTTGGCTCTTTTGTCCAAGGTGCTTGGGTTCTTAAGACAGAGGTAGCCATTTTTCTGTGTGTAGTTATGACTCCTTTGGGAGGAGTGAGTTTCAAACAGGGCAGATCCAATTAGGAACTCCAATGCAATCAACCCCCCACCTTCTTTCAATGGAAAAAGTCAGAGAGAGTCAGGTGTTTTAATCTACCCTAGCCTAGATACACCAACCCCCCACAATGGGAAAAGGAAAGCTTCAATCTTCCTAGTGTCCAACATCAAAAATGCCCTAAATTAAACAGAGGCCTCTCTCCAAGAAAAAAAAATCTGTTTAATTCAACAAAATGTCACCTGTGCACAAGGCATGGACTAGGTTCCCTAAGGCCACATCTGGACACATTCCTGATGCTCTCCACCCAGTCTGTGGACGAATGATGTAAGAACTCCAATCATCCCACACATTCCCCCATCTAAGAGATGTTTACCAAGCACTTAACTATGTCTCAGGTCCTGTTCCAGGCACTGGGAATACAGCCGGGATGGAACAAAAGCCCCAACTCATGGAGCTTATATTCTAGTTGGGGAGACAGACAATAAACAGTACCAATGAAAATAGAATACAGTTTCACATAGGTCCATGCTATGATGGGATGAATGCAGGTAAGGGGATGAGTGATGCCTAGGAGCAGACACAGTGGCTCAGGGAAGTCCTCCCTGTCATGCTAACACTTGGCCAGTGACCTGAGTGACATGAGGGAGTGAGCCCTAGGGCAGGAGCCATTCCAGACAGAGTGAGAAAAACAGCAAAAGGCCACGTCCTTAAAGCAGAAAAGCAAGAAAGGGGCATGAACTGGGTCCTCTGCCAGCTCCTCCTCCCTGCCCTGCAGCTGTGCAGCAGCTCAGAGTGGCTAGTGGGTTCAGCCAGAATGACCAGGCTGCCACCCTCCTGCCACTAAACATCTGTGGTCTGCTGCTGACATCAGTCCTTTCATCATGTCAGGCTTCCGATCCTTATCTGCAGAAATGGAGGGAACACAATTTCATCTAAGTCACTGAGCTGGAGTATTGCAAAAGTTGTGAGATCCAGTCATAACAATCAAGTCTGTCAAGCATTTTGTGCTTCTTGACCATCTGATCTGAGTGGTCCTGCTGTGGTTGCCACGGCTAGGACCCAGGTCCCACCCTTTCTGCTCCACCTGCCAACTCTGTGAGTCTTGGAGCAAGCATCCTGTACCCCAGCACCTCCAGGAGGTTTACGTGGTACTTTGGGATCCTTCTGGACTTGACATGTTATGTAAATTTAAGTGCATTATCATTAATCTCTGTGAAGATTTACCCTTCTTTTCAGGTGCCAGGTTAGTTTAATGAAGCAGCTGCTGCAAGACCCAGAAAGAAAATATGAATGCAGGGAAGCCACAGCCCCAGAGAAAGAAAGACTCCCACAGGCAGGCTTTGGGCTGATTCAGAACCACGAGAAGCTGTGTTCTTCTGGCCGCCCCAGTGGTAAAATAAATCAATAAATAACGTTTTCTTAAGTATCCAAGCCCTTGGAGTTTTCATGATCTGAAATGCAACCTGGGTAATCAGGTGATCACTATATTTGCTCTTTTAACCTCTATTTTACTTTATGAATTCTGTTCAAAATGGCATGTATATATCACAAACATATATATATATATATTACCCCATGTATACACATTTTTTTCATTCTTCAAGTTCTAAAGTACATCATACATCTCAAACATTTTTCCTATTTTTTATTGAAGTATAAGTAACATATAGTGTTTTATTAGTTTCAGGTGTACAACATAGTGATCTGACAGTTCAATATGTTACTCAGGGCTCATCATGATAAGTGTTGTCACTGTCCGTCACCATCCACATCTCAGTTATTTTGCAGACTGGTAGGACTTCCATTTCCCAGGCACTCCCACCCCACCTCAACTACACTGTACACACACGTGTACACACACGTGCACACACACATGCACGCGTGCACACACACATTTCCATCAGTCAAGACACTTCTTTAGGTGGAACCCCATTCACTCACTCTTTTCTCTCCCTTCCTTCCCCACTGAAATTTATCAGTCCCATTCTGTCAGACTTAATGTGATAAATGAGTCTATGCTAAAGTGTTAATAATTTTGTCATGTCTTTCAAATAAATTGATGAAATTCAAGCTTGAAAGCTTGAACCCAAAGGCTTAGGTAAAATGGGAATTTCTGGCCCAAAAGGAGCAGGATGTCCTGAGATGTTCCCCACATCACCATCATGCCATGGTGGCAGCAGCTGGGAGAGCCTGTGTGTGAGCTGGCCCCAGTCTGTGCCCTATAAAAATTAATCCACTCAACTTCTATGGAGGGGAATGTGTGAAAATAAAGCGAAGTGGGAATTATTTGAGTCTTTATTTCACCCACATTGGCACTCCTGGGGAAAGTGCGTGCTTCACGCCTCCCCGTAATCCAGCTTTAGAGGGAAAAAGAAGACTTCCCTCAAGTGGAAAAACCTACCTGTGGCCTTAGTGATTTAGTAGGTGCCAGTCTAACCTGAAATAATAAATACCATTATGATGTCACTGTCTCACTGCTCATTTTTAGAGGCTCTGGACCTTTCTTCCAAAAACACGAGCTCATGAATAGGACTCTGTGGTGCCTGACATGTCGTTTATGGGTCAGCACAGTCATGGTGGCTGAGTCTGTGGCAAGAGGCTTTATGAGACCCTCCCAGCAGGTATCAGCATAGCCAGCAGCCCTCTTTCCTCTGAACTAACTTAATTCAGACTCAAAGTGTGAAAGTTGAAGTTCAGACTTGCCCCAGTGAGCTGTATCACTGCCCCCACAGCTGATCTCAGGTCTGGGAGAAAAAGTCCCCTCTGTCTCTAATTGTGTCTGTAACTTAAAGTGATTTCATTTTGCTCTCAGCCTTTTATGTATGTGTTCCATGGAAAGGAGCTGTGGGTAAAATACAAAAGCCAGATTTCTGATACAGTTTCCAATTTCAAAGAAACATTTCTTTTGGATCACAAAAAATGAAGTGTGAAAAATGTCAGAAATCGTTGGGAAAAAAGGGGGAAAATCTAATCTCAAATAACCTTAACTCATTCACAGGGTAAGTAGTCAGCTCAAGGTGTGCACAGTGGTTGTACTGAGCTGTGTACACGGAGCTGAAAGTCTGGGAGAGCAGCCACACTTTTCCTCCTTGACCTCAAGTGGAAGAGCGCCTAGTACAGCACCGTCTATGTGGTGGTTACGTCATGTGTTTGTAGAACACTTCGTTCTCTTCCTCCCTGTCCCAGTCAAGAGTTTTTGAGAGGATTCTCAACCCCTGAAAGAGGTGACTCCCTGCCTCCCTCACTTTCCACATCTGAGCTGTCCTACTTTCTCTCTCTCTCTCTCTCTCTCTCTCTCTCTCTCTCTCGGTGCTCCTCACAAAATCTGTATCCATCTCTCTGAACCTTTTAGTGACTCATTCCTAATTCTGCCCATTGTCAAGCACCCCTGGGATCATGCATGTCACTATTCTCCTTTCTCTCCCCTCCTTCCCCACTGAAATTTGACTGGACCTTCAGCCTCACCAGGGTCCCTAAAGTTCCTCGATTGAAACCAGCGGCTCTCCTAGGATCCCCTAGCCTTACCTGTACAAATTAAATCATAAACAGTATGCAGCCAGCTTCTAAATTGCCCTCCCTAACTGATTTGCAGTGTGCCTCAGAAAACTCTACAGCTAATACCTGCAGCTAATTCAATAGGGTATTTAAAGTATCCCCTTAAATTTTAGGCATAAGTCTTTATTTAGGAAAATAACCCTTTACTCATAACATTGTTTGTATGAAAAAATTACTTTTACTTACATCACTTCATCTTACAAATCTTCAAGAACATAGCCTTCCCTAAAGACTGAAAATATTTGAAAAATAGGCATTTGCTTGTCCTCACTATTTTTAATCTTCTGCCACTCTAGCTCTCTAAGGTATTTTAAAGCAAGATGGTGATAATGATAAGTAAAAGAAAACAATTAAAAATTAAAGCTAATGAGAAAATGAAAAAACACACAGGTAAAGAAACCACTTTGTCAAATCTGCCAAATTAGATTACTGTGAAATAGAATGAGAAAGCCAGATTTAGAGGTTGAGTAATATCACTGTACAATCTATATATCTCCCAAGTTCCAGAATAAAATTCAAGTAACAATAGATAATATCTAACAGTTTTCACCTTCACTGCCTTTATCATAAAAAATATTCTATTTTGTTCCCACCATATGACAATTTTAAGTGTAATTTTGAATTATTTAGTTTTCTCCCTTACTTTAATGAATGTGTGTGTGTGTGTGTGTGTGTGTGTGTGTGTGTGCTTCTACCCAGAGAAGCTTTATGTTGTAAACAAACAGAAGTTTCTGAGATTGTCAAGTATGAGACTAGAACTTGCTCAGGGAAATCGACCTAACCCCAGGCAGATGGTCAGCTCTGGGCTTGCCCAGCACTCCTGAAACTTTCCTGGGTAAAAGTACAGACATGAAGATGCCAAAGAAAAGTGCACCAGACCTGCACGTGCACATACTTGTCTGCTTTATTTATGAACAGTTTTTAAGCAGAGTAATTTCCACATTAGGACCTCATTTCTTAATAGTATACATGGCGTAAAGGAAAGAGATAGTTCTAGAGCTCCAAAGGTAACTATTTAATTATATTCAGGGCCTCTCTTTTCATAAAATCCAGGACTATCAACTTTAGAAAAAATCCTTCATTGAAAAAATACTACCTTCAACTTTTTCTGGGGTGGAAATGCACATTCCCTAACTTCCTCCTTCCTGGAGGTGTTCCCTTGGAAAATGCAGTATTTCTATTTTTGATGCCCTGAAACCCAAGTCGATGATGCTACTACTGTTTTATACCCTACATTTTTGTCAGCAGCAGGATATTTTCAGCAGCGGGATAATTGTAAATGGATTTTATCTGTAAGGTACTCTAACGTGTACCACAAGAAACGTTAGCCTCACCTAATTAATTAGCATGGGCTCCCTCTGCTGGTTGATGAGGATGCCAGGAGCCCACAAAGAACACCTGAACACCATAGGAGTGAATCCTTAAGTAGGAATTTTTCATGCAAGTCAAGCAAACACATCACCAAAAGTGTCGAGACCTGTGAAGAGTTGGGGATCTGCTTTTACTCTCCTTATAAGCTAATAAAATTTGCCTGCTTCTGTTTCATGGATACTGGCAGAAGACATGAGACTCCTCAGTCAGAAGCACAGGACTTATTGAGCGCCCAGCAAACACCAAAAGCATCAGCAGGTAAATGTCAGTTCCCCTGGTCCCCAAGTCCCCTGGGGCTGACACGGAAGGTCCCTGATGGATGTTTTATACACAGTGGGGTTGTGTCATATCTGAGCTTGGGAGATCCACCGTTGTTACGGTGAACAGTAAATAAGCCCACTCTTTGTCTTGGGGGGAGACTTTATCCCATTGCTCAAAGTTACTTACTACAAGCATAAACTTGGAAATGATCCAGCCAAAGGGCAGTCAGGGTCTCATGTTCTTAAAATTCCCAGCAAGACATGTAGAAGTTCAAAAACCCAGAGAGAATGGTCTTCCCCAATAAAGACCAGATCATTACTATGGATAATAATTTAACATTTCAGTTTCATTAAAGTCCTTCAAGTATTTCTTCCTTCTTGTTTCTATAGATTATTTCCTTTTCAACTTTCTACCATGCTACTAGCTAAAAATTCTATTTCTCTCTAAAACTAAAATTAAAAACTTCATTACCTTTTATCAAAGAAGCCTTTGTCCATTGGGTCAAACTTTAAGAGGACTAATATTTTACAAAGCTTGAAAATTTTTAAAAATAAAATGAAATTACCCAAGGTGATGTTCTCAGTGTATACACGAATACTTTCAGAATCTGTTTTGAAATATTCAGAGCTATAGAATTTTAAATGGGATAGAATATTATAGAATGGCAGAAATCACAGATAAGCCCTTAAACTTACAACATCACAGAATTTAAAGCCTTAGGGTTAGGCAGAGACCAATTATAATATTTTCACAGCTGGCTTTTATGTTCTTATTTTAGCATTACCAAAAATCTTGTACCACCACAGTGTAACAGCTTTAAATCAAGAAGTGATCAAGTTCCGCTGTTGCTATAAATATTTCTGTGTCGCATTTATAGAACACTTGACTGTCTCCAGAGTATTTTCACACACCTTCTCTCCTTTGTACCTCACTTTAACCATGAAGCTTGAGCAGAAAAGATATTGATTTTCCCCTTTTATACTTGAGGAAACTAAGAGGTAGAATGGTCAAGGGATAGGTGGAAAGTGTGAAACCCATTGCTAGAAATCTGGGGCTGCAAGTGTGCTCTGGAGCTGTTTCCATTGCACTACACTGCTTCTTTATCCACTTGCACTCACCCTTCTATCAGCTGAGAGGCTTAACCAGCCAGTAACAGAAAGGCTTACTCAGACTTACTTAAGCTTCAAGGAATTTACAGGCTCTCCTGACTGAAAAGTCCAGAGAAGGGTCAGTTTGAGTGAGATTTGATGAAAGCATCATCTGTGTCTTGCTGTCTTCTAAGTGTTTGCTTCCTACTCAGACTCACTCACCTCATTACAATAAAACACCTCCCACAGTCCACGTCCCACAATCACACACTTATCACTCAGATCCAAAGGGAGATCTTTCCTCACAACCATTAAGGAATGTTCTTGAGCATCCTTCTCATTAGACCAGTTAAATGAATTATTTTAGCCAGGGAAAGGCCATCAATGCTCAACAGCAGTTCCAATGTCCACTACACTAATATTTTGGAAAGAGTACACGATGCAACATTCTGAAGGATGATGTATATTGATAAATTATTAAGCTGTAACTATCTCTGAGGCCATGGAGTAAGTGCAATATTTTATATGAGTTATCTACTTTATTTCCCACAACCTTACATTTATAAGGTTGGTGCTTTTATAGATGAGGAAGCTGGGACTTGAAGAACCTATATAACTTGTCAGATGCCACATAGCTCAAGGAGCCTGGATTGAAGCAGACAGACTGATCCCAGAACCCACATGCTGACCATTACACTGAGCCACTTCCCATGAGAAAGAGAACAGGAGTCCCATTACCTGTTTGGGAAGCAGAACATTCAATATACCCATCCTGGAGACTCACAATGCCCATTAGGATAGGAATATTTTGAGAAATTTTGCAGTAAAGAAATCCATTTAACCCATTTAACCCAACATTACCCAAATTCACATTGCTAGGGAGCTTTTCTTTCTAATACCTCCAGAGAACAGTTTCGAGGTCCAAGTACACAGCACTCCATACATTTATCTAGCTTCAGTGACATACTTTGTCCTATGATTCTACAGTAAAAATTCATGGTAAATAAGTCCCTTTTCCTTGGAGAATCATTGTTCTCATCTTATAGCTTCACTTTGGCAAGATCAACCAAGGCTTAGAGTTTCATAGTATTGCTGTCTGCCCTATTTACGCTGGTCCTGACTTACAATAGGATTGAAGTCAATGGGAGCTCTGTGTGGAGCACAGAAGGGGCTGGCCTGCTTGTCTGGCACCTTGCCTGTTTCTAAAACTTCTCTAAGTGAGAGTGTTTGGACATTGAAGAAATGAGTGTTGGTAAGACAAAAATAAAATAACACTAGCACTACTGATCCCAATTTCTTAAAGAATTATATAGAAATATACTTAGCTTTTAGTAAATTAGGGAACAGTGTGTCCTTGCAGATATTCCCTGGGAAGGGAGGGGAAAAGGCACTACAATAATGAGGCAGTTGTGGGCCCTTTGACCAGGAAAGCATGCACAGCGTCCCCTACCATTGTGGCCTGCACATGATTCACCCCCATAGCCTTCTTCCTCTATGCTCCTAACCTGATGTCGGGGAATCTGACTTGGCAGAGTCTGTATTCATTTCCCCACATTTCATGAATGTGTCTTGTCCACAGTTTCAACCATCAGTCAATCATTGCCTTTCTGGGTCATTTGCTGCCCTGGTACAATTTTGGGGCTGCTTGTTTTTCAAAGCACAAAACTGGGAAGAAGTTGTTTTCATATGAGTCAAAAGAAGTATGAAGCAGTCACTCACTCCAAAGCTATTACAAGACGAGGGCATCCTGGTAACATGCCTTTGGTGAGGACATGAAGCACAGAGGCTTCTCTGTCCCTTCCTAAAGGCAGCTCTCCAGCCATCTCATGTGGTCACCCTATATTCGTAGGCACTATCTACATTCTTCTCAGCATTGCTGAAATTTCCCTTGGCATTTCAGGGAGATACCTTTGAAATCTTAGTGTTTTTCCACCTTCTAAGTGTAGAAAGAAAGTCTTGGCACAATTGTCCATCAGTAACTTGTGGTCATCGACCAGGATGTTCTCGATCTCACCATGATGCAGAGACTCGCACTGAAGGACTTTGGCTCTCCATTAGTTATTGTCCTGGAAAGGTGATTGCTTATTCTAGGGAACATCTGTTCTTTTCAGGATGTGTGGGATTATACTGCTCACAGACAGGATGCCACATGCTGGGAGAACTTCTGCATGATTGTTGCTCTTTTCCCTCTAACTTCTTCAGCAGCAGAGCACAGATCATGCTCTCCAGGCCTGCAGAGGCCTCTTCAGTCTTCCCCCAGCCACTCCACCATGGAGTACCAGGCCCAGAGGCAGGGAGGGAGAGTTCAGGGACTTCTTTGACTCTTCAGGACCAATGCAGAATTGGGATTCTAGGAAGATCCTTCTTTCCCCTCTGCTGCATGTCACAGACTGGGTTATGTTGGCCTACAGTCATCCTAAACACAGATTCATCTTTTTGTTTGTTTGTTACCAGTGGATTCTGTATCCTTGGATTTCTTTAAGCGTCAGGACCCTGGAGTTGGTGACCTTTGTAAAAACAAGGTGGCAGCCCAGGAGCTTCACCAACCATGACTGGATACATATGATAGTAAGTGATTCACTTCCTATGAAACACATATCCTCTCACATCACATTACTTCAGAGGGTCTGCTCTGTTCTTGAGGTCTCAGCCTGACGACAATTGAAAATTGAAAATTAACTTCTTGCATCCCATCTGTGTCCATGGACCTTACCATGATTAGATCACTAAGACATAGAACAATCTTGAAACATATTTGTTAGGTAAAACCCACAAAGACTAAAATTTCTTTGAAATCTTTCATCAAAGTATTAAATAAATAGAGCTTCAATTAAAAAAAAACCACAAAGACACACATTCAGGATCTTTAGGACTTTAAATAGTTGTTTTGCCTCTCAGAACACAAACATGTTCAGAAATGTTTAGTGGTACTTCTGAAGAAGGTGTAGGAGGGAAAATGGCATAATCATGAACCTACGTAATCTACATCTATCTAAATGAGCTGTGCACAATTTATCTTCCACTTTACTGAGTTTCTTCAAAATCCTTTTAAATGGTTAGGCATTGACACTTGCTATGTTTCTATATTGCTTGCATATTTCTATATTGCTACCTGGAATTTCTCTTTTTGATGGCCAAATCAATCTGAGCTGTCCTTGATACCTAGTTTAAAGTTGCAGGAGAATGGCTAGGAGAACAGGCTCTAGAACAAGAATGTCTTGGGCCTACTTCTACCATTTTTGAACAGTACAATTTAGAACAAAGTTACTTAACCCCTCCAAGCCTCAGTTTCCTCCTGTATAAAATGGGAATAAAAGTATTGTTGTCTCACAGGATTGTTAGATTAAAAGAGTTTACATATGTGAAGTAGATTGTAAAAATGGCCACACTTCTCTGCCCTTCTCTGGATCCTCCCTTTGCAATGTCGTTTTGCAACTCTTCCCAGAAAGAGGTGGGGTCTATTCCTTGACTCTGGGCTGGCCCCATGACTTTTTAGCTAGTAGTGGGAGTAGCTTCATGCCAGTTCTGAGCCGGACCTCATGAGGTCATGCATTCTCCCATCTTCCTTCTAGAAACTGTGTTGCTGCCATGTGGACAGACTGCGGTTAGCCTGCTGAAGGAAGAGACAGGTGTCCAGTTATTATCTGGCCCTAGACATCAGCTGGTCAACTTCTAAATATCTGAGTGAAGCCCTCTTAGGCCAGTCAGCCTCGGTCAACCCACCAGCTGACCTCAGATGTATGAGTGAGCCAAGCCAAGATCAACAAAACCAGCCCCATTTACCCAGAGAGTCATGAGCAAGAATAATGGTCCTTAGTTAATAGCCAGTAAGTTTTAAGGTGGTTTGTTAATTGACAAGTAAATCCTGACTGATATCATATGCAAAGCTTTAAACTGGCATATTGTAAGCACTCAATAAATATTAGCTATTGCCCATTAAAGCCATTAAAAAAGATTACCATCTAATATACAAATGTGAAATTTGTAAAAACACAATGGCCTTGTTTTCACATGTCTCCTTAAGAGGAGGTCAAATTATCTTTCTAAAATAGCCAACTTTAACAAATGTTTTCAACTCATTAATTGTTAATGGTTCCAACTCTGACAGGTCTTTTAAGCCACCTTATTTCATATGGAAGATGTAATAGAAGCGCACCTCAGACAAATTGCAGGTTCAGTTCCAGACCACCACAATAAAGCAAGTATTGCAGTAAAGTGAGCTAAATGAATTTTTTGTTTTCTCAGTGCATATAAAAGTTACATTTATGCTCTACTAGACTTAATTATGTCCAAAAAAACAATGTACATACCTTAATTTAAAATTACTCTGTTGCTAAAAAGTGCTAGCCATCTGGGGCATCTGGGTGGCTCAGTTGGTTAAGCATCCAACTCTTGATTTCACCTCAGGTCATGATCTCAGGGTCATGAGATGGAGTTCTGCATCAGGTTCCACACTCAGCATGGAGCTTGCTTGAGATTCTCTCTTTCTCCCTCTGCCCTTCCTGCCCCTGTGCTCTCTCTTTCTCTCTTTCTAAAATAGTAAATCTTTTAAAAAATGTGTTTGCAACGACGTGGATGGAACTAGAGGGTATTATGCTGAATGAAATAAGTCAATCAGAGAAAGATAATTATCATATGATCTCTCTGATATGAGGAACTTGAGGGGCAGGGGGGGTCATGGGGGGTAGGGAGGGAAAAATAATGAAACAAGATGGGATGGGGAAGGAGACAAACCATAAGAGACTCCTAATCTCACAAAACAAACTGAGAGTTACTGGGGGGTGGGAGGGTAGGGATAGGGTGGATGGGTTATGGACATTGGGGAGGGTTTGTGCTTTGGTGAGTGCTGTGAAAGGTGTAAACCTGATGATTCACAGACCTGTACCCCTGGGGCAAAGAATAAAAAACTTAAAAAAAATGCTAACCATCTGAGCTTTCAGCAGGTCATATTCATTGACCACAGATACCCACAATAAATATAGTAATAATGAAGTAGTTTGAAATACTACAAAAATAACCAAAGTGTGACACAGAAACACAAAATGAGCATGTGTTCGTGGGAAAATGATATCAGTAGACTTGCTTAATGCAGGGTTGCCACAAACTTTCAATTTGTAAAAAAAAAAAAAAAAAAGCACATACACACACCAAAAAATGCAGTGTCTGAGAAGCACAGTAAAGTGAAGGGCAAGAAAATTAGGTATGCCTGTAGTTGAAGATAGAAGAGAGAGAGTTGGTCAGCATAGCAAATTTTTTCATTATGGAAGAACATGGGATTGGATGTTGTTTGTACCAGAACTTTTACAGAGATATCTGAGAGTATGGGACCACTTTCTTGATAATTTTGTTCCTTTGGGCTTAAATGCTTACACAGTAGCATGGTCTGATGATATCAGAAACAATGGAAAAGGGAGAAGAAGTTAAACGGAAGGAGTGAGGATAAGATTAGAATATAGAAAAACAAGAAAACATCAAGAGGTGAAAAAATTGCTTCTATAAGTAGAAACACCAGCCCTTGAACTCACCTGGGTAAATAATTTGGGATAGCTTATTCTCAAATAAATTTCCACAGAAAAAGGTCCTAAGACTCCTGCATACTCCTGGAACAAATTCATGATCACTGTAGCCCAGAATTCTGTGGCCAGCAAAGACTCCAGTGGCTCCACCATAGTAGAACATGCTTACTGACGTCCCCTGTTTTCTCCTAGGTTCACTTCTTATATACTATGAGTAGTGATATTCATATTCAATGTGTTACTTCCCTTTTCTCCATAATATATATTACTATGACCTTTTCTTCAATTCAGTGTTAGAACAATTGCTCAAACAAATTAATATTTCAATTTTGATCAATTCATTTGACCAGAAAAGCAAATTCACAGATATCCCACACCATCCCTGCACAGAAAAAAAAAAACAAAACTCAAGTGTGTCATTGTGTTTTCATGCTAAACAATAAGCAATAATAACTTAATTAAGCAATAAAAAATTAATGCTTGGAGGCTTTCCAGCCTAATATAAAGGAGTGGACACACTTCAATAATGTGGCAGAAAATGCAGATTGTCAAGTAAATATCATTCTCTTTTCTATTTTATTAGCATAATCCCAATTTTACTGGGAGCAACAACATGCCCAGTTAAAAACATTCACTGTGGGGTCCCTGAGTGACTCAGTTAAGTGTCTGCCTTCCACTCAGGTCATGATCTCAGGGTCCTGGGCTCATCAGGGAGCCTGCATCTTCCTCTCCTTCTGCCCCTCCCCCTTCTTGTGCTTTCTCTCTCTGTCAAATAAACAAATAAAATCTTAAAAAACAACAAAAACAACAGCAACAACAACCATTTACTGCTTCCTAGCTCTTTTATAGCCAGGTATAGTTTTGTGACACTGTTTGAAAACACAAACTTCTCTGTGGTAAAATCACTGGGGTTGAGTGACTCTCTCTCTCTCTCTCTCTCTCTCTCTCTCTCTCTCTCTTTTTTTGAGAAAGAGAGGAGAGGCAGGGCAGAGGAAGAGGGAGAGAGAATTTCAAGTAGATTCCATGCAGGCATGGAGCTCAACTCGGGACTCGATCTCATGACACTGAGATCATGACCTGAGCTGAAATCAAGAATCAGACACTTAACTGACTGAACCACCTAGGTGCCCCAAAGTTCACCCCATTCTAACTGACACTGGCAAGGGTGCCATTTACCACCATATGTACAACTCCGCCTAAAGCATAAGACACTATTATACGAGATGCTAAAATACTACTTAAAACATTTTTTATTGTGCCACCATAAATAATGACACACATCCAGAAGTTGAGATTATGTTAATTATATGTAATTATACATATATTAGGTTTTTAATACTATAATGTTCTTTTAAGAGCAAGCCATATTTTCCCATACTAATTCAAGGTCATTTCCAAAACTAGATCTTATTCACAAAGTGGACCTGAAACTCTGAACTTAAATAAATGTCTTTACTCATCTGAAGACCAACCCAGTTTCAAAGGCCAAGTTCAAGTAGACTGTAACCTTCCTTCTGGTTTAGGGATATGGGGCATACACATTTCCTATAGTCGATTCATTTAATAAACATTCGTTGAGCACCTACTCTAGGCCAGACACTGGGCCACACCTTGGAATATCCGAGTAACCTGTAGTTCCAGAAGTCCTTATTTCATGTCACAAGTGAATAGAGCTGGCTTGGGCTGGGGCATTCAGGAAACTTATGTGCCAAGGGTAAGTTTGTTTTAATGGTAAAGTATAATGGTGGAAAAGGTGGTGAGAATCAACTACTATTTACAACAGCTTATAATTTGAAGCAGGATGTTTTGTTCTCAGTCAGATAAATTGGTGACTTCTAAAATAATCTATATTACTAAAGTTACTTTAATCATTTCTTAGTCTTCTTTTTATGAATTCCGAACTCCTAAATGTGTCTATGGTTTGGATCCAAAAATAAATAGTTTCCATTTCTACCCCTAGTTAGAAACAACCTACAAATGGAAAAGTTGGGTTCAAAAGCACGTTAAGCACTAATTACCAGAGACGTCAGTAGATGGCCTGGTCTTCACACCACTTCTCCATTTCACAGGAAATCTGGCAACACTTCATCATCAGCAGGCACTTATTAATCGTTTTCCTCTGTATACTTTATAACAGTATTTGTCACTATAGTGATTCCCTGAAAACTGAGCTGGTCAGCCAGCAAGGACTCCTTTCTCCTCTAAGCAGGCTAAAATTAACTGCTCATTATGAAGTGCCACAGGAAATCTACTAATGTGTCTTGTCCAGCAACAGTCACTTAAATCCATCACTGTTTAGTGATGTGAACTATGAAGTCTCTGTGTTCAGAATGCAGACACTGCCCCTCCTGGAGCCTTGATGGTCTGAGCTCTGCACCCCAGAAACTTAGTCATCTTTTTCAGCCACATTTTTTTCACTCTGAAGTGATTGCTGTGAAGCAAATTTACACTTGTCTGCCTTGGCTTTCCTTAGGAAATTCAGTGCAAGGGTCCCAGAATAACCCAACATAAATTAAGTTTGTAGAAATTAACTGATATGTACATCAATAGAACATAAGCACCCCCAGCAACTAGAAAGAAATGCAAAGTCCTCTCTGGAATTGGGTATTATTGGATCATGACGTTGCATTTGCATACAAATTTCCACACTTTCGGTTCTCCACTTGCTGTTTATACTATTTGGCAAAGACAAGTTAATAACAGGACTTCTGCTTCTGGGAAGATAGAGTAGGTATACTCTACTCTTCCTACTAAGTACAACTGAAAACACTGAATATTTTATACAAAAAAACACTAAAAGGTAGAGAGAAAAAGTCAGACGAGCTGGAGACCTCAGGACCTGAGGAATGACACAAAATTGAGTTCCCTGGTTTTTGCCTTTTGGGGGCTTGTTTTTTGGTTTTTTGCCTTGTATTTCACAGACTTGGAGCTGAAGAAGCCTGCAACCTGGAAATGCCAATAGGCACAGACAAAAAACAGCTCTAACTGAAGCTTACTCTCTCTAGGCAAAGATCCAGGAAAGGGGCAGCCTAGCAAGACAACACCATTTTAGAAAATAACCATTTTATGCCAGCCAAACACCACAGGAAAAACTGTGATCTTTCTCTCTCACCGTGCTAACAAAGGCCAAGTCAGGAGCCTAGAATCCCACCCTCTCCAGGAGGTAAGGGAGTACCCTGTGATCCCAGCCCAATCCTATAAGTTGGTGTCAGTGGAGATCACCTGGCAGCTAGGGTGGCATCAGAGGAGGCCTAGAATAGACTCAAAACTTTCACCACCACCCAGAAGTAGTGGCCACCCCTGCCACGATGTTAGTGCAGCCACATGGGGGATAGTTCTACTCCTCACAGCAAGGACATTTCCGTGGAGGCCTACTGGGGGGTCAGAACTCCCAACACTCCACCCAGAGCAATGATGAGACTCCCCCTGGGTGTCAAGAGTGACTGAATAAGGAACCAGGACTTCACCTAACTGGTGATAATGAGGCAGCACCCTCCTGGAACAGTGTCAAAAGAAAACAACTAAGACCAAGGGTCTTAAAACATAGTACTCAATGTACAAGTTTCAATGTAAAATCACTCATCATTCCAAGAACCAGAAAGATCTCAAACTGAATGAAAAAAGGCAAAAGATGCCAACACTGAGATGACACAGTTGTCAGAATTATCTGACAAAGATTGTAAAGCAGCCAACATAAAAATACTTCAATGAACAAATATAAAACATGCTTGAAACAATGAAAAAATAATCTCAACAAACACATAAATGTCTCAGCGAGAAATAGAAGAACAAAATGGAAATTTGAGAACTTAAAACATATAACTGATAAAAATTCAATGAATGGGCTCAACAGCCATATGAAAGGGAGAGAAGAAAGAATCAGTCAACTAGAGGAGAGCTCAATAGAATTTACCCAATCTGAATAACAGAAAAAAATAGATTGAAAAAATTATAATAGAACCCTCAGAGACCTGTGGATTATAACAAAAAGTCTAACTTTTGTGTTACTAGAGTCTCAGAAGGAGAGGAGAAAGTATGAGAAATACCCTGAGAAGGTAAAAAAGCCTGAGAAGTACCCAAGGAAATAATGGCTAGAAACTTCCTAAATTTAACAAAAGATGTAGCTTACAGATTCAAAAGGCTAAGTGAATCCCAAGCAAGATAAATGCAGAGAAACCAATTCATATCACAACTAAAATTATGAAAATTAAAGCAAAGCAAAGAAACTTTTTGAAAGAATCCAGAGAAAAGCTAATACCTCATCTACATGGGGAAGGCAATTCAAATAACCAAAGATTTATCATCAGAAGCCATGGAAGCCAGAGGATATGACATGTGATGTCTTGAAGACTGGAAAAAAAAGTAACTGACAAACTGAATTCTACATCCAGTGAAAATGTCCTTGAGGAATGAGAGGGAGATCAAAAGAGCCTCAGAGGAAGGAAAACTAAGAAAATTTGTCACCAGTAGACCTACCTAAAAGAATGGCAAAAGAAATTTTTCTAAACAGACAGGAAGGATAAAAGAAGGAATCTTGAGACATCAGGAAGAAAAAACACAGTAAGCCCAAACATAAGTAAAAACAATAAACTTTTCTTCTCCTCTTGAGTGTAGTATTATACTATAATACAGTACACAGTTGAAGCAGAAATTTTGACAGTCTGATGTGGTTCTAAATGTATGCAGAAGAAATGCTTAAGATAATTGTATTATAAAAATGGGAAAGTAAAGGAATTGGAAGTACAGTTTCTACGAGTCTTCCCAACTGGCAAAATGACAGCACCAGCAAATTGTGATAAGATATATAATGTAATACCTAGAGCAAAACACTGAAAGAACTATATAAAAAGATATGCTCAAAATTCTATAGACATATCAAATGGAATTCTAAAAAATTGTTCAACCCACCGGAAGGAAGGAAAAGAAAACAGAAATAAAAATCAGAAAGAACAAACAGAAACATACACACACACACACACACACACACACGTTTAACCCCTAACATATTAATCTGAACAAAAGTCAGCTATATGCTGTCCACAAGAAACTCACTTCAAGCATAGTGATATAGTCAGACTGAATGTAAAAAAGATGGAAAAGACACACCATTCAAACAATGATCAAAAGATAGTAGGAGTGAGGCGTGCATGGGTGGCTCAGTCAGTTAAGCATCTGCATTTAGCTCAGGTCGTGATCCCAGGGTCCTGGAATCAAGCCCTGAATGCCCTGCATCAGACTCCTTGCTCAGCAGGGTGTCTGCTTCTCTCTCTGCCTTTCCCCCTCCCCCCAACTTGTGATGTCTCTCTTGCTTACTCTCTCTCTCTAATAAATAAATAAAATCTTAAAAAAAATAAAAAGATTGTAGGGGTGACTATATTAATATCTAATACAGTTGGCTTCAGAACAAAGAAAATTGCCAGAGACAAAAAGAGACATTATATAATAAAAAAAAGGCAACCCACCAAGTAGGCATAGAAATCCTATATATGTATGCACCAAACAATACCACAAAATATGTGAAGCAAAAACTGACAGTATTAAAAGGGAAAATAAACTAATCCATATTGATAGTATAAAACTTCAACACCTTTGTCTCAATAATTATTAAAAGAATTAGACAGAAAATTAGCAAGAATATAGACTAAATCAACAACACCATTAGTAAACAGGTCTACATTTGTAGAAAACCCCACCCAACAACAAGAGAACAGACATCTTTTTCAAGAATCCAAAGGAAATACCCCAAAATACATCCTTCTCTTCTCCTATGTTCATCTGTTTTGTTTCTTAAATTCCACATACGAATGAAATCATAGTATTTGTCTTTCTCTGACTGACTTATTTCGCTTAACATAATACCCTCTAGTTCCATTCACATTGTTGCAAAGCGAAGGATAAACAAAATAAGATGAAAATTGAGAGGGAGGCAAACCATAAGAGATAAAGAGATAATAAAGATAAAGAGATAAAGAAATAAAATATAATTTGAATAAAGAGAGAAGTAAATATATAGTATTGGTAGATTGGAAGACTCGAAGAGTAAATATGCCAACTTTCCCCAAAATCGATATATAGGATTAACACAATTTCTATCATGATCTCTGTAAGACTTTTTGTAGATATAAACAAGATCACTTAAATGTACATGAAAAGGTAAAAAACTAGGATAGCTACAATTTTGAAAAAGAAGAATAGGGTGGGGAAATCAGTACCCAATTTCAGGACTTATATAACTATAGTAATTGAGGTTATGTGGTATTGGTGAAGGGATAGACACAGAGATCAATGAGACAAAACAGAAAAACCAGAAGTAGACCCACACCAATTCACAGACTAAACAAGGAAAATCCCGAATGTATCCGTTAATGCAAAAAAAATCAGTTAAAATTCAATACCTGTTCATAATTTTTCAAAAATCTTAGAAAAACAGGAATAGAGAAAAACTTCCTCTACTTGATTCAGGAACATCAGAAAAACTGATATTATACTTAATAGTGAATGTTTTCTCCTTAAGACTGTGAATAACTCTACATTCTTATTCAACATATTGATTTCTGACACAGTTGCAAAAGCAAATGAATGGCCTAAAAGTAGCTTATCAACAAATGGTGCTGGTGGGCGCCTGGGTGGCTCAGTGGGTTAAAGCCTCTGCCTTCGGCTCAGGTCATGATCCCAGGGTCCTGGGATCGAGGCCCATATCGGGCTCTCTGCTCGGCAGGGAGCCTGCTTCCTCCTCTCTCCTCTCTCTCTGCTTGCCTCTCTGCCTACTTGTAATCTTTCTCTCTATGTCAAATAAATAAAATCTTTTAAAAAAAATGGTGCTGAAGCAACTGGACATCTGTAGGCCAAAAAAATTATCCTAAACCTAAGTCTCACCCCTTCTACAAAAATTAGCTCCAATAGGCTTAAAAACAAAACATTTAGGAAAAATGTAAAAGAAAGTATTCATGATCTAGTATTCAGCAAATGTTTGTAAAATTTGAAAGAAAAATTAAAATCAACAAAAGAAAAAATGATAAATTGGACTTCAACAAAATTACAAACTTTTTCTCTGTGAAAGGCACTGATAAAGGGATGAACAGAGAAGATACAGACTGAGAGAAAATATTTGCAGGCAACATATCTGACAGGATATTTAGAGAATAGACAGAGAATATTAAAGAACTCTAAAAATTTATCAGTGAAAGAATAAAAAATCCATAAGAACATTGGCAAAAGTCACGAAGAATCTATTCACTGAAGAAGCTATACAGATGACAAATAAGTACATGAAAAAATATCCAGCATCATTAACCAGTAGAGAAATGTAAATTAAAACAAGATATTATTACACACCTATCAGGATGGCTAAATTAAAAGAAAATCAAAAATCATAATAACACTACATGCTGGCAAGGATGCCAAGAAACCAGATAACTCACATGTTGCTGATGAGAATATAAAATGATAGTCACTCTGGAAAATAGCTTGTCTATAAAAACTAAATATACAACTACCATGAGACATAGCATTCGCTGTCCTGGGCATTTATTCTAGGGCAATCAGGATTTATGTTCACACAAAAAGAAACCTATACAAGAATGTACAACTGTATTTATAATAGCCAAAAACAGGAAACACCCCCAGATATCCTTCATTGGATGAATGATTTACAAATAGTGGTATGTTCACACCATGTAACACTACTCAACAATAAAAAGGAATGGAGCACTGGGTGTGGTGCATAAACAATGAATCTTGGATCACTGAAAAAATAAAGTAAAATTAATTAAATAAATAAATAAATAAATAAATAAATAAATATAGGAACACCAAAAAAATTAAAAAACAAAAATAAAAAGGAATGAACTGGTGATACACACAACCTGTATAAATCTTCAGAGAATTACTCTTGAGTGAAAAAGTTACACACCATATCATTCTGTTTATATAACATTCTTGAAATGGTGAAATTATAGAAATGAAGAATGGATTAATGGTTGTCTGCTTTCAGGTGGATACATAGGAAAAGTTGGTAGGAATGGCTATAAAAGGGAAAAATGGAAGGATATTTGTGGTTATGGAAATACTCTGTACTTTGTATCAATGTCAATATCTAAGTTGTGACATTGTTTTATAATTTTGCAAGATGTTACCATTGGCAGAAACTAGATGTCTTTGTATTATTTTTTTACAACTGCTGTGAACCTACCATTATTTCAAAATGAAAAGTTTTAATTTTTAAAAAATTAATAACAAGGCCTAATGGGAATAGAAAAAATAATTTTTGTCATTTTTACTGCTCCTTATCTACCCTTTCCTGCAGCTGGAAAGTGATCATTCTTCATGAACATTCTTCGAAGCTATTGAACAAATTACTTATGTGGGCATTAAACCCTATATTCTTTTCTCTCACAGTAGAATAGACTCCTTGATTTAGAGATCATAAAAAGTCTGCCTGAAAAAGGCAGTGCAGACAAGAGTGAAACAGCCTGAGTTTGGAGATGCCTGCAAAGTCTGTGTGATCTTGGACAAGCAACTTAAACTCTTTGGTCTTTATTTCCCCATCTATACAATAGACCTGATTGTTACCATCATATAAAATGACAAATCCTAAAGAAGTAATAATATTATACCACTACAAAGAAATACTGTGATGTTTCCTTGCCTTTTCTTGGTCAAAGAAGTTATTAATTCTATTTCCTTTCCCTTCTCCTATGTCAAAGCTTCTGTATCTAAGTGACAGCCTCTGCCCCTAGATTGAGCCCTGGCCTATCTGTCAGCTGGAAGGACCTCAGACACATGCAAGGGCTGATTCCAACATCCTGATGTGCTGATCCACACAATGACAAAGGCTGATGTAAATGCCCTGTGGTAAGAATTGGAACTGATGAACTCAAAACAAAAACAAACATAGCAACAATAATAGCTACCATTTACAGGGTATTTATTATATAATAAGCTCAGTTTTAAGAGCTTTATGGAATTTAATTTTTAAAAGCAACCCAATGCAGGACCGCCTGGGTGGCTCAGTGGGTTAAACCTCTGCCTTCAGCTCGGGTCATGATCTCAGGGTCGTGGGATCGATGACCCGCATCGGGCTCTCTGTTCAGTGGGGAGCCTGCTTCCCCCTCTCTCTCTGCCTGCCTCTCTGCCTACTTGTGATCTCTCTCTCTCTCTCTCTCTCTCTCTGTCATATAAATAAATAAAATCTTTTTTTAAAAAAAAACAACCCAGTGCAATGAGTGCTAACATCTCCATTTCAAATCTGGACATAAATTCCTAAAGCGTCAGCCCTACTTGCAGTGGGAAGACATGTCTGCACATGGAATGCAAAGGCAGCAATGCCAGAGATGCAGAGGCCATCCTCACACCTGCCCTGAATTCACTGAAGCCTGACTGAGTCCCACTTACTGCACTTCCATAGGGCTCCAGTTTCTGCTCCAACTACGGATAACTCTCCCACCAAAGAATCCAAGGGATGCAGTGGCAGCCTAGGAAGGAACTGCACAGGGAGTGTCTCCCACCCCATCAGGGGTCACCAGCCTTGGGCCCCAAGGCATCCATAGCTCATTCCAAGGACTCTTTCTTTGAATCCAAGTGTTCATGAAAAGGCAAAGATGCAGTATTCCATTTTATTTCTTTCTATGAACCATAATGAACAAAAGCTCACTGTCAACATTCAATGTTTATTATGTCATCCCTTACTATGAGATGCTTGAACCCTACTGCTCTCTGTAATTTGAAATGATTCAACAGCAGGATTTTGCCAATAGTCTTTGAACACCATTCCCTCATTGTCAATACAAAGTGTAAGGAATTTACCAAATCCTTGTCTACTATTGTCTCATTATTTGCAATCATATCCCCTTGGACTATAACACCTGCTTCCTAGAATCACATTACTGAGAGGTTCCAAATTAATCACTTGGCCCATTGGGGCAAGACTACACCCTAACACCAGTCCCTGGAAACTCTGGGCCCAGCATGGACTGACATGGCTCATAAGGAAGGCAAAGAGTATCCTTTGGCAGGTTATGCATCTCCAGCAAGTCCAGGATTGAGGCCACAACACAGCAGGAGTACAGCATGTGCAAAAATAAACAAAAAAATAACTAATAGAGGAGCAAGAACCATAGAACTGACTCAATTACAGATACATATACAGTCGTCCTGTACATTTACTTCAGGAAGCTGCAAAAGTTTGAATAAAGCTTGCTTTGTGGTTCTGTAGAAGCCAAATATGACATTAAAATGATCCATTCCATTAATATTGTAACATTTTGTCAATCTGGAATGCATTTTAATCAAAACCCCCCTTGAAATGGTCTCCTTTGTTGTATTTTTTTGTTGGCTCATTTTATCAACATCTGCTATGTTTAGACAATATGAATTAAAACTAGGAATGCTGTTTGTACTCAGCTACTTTTGTTGAGAATGTAACATCCCAAGATTGGCAGTGTTTATGTAAATCAGTGTGGCTGACACAGCCATCATAAACAAATGAGGAAAATATAACAAACACATTGTTCACGCAGGAAATGTTTGTTTTGAGACTTGGCTTTGGTCTAACAGATTGATGAAGAGTTGCTGATATTGCAGATCTGTGCTGCACTGTACCCAAGGCGGCCTCCACCAGCAGGCCAGGCAAGGCCCCCCATCCTGGGGGCTGCTGCAGAACAGGGCCCTATGCCTCACTCTTGGCCCCCTGAGGAAGTAGCTGAGGTACACCAGCTGAAGTAAGACTAGCTAGAGATGGATTTAGACCCGTGTGTTGCCAGAGAAACTTGGGTGGACACTACAGATCCAGGACCTCTGCCAGCTACACATCATCACACTGCTCTGAGAGTGGAAAAAGTTTCAGCAGGGCCTTCGGACCCTCGGCCCAAATTCTCATTCAGAAAATAAGGAAATAACCATATGTGTGTGCAAAGACACATATATACAGTGCTTTTCATAGCAGTATTGTGTACACAAGAAAAGGCCAGAAATAACCCATGAGACCATCAACCAGGGAATGGTGAAACAGATGGCAGGACAACCAAACCATGCCGTACCATAGAGCCATCACAGAGCCATGAGAGACCATGAGGCTGGACTGGAATGGTCTATGCTGTACCACTCTGTCCTGGACTGTGTGACCATGCACCTGAGCTGTCCTCCACTGCGCTGTACTAGACAGTGCTAGACTGTGCCCTACTGTACTATGTTGTACTGTATTATACTGTACTGTGCTGTACCACTCTGTCCCGGACTGTGCGACCATGCACCTGAGCTGTCCTCCACTGCACTAGATGGTGCTAGACTGTGCTCTACTGTACTGTGTTGCACTGTACTACACTGTACTGTGCTGTACCTCTCTGTCCTGGACTATGTGACCACACGTCTGAGCTGTCCTCCACTACTTCTACTAGACAATACTAACTATGTTCTGCTTTACTATGTTTGGCTCTATTATACTGTACTGTGCTACTACTCTCTCCTGGACTGTGCGAAGGTGCATCTGTGTTATCCTCCACTTCGCTGTACTAGACCTTGCTAGACTGTTCTCTACTGTCTGTAGTATGTTGTACTGTATTATAGTGTACTGTGCTGTACCACTCTGTCCTAGACTGTGTGACCATGCATCTGAACTCTCTTCTACTGCACTGTACTAGTCAGTGCTAGACTGTGTTATACTGTCTGTACTATGTTTTACTGTATTATAGTGTGCTGTACTGCACCACTCTGTCCCGGACTGTGCCACCATCTGTCTGAGCTGTCTTCCACTGTGTTGTACTAGATGGCTCTAGACTGTGCTCTACTTTATTATGTTGTACTATAATATACTATACTGTACTGTTCCACATTTTCTTAGACTGTGCAACCATGTGTAAGAGGTGTATGACACTACACAGTACTAGATGGTGCTGGACTGTACTATACTGTACTACATTGTACTGTTTTATACTGTACTGTGGTGTACCACTTTGTCCTGGAAATGCTACCATGTTTCTCAGGTACACTCCACTGCTCTGTACTAGACAATGCTAGGCTGTGCTCTACTGTACTATATTTTACAGTACTACACTGTACTGTGCCACATTGTCCTTGGCTGTGCAACCATGCTTCTGAGGTGTACAACACTGCACTGTATGAGACACTCCTAGATTGCCCTGTGCTACATTTTACTGTATTATACTGTACTGTGCTTTGCTATATTTACCATACTATATCATGCTATACCTGTGCAATACTGAACAAACTCCATTACATTGCATTACACCATGCTATACTGCATGTACTACACTCTACCCTAACACATTGTACTATATACTGTGCCATGTGCTATACTAGACTATATTTACTATATGTAGTAGGCTGCTCTGCTATGCTGTACGGTACTGTACAACACTCTGCTGTATTATACTATACTATGCTATACTGCATGGTACTATATTACACTATAATCTAATGTACTATACTGTGCTTATTTAGTGTACTAGTCTGTGCTGTACTATATTCTACTCTTCTGTGTTATACTATACTTTAATATATATACTTTGTTATACTACATTGCATTGCTCTGTAACATATTGCTGTACTGTGCTACATAATATGCTCTCTTATGCTTTATTATACATTAAACTGCACTGTGCTATATATAGTACACTACACTTAGAGTACTATAAGTTCTACACTCTACTGTAAGTACTATACTGTAGTGTAGTGTACTGCACTATATACTATACCACCCTGTGCTATACTATACCCACTGTACTGCAAGTACTATAATAGAACTATACTGCAGTCTACTGTATATTCTATTCTGCGCTATAGTGTACTGCATTATACCATACTGTACTATGTCATGCTCTACTATACTGTGCTATACCATATAGCACTGTATTATGCTATACTGTGCTATACTATACCATAATAAACTTACTAGCCATACTGTCGTATATATACTGTGCTGTGCTACTCTGTATTGTATTGTTCCATACCACATCACACTACATCATAGCACATTAGAGACTACGCTGAACATGTAACACATTACATTTATTCAGTAAGCATCTGTCCCCTGGCTTGGCACTTCCTGCTCTGGATACAGAAATTGGATGCCCAGAGGAGTCAGCTGTGATCTACTTCCTCAAAGAGCTCACACTCTTGCCTGCTAACTGACCTGGACTGACCACCACCACAAATCAGACTCTGCCAACACTACCATCTAGAGCTAAGACCATGAACTAAGCTTACACTGAAGTAAGTTTCTCCACCTTCAAAAAAGTCTTCATCCTTCTCCCTCAAGACCATTCCCTGGCTCTTCCTACAGTTGGTCAGGACAGATAGGTTCAGCTATTGCAAATGGTGTGTGAGTGCCTTCCAACCCATCACTAGCGGACTTTCCCTGTTTTTGACAGAATGTGATATGGTGTGCCTTGGGTACTAAGAGAAAGGAGCACCAATCAGGGCAGGATACAGCATTTGGTTGCTGTGGGCCAATAGAGTAGAAGTCAGGAAACTTGAGTATGGTCTCTCCCTGAATTTAGCAAATGACCCATTAACCTCCTTGGAGTCTCCAATTTATCCGACAACAAAGGGGATAGGTGAGATGAGTTCTGGGGTCTCATTCTTACCCTTGATTTCTCAGTGCATCCCACATCTCCCTTACACAATCCCTTTGGAAGATCAGTGCTGACTTTTACCTTCCTTACCACCCTCCCCACGTACCCCTGACTCTGCACTAATAAATGTAAGAGGCAAGGATTCACCCTGAAGTGTCCATAGTTTTAACCCTTCTAAAGGGCAATAGGCAAAGTGAGAATAGACAGTACATTCAAATGACCCAGGCCTGTCCCCACTCAACAGCAGCAGCCATCAGAGCTACCAAGTGGCCCTGTGCTAGGGATCAATGTGAAGGAAGTTTGACTTCAAGTTTCTATGTCAAGACTGACTTTTCTCCTTAGCATGAATCTGTTCCCTCTGCTCTCCACCCACCTTCATCCAAACCTCTTTCTTGAACAGCGATGTGATATCCACATGAGCTGTCACCTTAAGGTGGCTCCTCCCTAAATCAATTTTTATTTTAACCAAGGAGTGAACCAAAAGAATGACACCAAATGAATGAATGTCTAACGGCAAATTTTCAGTTACCTACTCTGGTTGGAGGAGGACACAGCAGAAGTTTGTACTGAAATACCAGTACAGTGGGCATTGAGCTGATCTTCTGATGTATAAAACTGAAGCTGCTGTGAGATTGAACATGAGACTCCAATCACATCTCTGGGAATTCTCTCAACTAGGTAAATGCCATTCCAATGCCAAGTATACAGCAGACTGACAAGAATCCAAAACATTTTTACACTAGTGTTCCTGTGATCATTCCACCTTGCCACATGGAAACCATCTGTTCACCCCACCTTCCTCACTGTCTCCACCTTTGCCTCTCAAGAGCACAGTGCACTGAAGGGAACAGAGCAGATGTTCCATGAGCAGTTTATCCACAGAGAAGTGGATGAATGATTGGATGTTGAAAAGAAATCCAAGAGTGGGAAAGTACATGTGGAAGCTAGAGCCAAAGGTCAATGGTAGTCACAACTCTGGGTCTTCAGATTCAGTACACTGAGGGATTATTAAGGTTATATCACTGCAAGAGCATTTTATTGACCAGTAACCATTGTTCTAGGCCTTTACGACATTATCCAGATGACATAACCCTTTGTAGCATCCAGAGTAAGAGGAGAACACACTGCCTCTCACCTTGTTTGTCTGTTTTTTCAGGTTTCTATCCATTTGCTGTCCATTTATTCTCCTTATGTATGAAGTCTCTGCCTTCAATTCAGAACTTTGGGAACAAAACTAAGAAAGGATGGCCACTTTTTATGGATGGCAAAATGGAGGTAGTAGGCAGAGCATGGAATTCCTCCAGATTTTCTGGCAAGAATGACTTCCCAATACAGCCAAAGTACAGGGCAGGTACTTTTCTAATAAGCAACCAGATTTAAGAGTCTCTACGGGGGCAGAATAATGACCAAAACAGTTCACTGCCACTGGCTGTGATTCTAATGGTAAGGAAGAAAGTAATGCAGGGAAATTCCTGAGATTGTCGTAACCCCAGATGTAAAATATCTATCAAGGTCAACAGTGAATAACAGTCAATTGTTAATATTCCTGTAGATATTCTGTGCAGAAAGCAGTCCCATTTTCATCAATGAGATTCCTATTTACACATAAAATATCACTCCACCCTCTTCCTACTCCTCCTGGGGAGACAGCAAGAACTTTTGGCCATGCTTTTTAAAGGATGTTGTACTGAAATCCACAGACCTGCTCTGTAGCAATGCAGGAAATTGGAACAAGGAAGTGGGTGAGGTGGTTATATTGGGTCATGGTGAAAGAGTTAGATGACCACTTGCTATTGCTTTGTTTGACAGGAGGAAATAATTAGCTCTAAAAACCACTCTCTGTTTTATAAGAGAAATAACACCTCTTTACCAGAGTTTGGAATTATCCTTGGCAAATGGTAGCCACAGAGTCTTCTTTTAACATCTATAGGAAGACTGTGATGACACCATGTATCTGGAATGAGAACCTTTCTTCTCAAAGAAACACTGCCTATTTGGGGCACAAAGGAAGTAAGAAGTCCTATTTCACCCAACACTATTTGTAAGTAACAGTATTCTGCCAGTGAGAAGATGAGTCCTTTCCATACCAAACCTTAAAAATGATGAAATAGTATCATATCACCAAAGTTCAAATCACAAAACTGACTACTGAGCAAATTTGCCTTGAATCTAAAGCTCTACTAACATTTGTCATATCATATGGACACTTCTCACCAGTAAGCTTCTTTTTTTTAAAGATTTTATTTATTTATGAGAGAAAGAGAGAGAGTGCACGCACAAGCAGGGGAAGCAGCAGAAGGAGAAGGAGAAGCAGACTCCCTACTGAGCAGGGAGCCTGACGTGGGGTTTGATCCCGGTACCCCGGGATCATGACCTGAGCCAAAGACAGCCCCCTAACCAACGAGGCCACTCACGCATCCCACCAGTAAGTTTCTTAAGAGTATCCATCCATCAGCTCCTCAAGTATTTATTTAAAAGCCAACTTTCCAGACATGTGCTAGGCATTTGTCAGAGCCAACAAGTTATCATAGTCAATTTATCATCATCCACATGAGGAGGATTCAATAAAACTTCCCTAAAGACAGTAACCAGCTCCGTTTTTAGCTCAAAATGTTTCCTGGCCCTTGAGCATCCTTTTAACCAGATCATGCCATACAGACCTTCTTATCTAGAACCTCATTATCTAGAAGGATCATAGACTATCTTATTTATATTGGGATTCCTAGAAGATCCAGCACCAATGAGTGGATGGGTGGATGGGTGGATGTATGGAGCCACTAAATCTATAATTAAAAACTTAAAAGGTGGGAAAGGAAAATTCAAAACTATTAATGACAGTACTAAAAACAGCCTAAAATCTTGAAGCTGGCACAGGAAAAGAAGGAAACTTGTTCCCTATGTCCTGCACTATAAAATGCTAAACTGTACTAAGCTGAAAGACACACAAAAAAATCTTGTGTTGCCACAGAAGACTATACAAGACCAAGCAACTTTTATTTTCAAAGAGACCTACCTAGATAGAACTGATTTCATAAGTTCACCTTCTGTCTTGACTCCTCCAGTCAGAAGAAAAAGAATGAACATATCAAGTCTCTTCTCAGAGGTTCAAATGTTTGGTAAAACCATGAAGAAATATATTTTCTCATTCTTTACTAATGCATCCTTATTTTTAAGCCCCTTCTGAAGGAAGATAAGGGGTTTGACTCATTTAGCACACAACTTTTACAAGACCTTAGAAAATCAGATCTGCTGAGCATGTTCACCAAGAAATCTCTGGGGCTTAAAAAGTGGTAGACATACCCCATGTGTTTCATGGTGTTGTATGAATATGTCAGAGATAATACCTTACAGGGTTGGCGACATCAACAGAGCACAGCAAAACAACATACCACTGAAGTTTTGCTCATTTCTGTAGCCTAGAACTGAGCCCTGAAAGGAAAGTAAATGCTCAAAAACTACTGATATCGTTAAGTTGGAAATGAAGTTTGACAGCTTTTGTGTTTTTACGTGCATAAAGTGGGAGTGATAAAATTCATTTATAACTTAATGTGAATGAATTTATCAAATCACTTCCTAGAAAGGCATATTTGTCACCAGAAGAGTACATTAAATAAGTAGAAGCTGATTAATTGAGAAATGGGAGAATGTCTAAAGAGGGCAAGGCATAGGAAAAGGAGGATGGAGCCACAAGAACACTGTCGCTTCCTTCATAGTTTGCGTAGGGTCAGTCTGGAAACTTTGCTTGAAGGCTCCATCTACTCTGGGGCTATGGACACATTCTGACTTTTCCTCACAACCTGTGCCTGTCCTCAGGGCTCCAGGCTCAGTGAAGCTGCTCTAACCCATCAAGAGCTTTAATCTCCTGATGATGGAGTCTGAGAATGAACCACCATCTGTTAGAAATGATGCAATGGGCCATGATCATGTAAGACTAAGGAAGAGAATCCACGGGATTGTATTTAACAAAGGTGTGAGTGAAATTGGACTGTTTAGGACTGGGCATAAGTCTCAGAGGACTATCTCACACTCCCCCACCTTTATTTCAAGTTGGGGACATAGGTGCTCGGGTTGGGTAAGAAATTCAGAGCCCTCAGCCAATTCCAGGCAATACCAAGGCATTGATTCCAACCTCTTGATTCTCAATCTCATTATATCACCTTGATTCCAGAAAAATTTCCTGGCCTGATGATAGCACAGAATGAATATTTAATAAATTATTGATTTTCTGCATATCATACTGAGCAAAAATCTCCTGGAATAGGGCACTCAATCTAAGTCAGAGACTTATAGCTGGAAGTGAATTCAGAAGATACTTCAAGCCCCTCATTTTACAAAAGAGGAACAGACCCAGAGCTGTTTATTCAGAGTTATTGAAAGTCAGGACATGAGCCCAAGTCCTCTGGGCACCTTCCACCACACCACCATGATTCCTTGTCTGTGACAAGAAAATACCAGTTACTTAACATTACAGACATTTATGCCTAGTGCTATAGAACCACTGCAAATGAGGCCAAAATTACTGCTTTGGAAAGCCAAATACAGATAAGTAACATGGAGGACTGTGGTGGCCAGAAAAATCTATTAACACAAAACTTTTTCCCATTCATATGTTGAAATTTCATGTTTTCTAAGAAAATCAAACTGGATTGCCTCTCAGTCAAGATAGCCATGGTTCCATAGGATGAATTACTCAACAGATTAAAATCTTAGAAATGTCTGTGGCACCTGGGTGGCTCAATCAGTTGAGTGTGTGCCTTTGACTCAGGTCATGATCCCAGGGTTCTGGGATCAAGCCCCACGTCAGGCTACCTGCTCAGTGGGGGGCTTGCTTCTCCCTCACCTCCCCACTCATGCTCTCTGTTACTATTTCTGTCTCTTTCTCTCTCTCAAATAAATAAATAAAATCTTTTTAAAAATTAAAATAAAATAAAATAATCTTAGAAGTGTCTTTTTACCAGGGAAGCAGGAGACTGGGGGCAGCCAGCCACCATAGTGACTAAATCAATCAAGAGAGGGCACTGCTCGTACTGTGCTCTGTGGCAGGCAACATAAGCTGAAATATCTCCCCTACCCACCAGAGAGCACATATCTTCCCACCAGGGGCCAGGATTTATCTGTCAACTTAATGGTTGACCCACAGTAAAAATAAAATTCCTAAGAAGATTTCAAATGTCCTTTATCTGGATCATCCACCCCTGGAACCCCATACTGAAGGTCTAGGGGAACACAGCACAGTGCAGAGGGTTCCAAAGGACATTGTTCAGGCTATGGAACACAGTCTTCCCCTCATCCAAATCATTGCCCTGAGAAATGGGCACAGGCTACTTAAACACAAGCCAGGGACTGTTGCTCAAAAGACATCATCGTCTTTACAAAAGAATATGCAAAATTATATAAATTAGATGTGGTTGCCAGGCTCTTCAGAGACCCCGGCGCTCACCTCCCCAGCCAGCGCATCTAAGAAAGGGGTCTGCAGGCTTGCTGCTCCCGTCTGGCTCCTCCCAGGGGTGCGTAATGCAGCAGGTTGAGTGCTCCTGGAGCCCCAGTGGTCCTCTCATGAAGAGACTGCCTCTTGAAGGGACAAGAAGGAAAACCTTTAAAACAGCTAGGCTTATTTCTCAGCCACAAGTTTATAAAATCTCATAAAATACTTTTCAACTTTTTAAAAATAGAAAATGAACACATTTCAAGGTACCTGGGTGACACAGTTGGTTAAGCGTCTAACTCTTGCTTTTGGCTCAGGTCGTGAACTCAGAGACTGAACTTCATGTCACTCTGAGCTCAGCATGGAGTCTGTTTAGAGATTCTCTCTCCCTCTCCCTCTACCCCCCCACTTCTACCAGTTCTCTCTCTCTCTCTCTCAAATAAATAAATATTTTTTAAAAAGAAAATGAATATATTTCTGCATAACAGTAAAAATATCTTTGTGCCCCCACCCGCTGCTAATTCTTGCAAAGAAGGATATGCCTGTGTAACTTTGGGTGGTTATAAAATATTTATCTAAAATAATTTGTTTTATAATATATTATACTATATTACATATTTCTGATCATAGTCTCCCCAGCCCAAATTGTCCAAGCCACTTCTTGAAAGCCAGTGCTTTTCAAAGCACGTAATAGTTCTATTTCCGTTTATTCCTTTTCTAGCAAGACTCAGCAACAATATAACTACAAAGGAAGGGATGCTCCTAGAAGCTGCTTTGAACGAAAACCAGAGCTAGGGGCGCAAGTCATGAATTTGGCTTCCAGCCCTGCCACTTCAGTGAGCTGCTAGGATTTTGAGCCTCAGTGTCTCAGCAGTAAAATAGGGCTGATGACAGAAGGCCTTCAAAGGACCAGGAGGGCTGGAAAGGGTACATACAGTGTGTGGACGCCTGGCCTCTGCCCACACACAGTGGGTCCACACTTAATGCAGCTGTGGTCTAGGCGCTATGCACAAAGTGTGGGTAGAGCAGCTACTGACTGGCATGCCCATTTAACACCATCCACCTTGTCTATTCTATGGAAAAGGCCTCTCCTTATACTCCCTCACATATCTGTGTATGCTGGTTCTGGCTGTGTGTGCACTCACCCCTCACTGTGTGTGCACTCACCCCTCACGCAACAATTCTATAGAGGCTGTGCATGGGTAGTCCCCTCAGAGCCCCCATATAGGCTTCCCGTCATCTCCACCTAAATCCCTTCCCTGCTGCCCAGTGCCACATTCACTCCCACACACACTCCCACTCCCCTCTTCAAACATGTACACACTTACACACACATACTAACACTCTCACCCTCAGTACACACACACACTCTCCTTCCAGGACTCACTGCACTTGTCAAAGCATGGAACACAGAGCAGGGCTGTCCTCTGACTGTTCCTGGCTGTGACAGGATAAGCACAGAAATAGGAAGTAGACATGTAGAAACTGTTGCAGCAATTTGACAGAATATAACGTTATGTTTGGTGAATGTAAGGATAAATAATTACAATTATACTTTGCATGTCATTGGTTTTTCTTTTGATTTTTAGTAATTTATCATAATTTATAAAAATATAACTGTGATACATTGAAAATTGGAAGGAAAAAAGGGGTCCTTCATCTCAGTTTGAGAAGCACAAGAATGTTATCTTCTGTCCACCTAAATTATAACCTGTGGGTTACTCTATCTCCCTAGTGCTGGGTCAAGGAGCTCTTTCTGGATTGTGGGAGGAATCCCTTTATCTGTCTGCAGCAGACGCCTCTGAGCTCACTGGGTAGCATGGCAATCGGGTCTCCCTCTGCAACTGCTGGCAGATCTCAGAGACTTCAGAGGACCCAAGGAGAGTGTGAGAAGGAGTGCAGGCCAGGTCCCCAAGAGGACAGAAGGAAGCCTGTCCCCTCACCCCAGCCTCCCAGTTCTCATTCCTGAGCACCTCCAGGTTCAGTCTGGGCAGGCCTGGACTTAGCCGCTGGGAATGGATCAGTCTAGCTCTGAGCTTTAGCCAGAAGAATCACTTTGGGTGGATTTGAAACATGTGAGAAAAATCTGGCAAGTCAGAAAGGCAGACAGGACACAGAGGGAAGGAAGCTGTTAGCCTGCAGCTGATAAAAATGCAGACTTATGAAACCTGTGTCACAGAGAGGTTCCAAGCGGCTGTGGAGCTCTGACCATCATCCTTTGATGTTGCCTGCTTCCTTCCTGCCTGTCACCATCACCAGGCCCTGGGAGGCAGGCAGATGGAGGCACTCGCCTCTCCTCCAAGCCTAGCAGAAAGGTTGAACTGTGATTTCAGAGGCTGAACTTGCTCAGTGGTTCTTTATTTACTTCTAGAGGGACAAAACTCTTAATGATGATTTCATTTTGGGGTTCCACACAGACAAGCAGTTCCAAGACACTTGTGCTGAAGATAACAGAGCCCCGTCCACATGCATCTTCCACATGAAGTGTGGTAACCAGGAATGACTAGTATTCAACAGCATCTTTGCTTTAATCCGAAAAGTACATTAGCTTGGGAAACTAAAAAACCCACATGTTGGGAGTCTGATTGAGCAATGGAAGAGGGGAGTCGAAAAATATTGTATTTTTTTTTCAAACTTAAGCAAATTCACTCAGGACATGAGTCATTCTTGGAGCATGATAGGGGTCTGCAGTGAACATCATTTCAATTCCATTCTAAAGGAGAAATGTATTTCCAAATTTTTTTAAAAATATTTTTTGGCATGTTAAGCACATGCTTGAAGTATGTTTATGGGACAAAATGCAACTCAATTTGAGTTTCTTTCCCCCAAATTAGTTGCTAAACCATTCCCAGAGTGACAGAGGTGTGTGTTTGCTCAGGTACTACTTTTTGCATACCAAGTGTCTTAAAAAAACAGGCTCCAGAGCAGGATTGATACTGTGCAACTTGTCCTTCAGGGTGCCCCACCCAGGAGGCCCCAGAAAGCTCCTAGTATTTTCCATTTCTAGTCACGTCCCAAGAGAGAACTGCTTGATTTGTTTCAGCTTTTAACTTTGATTTTAAGTATCTGTATAACTTCTTCAAAAACACAGTGATTTGATAAGGCACTAAATACAAACTCTTCTGCTTCACTCTGCTGATGATTTTGGAAGGTCCTTCTGCAGTAATGTAATGGGATGACACATGTAACAACAGGTTACTGTTTATATAGGAAATTGGTGCTCCACATGGAACATAGTGGACTTCATTTCTAGTGCTCTGACCTCTCCATTTTCTTCTTCCCAATCTGATAGCCTGGAGTTAGTGACTCTTCCTGAGTGAGTACAATGTGGTGCCAAGGTCGAGAACCACTTGACCTCCTCTGTGGCAGAGATCCATTCTGAGGCAGCGATCCAGTCTAAGGAAGTGATCTAATCTGAGGCAGAGATCTAGCCTGAGACAGAGATCCAGTCTGAAGCAGTGATCTAATCTGAGGTAGCAAACCAGTGTGAGGCAATGATCTACTCTGAGACAGAGGTCTAGCCCAAGACAGTGATCTAGTCCAAGGCAAAGATCTAGTCATAGGCAGAGATCCAGTTGGAAGCAGTTTTAAAACTACTGCTCTCTGGGACTCACTCAAAACTATTAAGTCTGAACCTCTGAACCTCAGCACCCTTATTTTAACACACCCCAGTGAGTCCTGTGTGGCCAGGCTGCAGTTCTGTCAGTGTTCTTGAAATCCATGAATTAGAACTTCCAAAGTGCCCCAGTGCCAGGCCTGGAAGGGCCCAGGTAAATACCCCTGGATGAGCTCCATGGTGGGTCACAGGTATGTGAGGATGACACCAGTCCTTAGAGGACACATCCTCAGACAAACACTCTGCCACAAGCACCACTCTGAGACACAACACGGGTGATCTCCCAGGTCACATCTGGGATGACTTCTTGCTCCTCATGCAAGTCAAAGCATGGAACAGTGTCTCTTCAGGTAAGGCTTTAGGAACCAGGAAGCACACCCTGGGGGGCCAGCTGCCCAACCAGCTTAATGGCCTGGAGGCGCTGGTCCAAAGGGAGGATTTCACAGAGCCGCTTTCAGCAGAGACACTGCTTCCCTGCCAGCTTTTCCTAGTTTGCTAAAACTTTGAACAGAGACCAAGGTTTATGAAGTTAAACAAAAGCCTACACGTCCTCTTTCTGGGAGAGCTTGTGTTGTCTGCTGTTTGGCCCCAGTAGAGAGTCAGGCTGCAGGGTTTTTTAATTTACTGATGGCTAAAGTGGAAAAAGCATGAGCCACCTAAGCAGCCAGATCCTGGCCTGCTTGTAAGTGTCCTGCAGAGTGGCTTTCCAGGCCAAACACTGGCAGCACTGAGTCCTTGCTCCTGGGTTTCCCATCTGCACCTGCCAGTGGCCAGCACCAGATGCAGGGGAAGGCAGGACAGAAGTGAATAGTCAAGTCTTCTGGGTGCTCAGATGGCAGAAACAGGCAAAAACCCAGAGCATCTACTTGCCATCTGATAACACACCCAGCAGCCTGCTCTGCCTCAGCACATGCCTGTACCACTTGGAGTTTCCACAGTCATAGTGGAAAAGTTGTTACATCCTCTGGATGTTAGATAAAATTCTTAAATCCATAACAAGTTTCCTGTTTCTTACTTTCATACACACTCTATCTTTGAAGGAAAAGTTCGTGTTGACCGACATTGCCCAGCCTGGGGACCTGCTGCCACACCCCAACCAGTCCCTCACAGCCACCTGGATCCAGTTATGGATCTCTCCCAATCTGTTTTCTGATCTGTAAAATGAGAGACTGAACTAGATGCTATCTCAGATTCTTCAGATTCTGACTGGTAAGCATTCACTTTCCTATGCCCATCATCAAGCTTCCCCCTCAACAGGTGCCATGGCTGCTCCCAACTGAGAAGCCCAGGTGTCCTCTGATCCTCACACTGTTGTGCTCCCTGCAGCCTGAGTATGAGGTCCACATCTTCATTTCCTGCTTTTTTTTTTCCTAAGCAAATGCTTCATCACCTTGCAAGGCTTAGGAAAAGGGTTCTGGGAGTTCACCTTGGCTGCTACCTACTGTGTGCAGACACATTGTTGGAGAATATTCTCTGCCAGGAAGTAGGTAGCAGAGCCGTGCAGGAGGACAAAGGCTGTCTGGGACCATCTCTCTTGAGTCCACTCATTTCAAGGGGGACACAGCCAGAAATCATAGTGCTAGGCTCCACGTTCTGTGGGATCAGAACCTTATTCAAGTTGAGGCCCTTCTTTGAGAAAATTAATACACAATAGCAAATATAAAATTTTACCAGAATGAAAGAAAAAAATCACAACAAATCAAGTGAGCTTTAGGAAATCAGAGCCTCACTTCTGAAAACCCTTTACCAGAAATGCTTACATAGAAATGCTTGTTGACAGCAAGCTGGCTTCCTCTCCCTGCCTGGATCACAGCTCCCAGCATCTCCCATCAAGCCCATGCAAGGAGGGCCTGAGCTGAGATTCATTAGCTTTGTGCTCTGCTGCTAGAGAGAGAAAGCTGCACCTCCACCCCTTTCTTCCTAAGCATCAGATGACCCATGTCCTTCCCCCAAAGCCTGCTCTGGCCTCTGTGAAACCAAACTCCATTGCACAGTGTTTACAGACTCCTAGTGACTTTTCAATCCACAAGAAAAACAGGGAACTAGAGCATGTAAATATCAGGGTCGCACAGCTCCATGTATGGCATTTGATGTCAGTATGAAACAAACATTGAACGGAAGCAGACACATGAAAATGGGTTCTCATGGTCTGGTGCATTCCTCAAGTCTGTGAACATGTGTCCCTTTCCCAACAGTGACTGTTAAAGTGTTCCCGCCTCCTTTTAACTGCCTGCCTGAGGCACTTCTGACTCACGGCCACTGAGTTCCATTTTTGGACTAGGGAACACTCCAAACTAATAAACTGACATGGAAATATATATACACTCCCTTGTATCAATTGTTTTCTTCTGAAGGATGTTACTGTGTGATACAGCTTTAAGTTTTCAACTCTGTCATATTTTCTAAACTATGATCTCTTCCATTTACTTTAGGGGATGTGGCATTCCCCTTTACTGGACTGAAAGCTAAACAATGTGGTTTGGATTTAGTGTTCCCATGCATCACCATGAAAATGTTTGTCTCGGCAATCCTGTCGTTACTGTTACTGGTAACAGCTGCTCTGCCCTCCTTCCCTTGTGAACCACAATTTGCTGCCCCAGTTTATGAGCAAGCAAGGTGGATCTATGCCTCTGGGATAAAAGACTAGCTCCAAGAGAAACCAGGGAGTGGGATCCACTCCCAAGTGACCCAGGATCAAATATAAGGAAAACTAGTTCTGAACAATAGGCAGCTTGGCTAAACAGGTGAGGAAACCACACTCTCCTGGGTAGCAGTGGTGTTGCCAAATTTCTTGTGCCTTATCCACTCAGATGTGACCTCAAAGGAGCTAGGATGGGCAATGCCACACCTGAACCCTGTGTGGACTCAATAAATGTCAAGGAAGGGTCATTAGGGCTTTGGAATTTTTCCTGCACTAGCTTTGCAGGTATTTGGTATTTCCACAAAGAGAGTATCCCTGGCAAAGAAGAATTGCCCAAGGGGAAGTTAATTTTCCCTTTGTGGGTTTTTGAACATGGGCAAGAGATAAACCTGCCTTGAGAACTCCACAGAAATGGGTTCCAAAGGTCTGGGTCCTTCGGTTCTCTCCACCCTGCTCTTATCAATCTCAGCTCCAGCCTAAAGCATTGCACAAAACACTTGCAAAATAAGGAAAGGCTTAGCATTCCAGGCTCTGTGTCACCACTTTCCAAATGGAGACCCCTGGAATGTGGCCCACCGTCCACTGGGCTGAGAATGGCTTGGGTCACAGACCTGGCCTACTTAGTTTTTCTTTTCTTTTCTTTTAATAAGAAATAAATACATATCCATTAATAAGAAACTGGTTAATTATGGAACATGTACACAAAGGAATTCTTCCAACTATAAAAAAATAATTATGCGAAGGGAGCGGCAAGATGGCGGAGGGGTAGGAGATCGATTATCATCAGGTCCCAGGAATTCACCCAGATAGCTATCAAACTATTCTGAACACCTACAAATTCTACCTGAGATCGAAGAGAAGAAGAGCAGCAATTCTAGGAACAGAAAATTGACCACTTTCTGGAAGGTAGGACGTGCAGAGAAGTGAATCTGAGGCGACAGGAAGATAGACCCTGGGGGGAGGGGCTGACTCCCAGCAACTGAGCGAGCAGCAGAGCACAGACTTAGAACTGTTAGAAATCGGCTTCACTGAGGGACATCGCCCCAGAGACCAAGAGGGGGGTGAAGCCCCTGCAGAGACAGTGTAGTCTCAGAACCCACGGGGACACAAAAAGACCAGGGGTGTCTGAGCGCGACTGAGGTCCCAGGTAACAGAGAGAAGCCTATGGGAGGGACAGACGTGAGCTGAGAAGGTGTCTCTCATCTCAGTGATACCTTGGGCTGTGATCTGAAGCACAGCCGGGCCACTGCTCTGTGAGTGGGGACCCTACAGGTGGCAGACCCAGAGAGACCCCCTCCTTCCTCCTCTGGGAGGAGCAGCGCAGGAGCAGCTGCAGGAATCTGCCGGATTTGGAGATTCTAAACAGGGCCGTGCCAGAGATAGAGACACTCGATCACAGGCCGGGTGAGCTCGGAGAGCAACCAGAGACCAGGAGACGGGAGGGACTGCTTTTCTCTGAGGCGCACTGAGGACTGAGGCCCCAAGCACTCAGCTCCTCCAGGTCAGAGACTGAGAGCTGCCATTTTCAGTCCCATCCTCCAACGAGGTATGGAAAGCGTTCAGGGAACAAAAGTTACGGAGAGCAAACCCGAGCTGATTACTTAACCTGGCCCCTGGCAAGGGTGGTGGGAATCCGCCTTGGGCAGAGACACTTGAGAATCACAGCAACAGGTCCCTCCCCCAGAAGACCAGAAAAAAAACATCCAGTCAAAGTCAAGATCAAGATTGCTGAGAATAGTGGAACTCTGGAGCTAGGGGAAAGCAACACGGAGAATTCATGGCTTTTTCCCCATGATTCTTCAGTCATTCAAAGTCAAATTCATTAAATTTTTTTTCTTTGAATTTTTTTCTTACTTTTTTCTTTTAAATTTTTTCCCTTTTCCTATTTTAACGTTCTTAACTCTTATATCTTATCAACACTTTTTAATCTTTTTTTAATTCTCATTGTTATAATCATATTTTATCCCTTCATTGTATTTAACCTTATTTTTTGTATACTTATAGGGTCTGTTCAATTCACCAGTCTAATAGATATAGATAGATAGAGATAGAGTCATAGAGAGACATAGATATAGAAACAGAAATAGATAATATAGATATAGGATTTTGTTTTATTTATTTTTGTTTTGTTTTGTTTTTGTATGATTTTGTTTTTTTTGGTTGTTCTTTTTTGTTTGTTTGTTTGTTTTTTGGTTTTTATCCTCTTTCTTTTCTCCCCAGTTCCAGATCTCTTCTGAGTAGGTTAATGTATATTTCCCTGGGGTCATTGCTACCCTTTAGTATTTGGTTCTCTCATCCATCTATTCTTATCTGCATAAAATGACAAGGCGGAAAAAAATCAACACACAAAAAAGAACAAGAGACAGTAATGACAGCTAGGGACCTAATCAATGCAGACATTAGTAATATGACAGAACTAGAGTTCAGAATGACGATTCTTTTTTTTTTAAGATTTATTTATTTATTTATTTATTTCACAGAGGGAGAGAGATCGCAAGGAGGCAGAGAGGCAGGCAGAGAGAGAGAGGGGAAAGCAGGCTCCCCGCCGAGCGGGGAGCCCGATGTGGGCCTCGATCCCAGGACCCTGAGATCATGACCTGAGCTGAAAGCAGAGGCTTTAACCCACTGAGCCACCCAGGCGCCCCAGAATGATGATTCTTAAGGTGCTGGCTGGGCTCGAAAAAACCATGGGAGATAATAGAGAACCCCTCGCTAAAGAAATAAAAAACCTCTCTGGAGAAATACAAGAACTAAAATCTAACCTAGCTGAAATCAAAAAAGCTATAATGAGGTGCAAATGAAAATGGAGGCTCTTACTGCTAGGANACTCAAATACATAGAGGCTAAAGA
>LNAC01000511.1:996359-1013753 GCA_002007465.1 Ailurus styani | reverse complement strand
ACATCACAGATATATTCAGAACATTCCATCCCAAAACAACAGAATACACATTCTTCTCCAGTGCACATGGAACATTCTCCAGAATAGACCATATTCTGGGTCACAAATCAGGTCTCAACAGGTACCAAAAGATTGGGATCATTCCCTGCATATTTTCAGACCATAATGCTCTGAAACTAGAACTCAACCACAAGAGGAAAGTTGGAAAGAACTCAAATACATAGAGGCTAAAGAACACCCTACTCAAGAATGAATGGGTCAACCAGGAAATTAAAGAAGAATGTATCTTGTTATCTTTGTTAAAAGACTCAACTTTCCAGAGATACAGGGAAATTAAAACTAGCTTATCTATAAGGGTAGTATTGAATAGGGAAAAAGTATTACCTTTAAGCCTATATTTATCTATCTATCTATCTATCTATATCTATATCTTTAACTATATATATATATATATATAAACTATATATATAAAACAAGAAAAAGAAACCCAGGTATATGTATGAAAAAAGTTCAAGTTAAAAATTTATTATGAAATATGTTGTTTTAATATCTAGTTGTAATCTAGTTGCAATGGTAAGTAAGTTAAAAAGATAAAAGAAGAAAAATGATGAGAACGAATTTAAAAAGAAGTTGTATCTATGAAATATACAGGTTTTGGGGCAATACTGGGAGCTTAATATATTGTTTTCCCCTGATCTTGGGGTTTTACAGTTTTATGGGGACCCAATGGTTATTGTCCTCTTGTTCTCTGGCTTGTCTTCTGGGGTTTTTTCAGTCAGTCTTCCTTGAGCTGAGTTGACCTGCCCCCTCTCAAGTGACTGGGCTCTGAGGAAACCGGGTTTTCTGGGTTTTGTTCTCCAGAGGTTTTTGTTCTTGGGTGGCTTTTTGAGACTTTTCAGAGGGCTAGTGGGGAAAAAAAACAGAACAAAACAACTCTGCCCCCAGTCCTTTGCCTCAGAGAGAAGCCTCAGTGTACTCCCCCCATGGTCCAGAACACACAGACTCCCCCTCTACAATCTCCGTTGAATACCACAAGCTCCCTCAGGCAGTGCGCACTCCCAGCCATCATCTCAGTGGTTGCCTGAGGTCCCCGCTTGTCTCTACACCCCTGTGCCACCAAGTCCGCAAGTGATCTTGGTTCCTGGGAGCCTGGTGCTGGTGGCTGTCGGGACTGATGTCTGGGTCCATGCCTAGGACCTGGCAGCGGTGCAGGTTGCAGATGGCTGTGGATTCAGAGACCCCTGGCCAGTGCCCACAAGTTCTCTCAAGTGCGGGTGGGGGTACTCTCAGCCCAGGTGGCAGAAAGCCGTGGGCCCAAGGACCACGGACTGGGGCACTCCCACCAGGCTCTCTTAGCCATGGGTGGTCGCCGGCTGTGACTGTCCTGGGACCATGGGCTCAGGACTGTGCCCGTGGCTGCCTGATTCCACCAGTTGCCCCTTAAAACTCTTTGCTCTTTTTGAGTGTTTTTAACCAGACTCCAAGTTAATGCTGGTCTCCAAGCCCAGGGCACTTTCATATTTGGGGAATTACTTTCCAGTGTGTCACTTCTGGTGGCTCCCTCCCCCTTCTATTTATCCTCTGATATCAGTCCGAGTGCTCCCACCTCGTTTTACCTCACTGGTGATGATCTTCTGCCCCCATAGTGATCCAGAAGTGTATAATCTTACTTCTCAGGCTGATTTCATGGGTGCTCAGAGTGTTCTGGTAGATATTTAGCTCACTTCAGGAGAACTGTTGCAACAGGAACTCCCAGTTCTCCGCCATCTTGCCCCTCCCTTCCCAGAAGTTTTTAATTTTGATGAAGTCCAATTTACCTATATTTTTTTTGCCTCTGCTTTTAGTGTCATACCAAGAAAGTATTACCAAATCCAATTATCATGAAGCTTTTGCCCTATATTTTCTTCTAAGAGTGTATTTAGTTTTAGCTCCAAAGATTTTTTTATCTATTTTGAGTTAATGTTCACATATGGTGTAAGATAAGTGCCAAATTCATTTTTTACATATCAAGTTTCCAAAAACTGTTTATTGAAAAGACACATTTCCCTTTGGTTTTGGTATTCTTATCAAAGATCATTTCACTGTATATGCAAAGACTTATTTCTGGACACTCTGTTTCATTGGTCTGTATGTCTATCATTATGCCAGAATCACACTGTTCTGATTACTGCAACTCTGCAGCAAGTTTTGAAGTCAGTAAGTGAACTTCCCAACTTTGTTCTTCTTTTTCAATATTGTTTTGGCTATTTGTAGCTCCATAAGATTCCATATGAAAAAATAAAATAAAATAAAGATTCCATATGAATTCTAGGGAATATTTTTCTATTTCTGTAAAGTCATTGTTGGGATTTTATAGAAGTTGCATTGAATCTATAGATCACTTCAAGCAGTTTGGGATCTAAACAATATCAAATATTCCAATCAATGCACAGGTACGTTTTTCCATTTATTTACATTTTCTTTCATTTCTTTCAGGAATACTCTATAATTTTCCATGTATGATTTTTAACCTACTTGATTACATTAATTTCTAAATAACTTTAATTTTTGATGCTATTGAAAATAGAGTTTTCTCAATTTCCTTTTCAGTTTGCTATGGAAAGACAACTGATTTTTGCATGTTGATTTTTTTATCCTGCAACTGCTGAATTCATTTATTAGTTCTATCAGTATTCTTTGGAATCATTTGATTTTCTACATATAATATCATGTCATCTGCAGGCAGAGAAAATTTTACTTCTTCCTTTCCAGCTTGGATGCCATTTATTTCTTTTTCTTGCCTTTTCTTGCTCTGGCTAGAATTCCCAATATTACATTAAATAGAAGTGACAAAACCTGAATGGGGAGTAATCAGAGAGGGATAAAAACCATAAGAGACTCTTAACTATAGGAAACAAACTGAGGATTACTGGAAAAGAGGTGGGTGGGGGTGGGGTAACTGGGTGATGAGCATTAAAAAGGGCATGTGATGTGATGAGCACTGGGAGTTATATGCAACTGATGAATTATTGAACTCTACATCTGAAACTACTCATGTTCTATATGTTAGCGAATTGATTTTAAATTTTTAAAAAAGTGGGGCTGTCTGGGTGGCTCAGTCTATTATGTGTCTGCCTTAAACTCAGGTCATGATCCCAAGGTCCTGGGATCGAGTCCCACATCAGGTTGTGCTCAGTGGGAAAACTGCTTCTCCCTCTCCCACTCCCCCCAGTTTGTGCTCTCTCTCTCTCTTTCAAATAAACAAAATCTTTTAAAAATTAAAAAGAAGTGACAAAACCAGGCATCCTTGTCTCCTTTCTGACTTGGGGAAAAGTTTTCAAACTTTCACAATCAAATATGATGTTAGCTGTGGGTTTTTCATATAGGGCTTCATAATGCTGAGGTATTTTCCTTCTATTTATAGTTTTTGAATGTTTCTACTGTGAAAGGATATTGAATATTGTCAAATGTTTTTTTTTCCAATCAAATGCATTAACCATGTGTTTCTCTCCTTCATTTGGTTAGTGTAGTGCATTACCCTGATTAATTTTTGTATATTGAACCATTTTTAGATCCCAAGAATAAACTCAGGAATACCCAAATTTGGTACGCTAGCATTTTAATAAGGATTTTTTTGTATCAGTATTCATAAGGGATATTGTTCTGTACTTTTTTATTTAAATTCAATTGGCCAAGGTATAGTACATCATTAGTTTCTGATAAAATGTTCAAGGCTTGATTAGTTGCATATAACACACAGTGCTCATCATGTCACACGCCCTCTTTAATGCTCATCACCCTGTTACCCCATCCCCCCACCCACCTCCCTTTCTGCAACCCTCAGTTTGTATCCCAGAACCGAGTCTCTCATGGTTTGTCTCCCTGAATTATTTCTTCTCATTCAGTTTGCCCTGCCTTCCCCTATTCTCCTCTGCACCTCCTCTCCTCCTAGTCTTTATGTTCCACATATGACTGAAACCATGTGATAATTGTGTTTCTCTGATTGACTTGTTTCACTTAGCACAATACTCTCCAGTTTCATCCATGTTGATGTAAATGGTAGATATTCATCCGTTCTGATGGCTGAGTAATATTCCATTGTATATATGAACCACATCTTCTTTATCCATTCATCCATTAAAGGACATCTCAGCTCCTTCCACAATTTGGCTATTATGGACATTGCTGCTATGAACATTGGGGTGCAGGTGCCCCTTCTTTGCATTACATCTTTATCTTTGGGGTAAATACCCAGTAGTGCAATTGCTGGGTCATAATGTAGCTCTTTCTTGTAGTACCTGGTAGGCTTTGGAATCAGGGCAATTCTGACCTCATGAAATATGCTAAGTGTTCTTTCTTTGCTTTTTTGGAAGAGTTTGGGAAAAACTTGTATTAGTTCTTCTTTAAATGTTTGGTAGAATTCACCAGTGAAGCCATCTGATCAATGACTTTTCTTTGTTGGAAGGTTTTAGGGTGCCTATTCAACCTGCTTATTAGTTGTAGATCTATTCTGATTTCCTTTCCTTTTTTTTTTTCATGAATCGCTTTTGGTAAGTTTTGTGTATCTAAGAATTAGTCCCTTTCATCTAGTTTATTTAATTTGTTGATTTGGGATATTTCTTCTCTTTGTTTTTTTTTATTATTATTATTTGCCCCAGGGGTACAGGTCTGTGAATCATCAGGCTTACACCTTTCACAGCATTCACCAAAGCACAAACCCTTCCCAATGTCCATAACCCATCCACCTTATCCCTACCCTCCCACCCCCCAGTAACCCTCAGTTTGTTTTGTGAGATTAGGAGTCTCTTATGGTTTGTCTCCTTCCCCATCCCATCTTGTTTCATTGTTATTTCTTCTCTTTGACTGTAAACTTTTACAGCTGTATGTTTGAGATGCTTATAGAATAACATCCTATGTAACTATAACTTATGGAGTGCTTTTGCTCATTCCTTAAGTTTTGATATGTTGTGTTTTCATTTTTTTTTGTTTCAGGACATTTTTTAATTACCCTTGTGATTTCTTGTTTGACTTATTGGTTATGTAAGAATGTCTTCTTTAATTTCCACATATTTGTTAATTTTCCACTTTTCCATTTATTAATTTCTAGTTTTGTTTCATCGCATACAGAAAAGATACAATGTATGATTTCAATCTTTTTAAATTTTCTAAGACTTATTTTGTGTCCTAAAATATTATCTATCCTGGAGAGTGTTCCAAATGTACTTGAGAAAAATGTATATTCTGCTCTTGTTGGGGAAAATGACCTGTATCTGTCTATTGGGTCTAATTTGTCCATAATGTTGTTCAAATCCTCTATTACCTTATTGATGATTACTCTAGAACTGTTTATTACTCCCTTCAATTTTGTCAGTTTGCTTCATATATTTTGGTGCGCTGATGTTAATGCATTTATAATTTTTATATTTTCTTGATGAATTGATTCTTTTATCAATATCGATGTCCTTTGTCTTTCAGAACACTTTCTGACTTGAAATTTATTTTGTCTGGTATTAGTATAGTGCCTCAGCTCCCAATTGCTTACAATTTGCATAGAATACCTTTTCCAGGGATACTCAGAGTGGCTCAGTTGGTTAAGCAGCTGCCTTCGGCTCAGGTCATGATCTCAGGGTCCTGGGATAGAATCCCTCATGAGTTCCTTGCTCAGAGGGGAGACTGATTCTCCCTCTGCCTGCTGCTCCTCCTGCTTGTGCTTGCTCTCTGTCTCTCTCTCGCTCGCTCGCTCTCTGACAAATAAACAAAATCTTAAAAAAAAAAAAAGAAATATCCTTTCCATCATCTTGCTTTCTTTGTTTAATTATATGTGATTTTATGTAGTTATTATTGAAATGTATTGTGTACATTACTTTCTGAAAATTTAAAGTGTATAAACCTGTTAATCTGATATGTTTATCTATTTTAATATGATCACCATGTTAGCAATAATTAGCACTTCTAACACATTATATAATTATCCTTTCTTTTTAGTGGGTGGAATTAGTCTCTTAGAAGGTATGATTATAGTACAATATTGTTGTCTATATTCACTACACTGTGCATTAGATATCTAGGACATAATTACTACATCTGTCCTATCCACCCACCTATCATCCCCTCATAACCACCATTTTACTTACTATTTTTATGAGTTTGGCTTCTTAGATTCCACATATAAGTGATATCATAAAGAATTGTCTTTCTCTGTCTGATTTATATCACTTAGCACAATGTGCTCAAGGTTCATCTTGTCACAAATGACAGGATGTTTTTCTTTCTGATCACATCTTTTCTATCCATTGATGGGCATTTAGATAGTTTCCATAACTTGGCTAATTTGAAAAATGCCGCAATAAACATGGCAGTGCATATATCTATCTCTTCAACAGCTTGTTTTATTTCCTTGGGCATATACTCAGAAGTGGAATTGCTGGATCATATGGTAGATCTATTTCTAATTTTTGAGGAACCTCCATACTGTTTTCCATAGTGGCTGAATCTCTTTTCATTCCCACTAACAGTGTATAAGGGTTGCTTTTCTCCACATCCTTGCCAGCTCTAGAAATCTCTTTTCTTCTTGATGACAACCATTCTAACAGCTGTAGATGATATCTCATTGTGGTCTTGCTTTGCACTTCCCTGATGATTACTGATGTGGAGAATCTTTCCATGTACCTATTGGCCATTTGGATGTCTTCTTTCTCAGAATGACTGTTTAATTCCTTTTCCCTTTTCTAATCAGATTAGTTGTGGTTGTTGTTGAGTTGCATGAGCTCTCTATGTATTTTTTGGATATTAACCCTTTATTCAGTATATGGTTTGCAAAATTTTTCTTTTATTCTACAGGTTGCCTTTTCATTTTATTGTTTCTCTTGCTGTGCAAAGGCTTTTAAGTTAGATGAAGTTCTATTTCTTAATTGTTGCTTTTGTTGTTTGTGCTTTTGGTGTCATACCCAGAAAATCATTGTCAAGGTCAATGTCAAAAAGTTTCTTCTTTACATTTTTTCCTAGGAGCTTATATATCAGGTCTATATTTAGGTCTTTGATCCATTTTAAGTTAATCTATGTTAGTGGTTTAAGATAGGGGTCCAATTTCATTCCTCTGCTTATGATTATCCAGTTTTCCCAACATGATTTGTTGAAGAGACCATTCTTACTCCACTGGGTGTTTTAGCTCCTTTGTTTAATTTAATTGACTATATATGGGGATGTAATTCTGGGCTCTCTATTATGTTTCAGAGTGTCTAGTTTTATTATTATTATTATTATTATTATTATTATTATTATTATTATTATGGCTTTGTAGTATAGTTTGAAATCAGGCAGTGTGATACCTCTGACTTTGTTCTTTTCCTCCAGGATTGCTTTGTCTGTTCAAGATCTTTTGTAGTTCCATAAAAATTTTAGGGATTTTTTTCTTCTGTTTTTATGAACAAGGTCATTGGTGTTTTTAATGGGGATTGTGTGGACATTTTAACAATATTATTTCTTCCAACACATGAACGTGGGATGTTTTTCCATTTGTTTGTGTCTTCTTCAATTTCTTTAAGCATAGTCTTATATTTGTTGGGAAGATATTTCACTTCCTTAGCTAAAATGACTTCTAAGTATCTTACTGTTTTGGGTGCTATTATGAATAGGATTGCTTTCTTTATTTCTTTTTCATGTGTTCCATTATTGGTGTATAGAAATGCAACTGATTTCTATATGTTGATTTGTATCCTACAACTTTCATTAAATTATTGATTAATTCTAACAGGATTTTTTGGTGAGTTTTGGGGATTTTTTCTATACAAAATTATATACTCTGCAAATAGGAGTAACTTTATTTCTTCCATTTCGATGTCTTTTATGTCTTTGTTTTGCCTAGTTGCTTTAGCTAAAACTTACAAATACTATATTGAATAAGAGTAATGACAGAAAACATCCTTTTCTTGCTCCTGATCTTAGAGGAAAATTTTTCAATTTTTTTCTGTTGAGTATGATGTTAACTGTGGGTTTTCATATGTGGCCCTTATTATGTTGAGGAATGTTCCTCCTGTGCCCAATCTACCAAGGATTTTTATCATGCAGGTGTGGTACATAAACAATGAATCTTGGAACACTGAAAAGATAAAATTTTTTAAAAATTAATTTAATTTAATAAAAGAATACTGTATTTTGTCAAATGTTTTTTCTGCATCTATTGAGATGACCGTGTATTTTCATCTTTCATCATATTAATGTGGTGTACTACATTTACTGATTTGCATCTGTTTAACCATTCTTCTTTTTTTTTTTTGCTACTTTATTTATTTTTTTTCAGTGTTCCAAGATTCATTGTTTATTCACCACACCCAGTGCTCCATGCAATACATTTAACCATTTTTGCATCTTAGGGATAAACCCTCTTATTTTCAGTTTGCTAATATTTTGTTGAGAATTTACCTATCTATATTAATCTGGAATATTACTCTACAGGGGTTTTTTTTCCTTATAATGTTCTCATTTCATTTTAGTATCAGGGTAATTCTGGCTTTGAGAATGAGCGTAGAAATGTTCCCTCTTCAACTTTTTGGAAGAGTTTGAGAAATATTGGCATTAATTTTTCTTTAATTGGTAGAATCCTCCAGCGGAGTCATCTGGTCCTGGGGTTTTCTCTGTTAGAGATTTTTGATTATTGATTCATTCTCTTTACTCATTATTGTTTGGTTCAGATTTTCTATTTCTTCCCGATTTTGGTCTTTGTAGATTGTGTGTTTCTAGACATTATCCAGTTTTCTAGGTTATGTAATTTGTGGGCATATAATTGTTCAAAGTGGCTTCTTATGATCCTATATATTTTGTAGTATCACTTGTAATGTTTCCTCTTTCATCTCTAATTTTATTTGCATCTTCTCTCTCTTAGTCTAAAGTTTTGTCAATTTTATCTTCCTTTTTTCACATTTTATTTTATCTTATTACTTTATTTTATTTTTTAAAGATTTTACTTTCAGGCAATCTCTACACCCAATGTAGGGTTTGAACTAACAATCTCAAAGAGTCCCATGCTCCACCAACTGAGCCAGCTAGATACCCCAAAGATCAAATATTTAAAAAGGAATAAAAACACACTTGTAACATTATCCAAAGCAAAGGACTTGCATAGACAATTTTTAACAGAGATTTACCAAATGACGAACAAACCCACAAATACAGTCCGCCTCAAAGGTTCTAAAACAATGCAAAGTAAAGCTCATTTGCATACCTATTTTCATCTACTAAATACTATTTTTTTCTTATTTTCTTTACTTTATTTTTTCAGTGATCCAAGATTCATTGTTTATGCACCACACCCAGTGCTCCATGCAATACATGCCCTCCTTAATACCCATCACCAGGCTCACCCATCCCCCACCTCCCTCCCCTCCATAACCCTCAGTTTGTTTCTCAGAATCCACAGTCTCCCATCTTTCATCTCCCCCTCCAATTTATCCCAATTCACTTTTCCTTTCCTTCTCCTAAAGTCCTCCATTTTATTCCTCATGTTCCACAAGTAAGTGAAACCATATAATTGACTTTCTCTGCTTGACTTATTTCACTCAGCGTAATCTCCTCCAGACCCATCCATGTTGATATAAAAGTTGGGTATTCATCCTTTCTGATGGCTTTGTAATATTCCATTGTATATATGGACCACATCTTCTTTATCCATTTGTCTGTTGAAGGGCATCTCGGCTCTTTACACAGTTTGGAGATTGTGGACATTGCATTAGGGTACATATGGCTCTTCTTTTCAGTACATCTGTATCTTTTGGGTAAATACCCAGTAGTGCAATTGCAGGGTCATAGGGTAGCTCTATTTTTAATTTTTGGAGGAATCTTCACACTGTTTTCCAAAGTTGCCACACCAATTTGCATTCCCTCATACAGCAATTCAGTAATATGGCAGGATACAAAATCAGTCGACAGAAATCAGTTGCCTTCTTATACACTAGCAATGAAAATATAGAAAGGGAAGTTAGAGAATTGATTCCATTTACTATAGCAACAAGAACCATAAGATACCTTGGAATAAACCTAACCAGAGAGGTAAAGGATCTGTACTTGAGGAAACTACACAACACTCATGAAAGAAATTGAAGAGGACACAAAAAGATAGAAAAGCATTCCATGCTCATGGGTCATAAGAATAAACACTGTTAAAATGTCTATACTGCCCAGAGCAATCTATACTTTCAACGCCATCCTGATCAAAATTCCACTGACATTTTTCAAAGTGCTGAACAAACAATCCTAAAATTTGTATGGAACCAGAAAAGACCCTAAATCGCTAAGGAAATGTTGAAAAAGAAAAACAAAGCTGGGGGCATCACGTTGCTTGATTTCAAGCTTTACTAGAAAGCTGTGATCACCAAGACAGCATGGTACTGGCATAAAAACAGACACATAAACCAATGAAGCAGAGTCAAGAGTCCAGATATGGACCCTGAACTCTATGGTCAAATAATCTTCGACAAAGCAGCAAAAATATCCAGTGGGAAAATAAAAGTCTCTATTCATCCTTTCTGATGTCTGCATAATATTCCATTGTATGGACCACATCTTCTTTATCCATTCATCTGTTGAAGGGCATCTTGGCTTTTTCCATGATTTCCATATTCTTAAATTTGCTAAGATTTTTTTGTATCCTATCATATGATATCTTCTTGGTAATGTTTCGTGTGCACTGGAAAATAGCGTGTATTCTCTGTTACTGGGTGGAATGTTCTATATATGTCTATTAAGTCCATTTGGTCTAAACTATGGTTCAATTCCAATGTTACCTTGCTGATTTTTGGATGATCTATCCATTGCTGACAGAGGTATATTGTAATCTCCTGCTACTGTTGTATAATGGTCAACTTCTCCATTCAGATGTTACTATTTGCTGAATATATCTGGGGGGCTTAATGTTGGATATGTGTATATTTATAATTATTATCTGTTATTGATGACTTTATCATTGTATAATGACCTTTTTTATTTCTTGTTATCATTTCTGGCTTAAAGTCTATTTTATCTGATATAAGTAGGGCTATCCCTGCTATCTTTTGGTTGCTACTTATGTGGAATACCTTCCACCTTCACGTTGAGCCTATGTGTATTTTTAGAGCTGAAATGAGTCTCCTGTAAGCAGCGAATAGTTGGGTCCTCTCTTTTTACCCATCTATCCACTCTTTGCCTTTTGATGCGTGAATTCAATCCATTTATATTTAGAGTGATCACTGATATATAAGAACGTACTACTGCCATCTTATCGTTTGCTTCCTTGTCGTTTTGTATCTCCGTTGCGGTTTTGTTTTGTTTTGCTTTGCTTTGCTTTGCTTTGTTTTCCATTTCTGCTTATCTTTGTAAAGTGGTAGTTTTCCTTGATGGCATGCTCAGTGTCATTTTCTTTATGTTTTGTAAATTTACTCTAGATTTTTGCCTTGTGGTTACATAAGACATCTCAAAGATAAAGCACTCCATTTTATGCTGGTAACAACTTATCTTAATTATCTATAAAGGCTCCACCCTTTTGCTCCACCCCTTCTATATTTTAATGTCACAATTTGCCTTTTTTGTGCTGTGAATTCATTAACAAGTTATGGTAGCTGTAGTTATTTTTTAATGTTTCTTTTAACTTTTATACAATAGTTAAGTGTTTAACATTCCATTCTAATTTATAATTAATTTCTCAATTCTGTCTATCACTTTTACCAGAAGGTTGTGTACTTTCATATATTTTTATGCCACTGATTAGCACCCTTTCATTTCAACTTGAAGAGCTCCTCTCAGCATTTCTTATTTTATTTTATTTTATTTTTCAGTGATCCAAGATTCATTGTTAATGCACCACACCCAGTGCTCCAAGCAACACGTGCCCTCCTTAATACCCGCCACCAGGCTCACTCATCCCACCACCCCCTCCCTTCCAAAACCCTCCGTTTGTTTCTTGTAAGGTCTACTAGTGGTGAACTCCCTCAGTCTTTGTTTGTATGGATAAGGTTTTTGTTCTCCATCATATCAAAGATAACTTTGATGGAAAAGTATTCTTGGCTGGTAATTTTTATCTTTCAACACTTCAAATAAATTATTCCACTCTGTACTGGTCTGTACAGTTTCTGCTGAGAAATCTGCTGATAGCCTGATGGGGGTTCCTTCGTAAGTTTCTTTATTTTGTCCCAGATGCCTTTAAGATTTTTTTTTCTTGTCATTGATTTTTAAGTTTCATTATAATGTGTCTTGGATAAGGCCTTTTTACCTTGAGATAACGGAGTGATCTATTAGCTTTATGGACTTGTCTGTCTTGAAACAGACTTGTCTGTCCAAGTCCCTTCCCAGGTTTTGGAAATTCTCATATGTTATTTCTTTAAAAAAACTTTTTCCCCCTCCTCCCCTCTTCTCCTTCTGGTATGCCAATTATTATATTTGTCTTTCTGGTCATATTTGATAGTTCTCATAAGGGTTTCTTCACTTAAGTCTAAAATTTATATCTTCTTCTGAATTATTTCTCTCTTCCTATCGTCCAAGTCATTTATTCTTTCTTCCATCTGGTCTGCCTTGTCACTGATGCTCTGTATTGCATTCTTTATCTCCTTTATTGAATTCTTCAGTTCCAGAATTTCGTTTCATCATTTCGATCTCTTTGGTAAAGAACTTTTCTGTTCATTAATTTTATTCCCGAGTTCATTGAATTGCCTGAGTCTTCTTGTAGCTTGTTGAATTTCTTCGTAATAGCTATTTTGAATTTTTTGTCAGTTCGATCACAATATTCCACACCCTTTAGTTTGGTTGCTAAAGAATTATCATTTCCTTTTTGTGATACTGTATTCCCTTGGTTTTTCATAGTGTTTGATGTGTACTTCTACTTTTGCATTTGAAGTAACAGACACTTTTCCTTAATTAAGAATTGATGTTTACTTTGTTCAACAGCCTGGCAATTAGAAACCTTTCTTTTGTATCCCAGAAGGTGGCACTATCGCTCAAGTTTGTGTTTTCTCCCAAGGGAGCTGGCACCCCTAGATAAATTTAGAAGTCTTCACAAGAATGGGGGTGGGGGGGTTGTGGACCTAGGACCTCGGGCTTTGGGAGAGGTCCATGGGTCCAATAGATGGATCCTCCAGTAGGGTACTCCCAGAGGTCCGTGGGTGGACCTCCTGCTGAAATACCATATAGAACAGCAGGAAATTATTTTCTTTGATGTCCCTTGATATTCTGTCTGCTTTCTTCTCTTTCCTTCCCTACGCCCAGTCAGATGTCCCTCCTCAGAAATTCAGGTACTGCTGGAAATAAACAGTTTCCTCCAGCTGCAACCTGCACAACTGGTTAGCCAGGCAGTCAGTCAGTCAGTACTTTTACTTCTGCCTCCTCTCTTGGAGAGGTTGCTTCCAATGCCAACAAAAGCCCAGCACCTTGCAGTCTTTGCCCTAAGGAGTGGAGCTAACCTAGTGAGTTCCTCCATCTCTTCTGCTTCAAAACTTATCTGTAGAGATGCTCTGATGGCATACCAGATTCCCTTGTCAGTCCGTCTGGGTCTCCATAAATTCTCTATAGGCCATGAATATCTGCCCGGTTTTGCGTTGTCCAAGTTCCCTTTTTCCCCATAGCAGCAAATGGGAGTAAGGCAGGCTTACCAACTTCCTTGGATCCACAGCCCCCACTGAGACCTATCTGCTTGCTTTCAGATGCATAGTGAGAAAAACTCCGAGGTGCCCTGAAATAATGTGCAGAGGCATTTAGGTTCCTTATGGATTCCCAATTAGTTGTAAATCAAAGGTGAGAGACAAACGGAATCTCCATGAGGCTGATGTCACTCCTCCATTCTTTCATGTTCAACCTATGTGTGTCCTTAAATCTAAAGTGAGGCTCTTGTAGGGAACATGTAGATGGCTCATGGTTTTTTAATATATTTTTAATCCATTCTGCCAATCTCCACCTTTTGGTTGGAGAATTTAGACGATTTAAATTAAAAAAAAACTTATAAGAAAGATACTTCTGCCATTTTACTATTTTCTATATTTCCCATACCACTTTCTGACCCACAATTCCTCCATTATTGTCTTCTGTTTAGATGATTTTTTTGTAGTGACGTGTTTTAATCTTTTCTCACTTCCTTTTGTGTATATTTTATACATATTTTATTTGTGGATTCTATGGGGATTACATATAATATTCTTAAGTTATGACAATCAAATTTTAATTCATATCAATTTAATTTTTTTTTTGCATTTCTTCTTTTTTTTCCCCAGGGATACAGGTCTGTGAATCATCAGGCTTACACCTTTCACAGCATTCACCATAGCACAAACCCTCCCCAGTGTCCATAACCCATCCACCCTATCCCTACCCTCTCACCCCCATGTAACCCTCAGTTTGTTTTATGAGATTAGGAGTCTCTTATGGTTTGCCCCTTCCCCATCCCATCTTGTTTCATTATTTTTCCCTCCCTACCCACCACAATCCCCCGACCTGCCCCTCAAGTTCCTCATATCAGAGAGATCATATGATAATTGTCTTTCTCTGATTGACTTATTTCACTCAGCATAATACCCTCTAGTTCCATCCACGTTGTTGCAAACGGCATGATTTCATTTCTTTTGATAGTTGCATAATATTTCATTGTATATATATACCACTTCTTCTTTATGAATTCATCTGTGATGGACATTTAGGTTCTTTCCATACTTTGACTATTGTGGACATTGCTGCTATAAACATTCGGGTGCACGTGCCCCTGAGGATCACTACCTTTGTATCGTTAGGGTAAATAACCAGTAGTGCGATTGCGGGGCCATAGGGTAGCTCTATTTTCAACTTTTTGAGAAACCTCCATACTGTTTTCCAGAGTGGCTGCACCAGCTTGCATTCCCACCAACAGTGTAGGAGGGTTCCCCTTTCTCTGCATCCTCGCCAACATCTGTCATTTCCTGACATGTTGATTTTAGCCATTCTGACTGGTGTGAGGCGGTATCTCACTGGTTTTGATTTGTATTTCTCTGATGCTGAGTGATGTTGAGCACTTTCTCATGTGTCTGTTGGCCATTTGGATGTCTTCTTTGGAGAAATGTCTGTTCATGTCTCCTGCCCATTTCTTGACTAGGTTATTTGTTTTATGGGTGTTGAGTTTGAGAAGCTCTTTATAGATTTTGGATACTAACCCTTTATCTGATATGTCATTTGCAAATATCTTCTCCATTCTGTCAGTTGTCTTTTGGTTTTGTTGACTATTTCCTTTGCTGTGCAAAAGCTTTTAATCTTGATGAAGTCCCAACAGTTCATTTTTGCCCTGGCTTCCCTGGTCTTTGGTGGTGTGCCTAGGAAGAAGTTAGTGTGGTTGAGGTTGAAGAGGTTGCTGCCTGTGTTCTCCTCAAGGATTTTGATGGATTGCTGTCTCACATTGAGGTCTTTCATCCATTTTGAGTCTATTTTTGTGCGCAGTGTAAGGAAATGATCCAGTTTCATTTTTCTGCATGTGGCTGTCCAGTTTTCGAACACCATTTGTTGAAGAGACTGTCTTTCCCACTGGACATTCTTTCGTGCTTTGTCGAAGATTAGTAGACCATAGAGTTGAGGGTCCATTTCTGGGTTCTCTATTCTGTTTCACTGATCTATGTGTCTGTTTTTGTGACAGTACCATACTGTCTTGATGATGACAGCTTTGTAATAAAGCTTGAAATCTGGAATTGTGATGCCGCCAACTTTGTTTTTTTCTTTTTTTTTTCAACATTCCTTTGGCTATTCGGGGTCTTTTCTGGTTCCATATAAATTTTAGGATTATTTGCTTCACTTCTTTGAAATAAATTGCTGGTATTTTGATGGGGATTGCATTAAATGTGTAGATTGCTCTAGGTAGCATAGACATTTTCACAATATTTATTCTTCCAATCCATGAGCATGGAATGTTTTTCCACTTCTTTGTGTCTTCCTCAATTTCTTTCATGAGTACTTCATAGTTATCTGAATGCAGATTCTTTACCTCTTTGGCTAGGTTTATTCCTAGGTACCCTATGGTTTTGGGTGCAATTGTAAGTGGGATCAGCTCTATAATTTCTCTTTCTTCTGTTTTGTTGTTGGTCTATAGAAAGGCAACTGATTTCTGTGCATTGATTTTATATCCTGACACTTTACTGAAATCCTGTATGAGTTCTAGCAGTTTCGGAGTGGAATTCTCTGGGTTTTCCACATAAAGTATCACATCATCTGCAAAGAGTGAGAGTTTGACTTCTTTCTTGCCGATTTGGATGCCTTTTATTTCTTTTTGTAGTCTGATTGCTGAGGCTAGGACTTCTTTTTTTAAGATTTTATTTATTTATTTGACACAGAGAGAGAGATTACAAGTAGGCAGAGAGGCAGGCAGAGAGACAGGGAGAGGAGGAAGCAGGCTCCCTGCTGAGCAGAGAGCCCGATGCGGGCCTTGATCCCAGGACCCCGAGATCATTACCTGAGCCGAAAGCAGAGGCATTAACCCACTGAGCCACCCAGGCGCCCCTATAACCAGGTTCTAAGAGGAATTGGAGCACTTGTGAAAAATCTCAGTCAGAAAACACTTTCCAGAGCTTCTCAACCCTAGATTTCCAGAACAANGTTTTTCTCCATTGAGAATGATATTTGCTGTGGGTTTTTCATAGATGGCTTTGATGATATTGAGGTATGTACCCTCTATGCCTACACCATGAAGAGTTTCGATCAAGAAAGTGTGCTGTACTTTGTCAAATGCTTTTTCAGCATATATCGAGAGGATCATATGGTTCTGTTCTTTCTTTTATTAATGCTTTGCATCACATTGATTGATTTGCGAATGTTAAACCAACCTTGCATCCCAGGAATAAATCCCACTTGGTCCTGGTGAATAATCCTTTTAATGTGCTATTGCATCCTGTTGCCTAGTATTTTGTTGAGGATTTTTGCATCTGTGTTCATCAAAGATATTGGTCTATAATTCTCCTTTTGGTGGGGTCTTTGCCTGGTTTGGGCATCAAGGTCATGCTGCGCTCATAAAATGACTTTGGAAGTTTTCCTTCCATTTCTATTTTTTGGAACAGTTTCAGGAGAATAGGTATTAATTCTTCTTTAAATGTTTGGTAGAATTCCCCTGGGAAGCCGTCTGGCCCTGGGCTCTTGTTTGTTGGGAGATTTTTAATGACTGCTTCAATCTCCTTACTGGTTATGGGTCTGTTCAAGTCTTTAATTTCTTCCTGGTTCAGTTCTGGTAGTTTATATGTCTCTGGGAATGCATCCATTTCTTCCAGATTGTCAAATTTGCTGGTGTAGAGTTGCTCATAATATGTTCTTAGAATTGTTTGTATTTCTTTGGTGTTGGTTGTGATCTCTCCTCTTTCATTCATGATTTTATTAATTTGAGTCCTTTCTCTTTTCTTTTGGATAAGTCTGGCCAGGGGTTTATCAATCTTATTAATTCTTTCAAAGAACCAGCTCCTA
>LNAC01000511.1:962771-995110 GCA_002007465.1 Ailurus styani | reverse complement strand
AGTTTTTGTTTGTCCTGGAAGATTTTTATCTCTCCTTCTATTTTCAGTGACAGCCTAGCTGGATATAGTATTCTTGGCTGCATATTTTTCTCGTTTAGTGCTCTGAATATATCATGCCAGCTCTTTCTGGCCTGCCAGGTCTCTGTGGATAGGTCTGCTGTCAGTCTAATATTTCTACCATTGCATGTTGTAGACCTCTTGTCTGGAGCTTCTTTCAGGATTTTCTCTTTGTCACTAAGACTTGTAAGTTTTACTATTAGATGTCGGGGTGTAGACCTATTTTTATTGATTTTGAGGGGGGTTCTCTGTGCCTCCTGGATTTTGACGCTTGCTCCCTTTGCCAAATTAGGGAAATTCTGTACTATAATTTGCTCTAATATACCTTCTGCTCTTCTCTCACTCTTTTCCTCTTCTGGGATCCCAATTATTCTAATATTGTTTTGTCTTATGATATCACTTATATCTCAAATTCTTCCCTCATGGTCCAGTAGTTTTTTGTTTCTCTTTTCCTCTGCTTCTTTTTTCGCTGACATTTTATCTTCTAAATCACTAATTCTGTCTTCTGCCTCATTTATCCTAGCAGTAAGAGCCTCCATTTTTAATTGCACATCATTACTATCTTTTTATTTCAGCTTGGTTAGATTTTAGTTCTTTTATTTCTCTAGAAAGAGTTTTTATTTCTCTAGAGAGGGCTTCTCTATTATCTTCCATGGTTTTTTCAAGCCCAGCCAGCACCTTAAGAATCATCATTCTGAATTCTAGTTCTGTCTTATTACTGATCTCTGCATTGATTAGGTCCCTAGCCATCATTACTGCCTCTTGTTCTTTTTGTGTGTATGTTGATTTTTTCTGCCTTGTCATTTTATGCAGATAAGAATAGATAGATGAGAGAACAAAACAATAAAGGGTAGCAATGACCTCAGAGAAATATACACTAACCTATTCACAAGAGACCTGGAACTTCCGGAAAGTGGTCAATTTTCTGTTCTAGAATTGCTGCTCTTCTCTTCAATCTCCTGTAGAATTTGTAGGTGTTCAGAATAGTTTGATAGCTATCTGGGTGAATTTCTGGGACCTGATGATAATTGGTCTCCTACTCCTCTGTGATCTTGCCGTTTCCTTGACACAAAACTTTTTCATTTTGAATATGGTGTTTTCTTGATTAGATGTTTAATTGGTGGCTGCAACAGTGGCTAATTTCCAAGGCTATGACAAAGACGATTGAGAATTTTTGTTTGTCGGTTTCAACATTTCTATGGGGGAATAAGATCTTGGAACTTTGTTCAACATTTTTTAATATCAACCCCTCACTAATTCTTCTTAAATTTTACTGCTTTCATTCACACTTCTTGAACTTCTAGTGCAGTGATCTTTTGAAACTAAATACATAATTTTGCCAGTTTACTTACATTATTCTAGTTCATTGGATTTTCATCACTCTAGCTTTCAGATGATATCATCCAAGATGCTCTATATTCCCACTAGCTTCCTGTCATCTACAATCCAATAAAACCTTTCACTGTTCTTCAGTTATCTATTTAAAGTTTTAAACGAATAGCATGATCAATCACAGTGTTCACAGTCTCTGTCCTGTCTTCTTAATGGTCTTACCAGCATCTACCCAGAATCAAAACCATGTATTATAACTATTTTGGTTTTTAATAAATCATAAATTAAAGTTCTCAAACCATGAAATCTCCTCAAGGATTGCAGTCAACAGATGTCTTACAGGTGCTAGAAGCTTTAAAACTCAAAGAGATAATTACTTATGGCTTTTTAAGTAACATAGACTCATTCATTCCCCAAATTCCATTAGAGGAAGAATTTTGGTTCCCATTTAACATTTTAAGTGGAATTTTACTTGTGGCAGTGAAAACCAAGAAATGGTTAATCAAAAAAGTGAAAGCTTTTAAATCAAATAGACCAATATTCAAGTTAACACAAAATAAGCAAATTGCTTAACTGCTATTAAACTCTGTTTCCTCATCTGAAAAAAAAGAAGAAGAAAATAACAATGGCTTTGCAGGGGATACCATGAAAATTATATAAGAGAGCACATATGAAGTCATAATACTGACTAAAAATTTCCCTTCACTAGAAAAAAGAAAAGAATGTAACCTGGACTATGAACTTTTTCCCTAAATCTACTAATTCTAACTAATTTATTAAAGAGGTATTACATGGAGGCCAAACTGTTGGTTTATATTGCTTTCTCATATCCATATGCTATAGCATGATTTAAATGTGATACAACAAGGTATTTTTGGAAGATAGATGGAGGGACCCACTAGGAGGATATTTGCATGAGGGTTCAAAAAACTTCTTAGAAAGATTCCTTGATAAAGGAAGAGGAAGCCAAGATCTAAATATGTGGCCTAAATTTAATGAGTACAAGTCAGAGAGTAAGGGTTTCTTTGAGTATAACGTAGTGATATATGCTACTCAAGTTGTCCTCCACCCAGCTCCCTCCACTCAGGGAGAGAAGAAAGAAATAAAGGGGAAGGAGAAATAAGAGCTATTTCACTCAGTTTCCTTGGGACATCAAAGACAGAAGCCCACTCTGTTTTATACTTGAATTGACATAATAAAATGTAAGTTAAGGAGAGAAATTCTACCCCACTTTGTCAAAATGTAAGACTGGCAGCTTAAGAACTAGACATAGGCAAAAGGGACACTTGCACTGGACCCTACTCATCACAAACACCAAACAACAAACTGAAAAATAATGCAGTGCACAAGGGCACATCTTTCACCTGAGATCTGGTGCCTTTCTGGCAGAACATGACCCCTCATGATGTGAAACCACCCAGGTGAACGCACATTTTTCTCCATCTCTTGCCCAACACCCTCAACACAAAAGATGGTTGTGTCCAAATGCTGTGAAGACCTGTGGATTGTATTACTGCTCACACCTGGGTCCAACACTGCCTTTACATGCAGAGGGAAATTAATAAGGAGAATGCTTAGTTATGATAAAGAATGTATTTTGAACAAGATGGGATCAGGAAGAAGACAAACCATAAGAGACTCTTAATCTCACGAAACAAACTGAGGGTTACTGGGGGGTGGGAAGGTAGGGATAGGGTGGATGTGTTATGGACATTGGGGAGGGTTTGTGCTGTGGTGAGTGCTGTGAAAATTATAAGCCTGATGATTCACAGACCTATACCCCTAGGGCAAAAAAAAAAGAATGTATTTTGAAAAGTTAATTTACATTTTCAGTCCTTCTTTAGCATAAATACAACTGATTCTTGCATAGCGAGATCAATTTCCAGTGCCACCCCATATTGCTAGAGTCCATTGCTAGAGTCCATATTCTTGCTTTTTTGTGTGTGCTTATTCATGGTTCCTAAGGGATCCACACATATCAGCACAGTATTAACCATAATTACTGAGAAACTACATGGTGGCTAAGAAATATTTTGCAACATTAAACAATTTATATTACTCTTAAATCTATGTATGTTGGTCTAGACATAACATGCATGAAGCACAATACAAATTCTTTACATCAACAACTACATGGGCACTGTGAATTGTCTTATGTTTACAACAATATAAGTATAGTGAAAATTATATGATATAAGATTTTTTAAATTTTTATTTAAATTCAATTAGCCAATATATAATACATCATTAGTTTCAGATGTAGAGTTCAATAATTCATCAGTTACATGTAACACCCAGTGCTCATCACATGCCCTCCTTAATGCCCATCACCCAATTACCCAATCCCCCAGCCACCTCTCCTCCAGCAGCCCTCAGTTTGTTTCCTGTACTTAAGAGTCTTCATGGTTTTTCTACCTCTCTGATGACTTCCCCAGTTTTCCCTCCCTTCCCCTATGATCCTCTATGCTATTTCTTCTATTCCACGTATGAGTAAAACCATATGATAATTGTTTTTCTCTGATTGACTTATTTCACTCAGCATAATACCCTCCAATTCCATCCACATCGATGTAAATAGTAAGTATTTATCCTTTCTGATGGCTGAATAAGTGTGTGTGTGTGTGCATATATCTCTCTATATATATACATGTATATATATACTTACATATACATATACATATATATATAATACATTGTATATATATATACACCACATCTTCATTATCCATTCATCTGTCGATGGACATCTAGGCTCTTTCTATAGTTTGACCATTGTGGACATTGTTGCTATAAACAATGGGGTGGAGGTTTCCCCTTGGATCATTATATTTGTATCTTTGGGGTAAATACCTACTAGTGCAATTGCTGAGTCATGGGTACCTTTATTTTTAACTTCTTGAGGAAACTCCATACTGTTTTCCAGAGTGGCTGTACCAGTTTGCATTACCACCAACAGTGTAAGAGAGTTCCCCTTTCTCCACATCCTCACCAATATTTGTTGTTTGCTGACTTGTTAATTTTAGCCCTTCTGACTGGTGTGAGGAGGTATTTCATTGTGATTTTTATTTGTATTTCCCTGATGCCAAGTGATGTGGAGCATTTTTTTCATGTGTCTATTACTTGTTTGCAGTCTTCTTTTTTTTTTTTAAAGATTTTTTATTTTTTCATTTGACACAGAGAGAGAGATTACAAGTAGGCAGAGAGGCAGGCAGAGAGAGAGGAGAGAGGAGGAAGCAGGCTCCCTGCTGAGCAGAGAGCCCAACGTGGGCCTCGATCCCAGGACTCTGGGATCATGACCTGAGCCGAAGGCAGCGGCTTTAACCCACTGAGCCACCCAGGCGCCCTTGTTTGCAGTCTTCTTTAGAGAAATATCTGTTCATGTTTTCTGCCCATTTCTTGACTGCATGATGATGATGATGATGATGATGATGATGATGATGTTATTATTATTTGGTTGTTGAGTGTGATACAAAACCAGACACATATGTCAGAGGAACAGAACAGAGAACCCAGAAATGGACCCTCAACTCTTTGGTCAACTAATCATTGACAAAGCCGGAAAGAATATTCAATGGAAAAAGGACAGTCTCTTCAACAAATGATGTTGAGAAAATTGGATAACTACATGTAGAAGAATGAAATTGGACTTTTTTCTTACACCATACACAAAGATAAACTCAAAATGGATGAAAGATCTCAATGTAGGACAGGAACCCATCAAAATCCTGAGGAAGAACATGGGCAGCAACCTCTTCGACCTTGTCCACAGCAACTTCTTATTAGACATATCTCCAAAGGCAAGGGAAACAAAAGTAAAAATGAACTATTGTGACTTCATCAGGATAAAATGCTTCTGCACAGCAAAGGAAACAGTCAAAAAACTAAAAGGCAACCTATGGAATGGGAGAAGATATTTGCAAATGCCATATCGAATAAAGGGCTAATATCCAAGATCTATAAAAAAGTTATGAGACTGGTGGTGGGTATTAAGGAGGGCACATATTTCATGGAGCACTGAGTGTGGTGCATAAACAATGAATCTTGGAACACTGAAAAACTAAAATAAAAAAATAAAAAGAACTTATAAGATCTTTTAAATTAAATTTTAAATTAAATTAAATTTAACTTTTTTCAATAATTTTGATTTAAAACTGGATATTCATTTTTTTGAAATTTGTATTTTACATCCTAAATTAAATTTTTAATATTTTGAAAGAAAATTATTTTTCAAAAACATGAAAGTAATTTTAATTTTTAAGAATTTTACACTTGTTATAATTTGCATTTTTATAAAAATCTTTCCATTTTAATCATTTAGATCATTACTGTCAATTGAACACAAACTACATAAAAATCTGTATTACATCTATATAATTAGTGATTTTGCTAAAATGAAGCAAGAAAAATATATTTATATGACAAATATACATTAATTTTGTATATTTTCTTTTATTATTTATTAAGAAATCTATAGCACTACCAGATATGTCAAATAAGAATTAAATTCATCTTTGATATTTTGCCTTTAATCATATAAAAATTGTAGCTTTAGATATATTTTTTATTTTGTCATTTTGAAGACATTTATGAAGACAGAATAATAAATTTTGGGATGTCTGGGTGGCTTAGTCGGTTGGGGGCTGCCTTGTTCATGCCTGAACAGGTCATGATCCCAGGGGCCTGGTATTGAGTCCTGTTTCAGGCTCCTTGTTCAGTGGTGAGCCTGCTTCTCCCTCTGCCTGCTCTGCCTGCTGTTCCCCTGCTTGTTCTCTCTCTCTCTCTTTCTTTCTCTGATAGATAGACTAAAAAAGAAGAGGAATAGAATATAAACATTTGTTAACTCTTCATTAGTTTGAATTATAACTTTCAATATTACACATGTCATATGTGAGCCTCAACTGTTATAGCAACTTGGACACAGGGATCCAGAGACTCCTAAATCCCAAGATATTAGGGCTCACACAGTTCTGGTAACCACAGGAGAAATTTCCCTGAAAGCAGGGAAGAAAATTGGGAAATGGCAGCCATCAGGTAGCTCTGAGAATCATATCCTAGTTCATGAGAGACAACCTGTAATGATCCCCAGAAACAGCCAAGAGAAATAAGGATAAACTAGAATGAAAGCCTTAATTGTGTTGAGACACATGCAGGAAAATATTCTTGGACTTCTCTGTGATTTAATTCTACCCAAAGACCATGTAGCCTGAAAAATCTGGAATTACATAAAGAAACAGAAATGTTCATCTCCTACCCCAAACTTCCAGAATAATATGCCTTGCAAACATTTAGACATATCTTAATTCTGCTGTAATAAGCAGCTCAGTATTCTGATAACCACAAAGAGAAACCCACTAGAAAACCAACTCAGCTGAGCCACACAAACTACAAGAAAGGAAGCTATAAGCTTAAGCCATGAAAGGCAAAAAAAAAAATTATCAAAGCTCTTGGGGTCTTGGCAGCATATGTAACCAAATTACCTGTGTCAGTACATCATCTCCATCTCTAGGGTGATCTCCTTCGAGGTGATCAGTCATTACAAATACAAGACAAATCCAGAGTAAACTCCTGAGAATTATTTATGTAAGACCCAATAGCTTCTAGGGATAACAAAAAATCATTTATGGGAAGCCCAAGTAAAACCCAAAGCAAGATATCCTGTGGGCAGTGGATTGGCAAACACTGTCACCACAGTAAAGGATCTGTTGGTTTGATGGCAGCTCACAAGACAAAGGCAAAGCTACAGCATTTAAAGGCCATGCCATCACTCCACATTATTAATCATGAAAAGTCAGTTCCTAGTTGTCCTTTGGCTCTTCTTGCCATGTACACATTAGTCTGATTTGTTTGGGGGAAAGTGTTCTAGATTATCTAGACTGACCATGAAATATTACATTCAGTACAAAATGTTCCTTAAAAAATTAAAAATAGAGCTACCTTATGACCCTGCAATTGTAATGCTGGGTATTTACCCCAAAGATACAGATGTAGTGAAAAAAGGGCCATATGTATGCAAATGTTCACAGCAACAATGTCCACAATCACCAAACTATGGAAAGAGCTGAGATACCCTTCAACTAATGAATGGATAAAGATGTGGTCCATATATACAATGGAATATTTTGCAGCCATCAGAAATGATAAATACCCAACTTTTGTATCAACATGGATGGGTCTGGAGGAGATTATGCTGAGTGAAATAAGTCAAACAGAGAAAGTCAATTATCATATGGTTTCACTTACTTGTGGAACATAAGGAATAACATGGAGGACATTAGGAAAAGGAAAGGAAAAACGAATTGGGGGAATCAAAGTGGGAGATGAACCATGAGAGACTATGAACTCTGAGAAACAAACTGAGGGTTTTGGAAGGGAGGTGGGTAGGGATGGGTGAGCCTGGTGGTGGGTATTAAGGAGGGCATGTATTGCATGGAGCACTGGGCATGGTGCATAAACAATGAATCTTGGAACAATGAAAAAATTAAATTAAATTAAAAAAATTCTCTATGAATCTATTTTCTTTTTTTGCCTATAAGGTCTAACTGAACAGAAAGTGCCACTAAAATTGTCACTAGACAAATGAGAATAGTTCACATTGTGGCAATCTGAGTTTCCTGATTCCTACACACAGAAAATACCTCAAAAATTCTGCCTGGCTTTTTCTGTTCTGAAATTTCCATCCTTTCTAGGGTCTGACAAACATGGGCAACTACAAATAATTTAGTGATTGTAATTTTATGGACAATCAGTTTATCTTAACATTTGGGTGTTTAGTGTTCCTTTTGAATTCATAAAGTTGCCTCTTGATGATGTCTCTGTCTTCGGAGCCAAGAGTGATTTTTAAACAATATCCTTGGGTGCCTGGGTGGCTCAGTGGGTTAAAGCCTCTGCCTTCGGCTCAGGTCATGATCTCAGGGTCCTGGGATCGAGGCCTGCATCGGGCTCCCTGCTCAGTGGGGAGCCTGCTTCCTTCTCTCTCTCTCTCTCTCTCTCTCTCTCTCTCTCTCTCTCTCTCTGCCTGCCTCTCTGCCTACTTGTGATCTCTCTCTCTCTCTCTCTCTCTCTCTCTCTCTCTCTCTCTCTGCCTGCCTCTCTGCCTACTTGTGATCTCTCTCTCTTTCTCTGTCAAATAAATAAATAAAATCTTAAAAAAAAAACAATACCCTTGAAGCTTAACAAACATAGAAACCATTACGAAGTGCTTTCATAGGATGGTAGCTCAAATCTTAAGCTTAAGAGGATGCTAAATTAACATGCAGAAATATGTAACAAGAAAGAAGGGAGAGGAGAAAAGGGTGAAGGGAGGGACAGATGGATAAAGCAAATATTTCACAGGAATAAAAATTTTGTTAAATTGGTATATAAAGTTACAGATGACAGAATCTGCCAGGTTTGGTTTTTTGTTTTGTTTTGTTTTTTTCCTAACCATTTGGAATAACAAAGACATTTGAGGAGGATAAAGATACAGGGGCAACAAAAACTGAAGTAAAATAAAATCACCATAGTTTTTACAAATATTACTATTGTGAAGAGCAGGATTTAATGAAACTTTTTTTAAAGAGCCATGCTGTATAGACCATGCTGTATAAGCCAGGCTTATAGGTCATTCAGTCTGCTACAACTGTTCAACTCTGCCATTATACAGTGAAAGCACCATAGGTGGTTCATAAACAAATGAGTGTGGCTTTGTACCAATAAAATTTTGATTTTTAGACACTTGAAATTGTAATTTTATATAACTCCCATGTATCACAAAGTGGCTTTCTTCTCTCATTCTTTTAGATCAAAAGATGTAGAATCATCAAATTGTAGGATCAGTTAGGAATTGATGAAGCCTGCAAGCCATACAAAACAGGAAGTAGTGGTCAGATTTGGCCCATGGGCAGTAAAAGCAAGCTCACCTATGATGCAGGAGAGAACCTAGCCATCCATTGTGTGGGAAAGAGGAAGAGGTGGGAATTTGGCTAGAGCATTAACCAGCTATGTCTCCCACAGCAAGAGGTTTGGCATGATTGGAGAGCTGGGCTTGAGAATGGGGACCCAGTCAGGCCAATGTTAGCAGCAGATGGTAAGGACCATCTTTGCTGAACAAGTGTCAGCAAGTCTCCACTTAGTGGCAATACTTCTAGTGGAGCAGCTGTTAACAAAAAGGGTCATCAATCTAAAATGGATGCTCTGAGGTGCAACTGCTGTAGACCTAAGGATACACAATGGGAGTAGGTTGGAAGGCTGACAAGATGATCAGTGTATTTACATTCTAATGGGCTGAGCATAACAGAAGATTCCAGTCCCAGTGGAAAAAAGAAGTATCACTCAGCAATCAGGGAAGCAACTCTGTCATCAGGCATGCTCAGAGGCATGCCTCACCAAGTACCCCATCCTAGTGATCTCTGAACAGGGCTTAGGGCAGCAAGACAAACCCTGTTCCCACTTTATGGCAGGTATATTGCTTCTTATGTTCTGCCAGGCATTTCCAGATCAAATAAATAACTGGATAAGACCGAGCATAAAATTGAGTTGCTCAATGAAAGTCATAGACTGACAAGTGTCATTTGAGTATGGATTCCAATATAAAACAACAATTAGCATAACTGTTTATAAGAAAGATAGTTACCTTCAAGGATACTGGCCCCATACAAGCTTTCTGGATCCTTGGGCAACTTAAAGCTTTAAGAGTCTAAGGTGTTGACATAAATCATACAAGCTTTTATTTTTTTTATTAACATATAATATATTATTTGTTTCAGGGGTACAAGTCAGTGATTCATCAGTCTTATGCAATTAATCATACAAGATTTTAGTTATAATATCTCAAATCTCACAAGTCACTGGGTGCTAACAATACCCAGGAAGTGCTTCATTCTGGGAGGAGGGGTCTGAATGGACGTTTTGCCTGAATGTTCCCAAAAGCCACAAGAAGAGCAAGATGAGAAGGACCCAAAACTTTAAATTTCTGAACGGATCTTCAGGGCTCTAAATGTGATAGAGGATTGAAACAGGCCTTGTCAACATCTGGTGCAAACTCAGAGCCCAGGATGACTTGAAGTCTTAACTAAAGCTCAGAGATAAAAACTTGTGTTTTCAAATAACTAATAGAATTTTCTAATCCAGGGCGCCTGGGTGGCTCAGTGGCTTAAGGCCTCTGCTTTCGGCTCAGGTCATGATCTCAGGGTCCTGGGATCGAGGCCCATATCGGGCTCTCTGCTCGGCGGGGAGCCTGCTTCCTCCTCTCTCTCTGCCTACTTGTGATCTCTCTCTCTGTGTGTCAAGTAAAGGAATAAAATCTTTAAAAAAAAATAAATTCTAAAAAAAAAAAAAGAATTTTCTAATCCACAATTTACTGTGAATATTGCCAATTGACTCATCAACATAAGTCCCCCCTCACTTTGGAGGGGAAAATATTGACCTATATAAACACCATTTTAACAGGCACAAGTTGCTGGTCAACCCTAAGATACAGACATCACAGAATAAAGAGCTGCAGATATTTATTAAAAAGAAAATAGTCAAAACAAATGAAGATGGAGTATTATCACTATAATTGATTACCAAAAAATGAACAAGTATAAAGTCAGAAGGAAGTAGAAACAAAGAAAAATGGAGATATATTTGAGGAACTGTATCCAAAAGAAGGTGTTTCTTTAAGTGCCAATAGGTAAAGTTCAAAATGATGGGACAAAGGCCAAAAGGAAAAACATCCAAAATGGAAGCTTTTTAAAGTAATAGTGCAAACTTAGAAATCTAAACCAGTTCTGGAAAAAGAAAAATGTTTTGTTGAATAACAAAAAACTCTGTTCCCCAAAATTAAAAATAAAATTACCTTATGATCCAGTAATTCCCACCTGGATATAAATCCAAAATAGTTCAAAGCAGGACCTCAAAAAGATATTTGCACACCCACGTTCACCACAGCATTACTCACAGCCTCCAAGAGGTGGTGGAAGCAATCTAAATGTCCATCAACAAATTGATATGGAAAATGTGGTGCATGCACACAATATTATTCAGCCTTAAAAAGGAAATTTTTTCTCTTTTTTTTAATGGGAGAAGGAGCAAATGGAATAGCTAGTCTTTATTAGAAAGAAGAGACTTTACAGCACATTTTGAGTAAGTTAGAGCAAAGGCTTAGTGGGTCAACTGGTAGAATGAGCTATATTCATTATATTTTATAATGAATTCCACAGCTAGGGCATCACTGTGTCTCACCTTTGTGCAGCCAGAACCAGATGATGGCACTATTGTCCTCGTCACAGATGCAGCCCTCTATTCACTTGTTGGTGATAGATGGGACTAAATTTAAATCTTCCTTGGTGCCTAAAGCTTCCCTTGGGCCTAGCATAATATATTGGTCCAGTCCCTTCCATGCAACCATCATGACCTCCCTTTCCAGCCCAGTTGCCTTCTGGTCAGCAGTAAGAACACCACTTCCAGAGGTGCACATGGAGCACAATGCAGCAATTCAATTGGGATGTCAGGCCCTGAGGGCCTACACAGCCCTAGTCATCCAATTCTGCAAAATAACTTTGAAGCCATCATGTGTGCTACAAATAGTAGCACTTCCTGAAATTCTAACTTTTGCTACAACATGGATAAACCTTAAGGACATTTTTTAAGTGAAATAAGTCAGACACCAAAGGGCAATTACTGTATGAAGCCATTTATATGAGGTATCTAAAGTTGCTAATTCATAGGAATAGGAAGTGGAAAGGTGATTGTAGAAAATACGGGGAGGGGAGTAAGTGTTTAGTGGGCATAGAATTTCAGTGTTGCAAGATGAAAAAGTTCTAGAGATCTGTTGCTCAATTATGTGAATATACTTAACACTACTGAATGGTACACTTCAAAATTGTTACAATGGTAAATTTAATGTTATGTGTTCTTTATCAAAATAAAAAAACTATACAACATAAAATTATTTTTAAATATGAATGCAACATCTAAATTTTTAAAGATTTTATTTATTTATTTGAAAGAGAGAGAGTTCTCACAAGCAGGGGTGGGGCAGAGGGACAGGGTAAATATGAATACCCAACTTTTGTATCAACATGGACGGGTCTGATATCAGATAAAGGGATTGTATCCAAAATCTATAAAGAGCTTCTCAAACTCAACACCCATAAAACAAATAACCCAATCAAGAAATGGGCAGAAGACATGAACAGACATTTCTCCAAAGAAGACATCCAAATGGCCAACTGACACATGAGAAAGTGCTCAACATCACTCAGCACCAGGGAAATACAAATCAAAACCACAGTGAGATGCCACGTCACACCAGTCAGAATGGCTAAAATCAACAAGTCAGGAAATGACAGATGTTGGCGAGGATGCAGAGAAAGGGGAACCCTCCTACACTGTTGGTGGGAATGCAAGCTGGTACAGCCACTCTGGAAAACAGTATGGAAGTTCCTCAAAAAGTTGAAAATAGAGCTACCTTATGACCCAGCAATCGCACTACTGGGTATTTACCCTAAAGATACAAAGGTAGTGATCCTCAGGGGCACGTGCACCCTAATGTTTATAACAGCAATGACCACAATAGCCAAACTATGGAAAGAACCTAGATGTCCATCAACAGATGAATGGATAAAGAAGAAGTGGTATATATATACAATGGAATACTATGCATCTATCAAAAGAAATGAAATCTTGACATTTGCAATGACGTGGATGGAACTAGAGGATATTATACTGAGTGAAATAAGTCAATCAGAGAAAGATAATTATCATATGATCTCTCTGATATGAGGAACTTGAGAGGCAGGGTGGGGGGTTGTGGTGGGTAGGAAGGGAAAAATAATGAAACAAGATGGGATGGGGAAGGAGACAAACCATAAGAGACTCCTAATCTCACAAAACAAACTGAGAGTTACTGGGGGGGAGAGGGTAGGGATAGGGTGGATGGATGGGTTATGGACATTGGGGAGGGTTTGTGCTTTGGTGAATGCTGTGAAAGGTGTAAGCCTGATGATTCACAGACCTGTACCCCTGGGGCAAATAATTTAAAAATTTTAAAAATTAAAAAAATTTAAAAAAAAACTTGGACGGGTCTGGAGGAGATTGTGCTGTGTGAAATAAGTCAAGCAAAGAAAGTCAATTATCATATGGATAAATTCATAGATTTGAGCAGGGAGCATAATGCGGGGCCAATCCTAGGACCCTGAAATCATGACCCAAGATGAAGGCAGACACCTTATAGACTGAGACACCCAGGAGCCCTCAAAATCTAAAATTATTAAAAGAATTATTACAAAAATAGAATTAAAAGCATTATTAGTTGTAATAAAAATAGAATTTAAAAATTCAAAAAAACAAGCTCTGGAACTAAATAACCCAAAGGAAACCTCAAAAGTGCTGGGTCTTTCCACTGGAGTTCCTGAGTACCCCCCATATTTGGATACCTCAGTGTTGTATTGAGCCAAAGATGGCCAACAGAGTGGTTGCTGCCACCTTGTCTCCAGCCAGCCAGCAGACAGAGGCGGGTCCCAGCCCTCCACCTCTCCTGTGTATCATGACCTGGACCTGAAACCTTCCTGCCTTTGTGTCTGTAGCAGCCTATGTCCTCCTCGAAGCTGTGTCATAAACAGGCACATACCAGCAGCTTGTTCTTTCCTAAAAGCTTAACAAGCCTGATTTAGATCACTGGAATACTTAACAGCAACCTTGCAAATCCCAAAGTTCAAGAAATAAGTTTACTTATCTTTGTCTGAAATTATTACTTTAGAGAAGCCAAATTAGGAAATTACTCATCTAAAAGACTTTTACTAAAAGAAATCATATGTTTTCATATAGTATTAGGAAGCTATTTTAAAAGGCATTTAGGCTCTCCTACATTCTCCCAGACCACTGCAAGATGAAAAAAATTTCTTTACTTAAATGTTAATACTGGCCAAAGATTTTCTATGCTATGCTAATAAAAAATCAAGCACACAAAGCAAAAGATCTGAAATGCAAACAAACCTGGAAATCCCTCATATCAATTGAAAAAATTCTCCCATAAAGAGATCACAATAAAACTTGCTCACTTTTTAAAAATACTTTTTAATATTTTTTATTAAGTAAATGATATGTCCAACATGGGACTTGAATTCACAACCTAAAGATCAATCATTGCATGCTCTACCAACTGAGCCAGCCAATTGCCTCAAAATTTGCTCACTTTTTTATGCCAGAATTTGACACATGAAGAGCAAATGACAAATAATTATTGAATTGATAAGTGAATGAAACATCCCACCTTCTCAAAGACTTGATGAATAAGTAAAAGCAGACAACATCAAAGTGATTTTCCTACGACTCGCTAAATTTGGTCTTAACATGCTGAGATTCAGTGCTCCCACTGGGTAGTTTCCAAGCCTCCCCTTGGTAAGTAAGATGATTTTTATATGAGGGAAGAAAGGCACCCTGAGTGATTTAGACAGACCTCCACCCACAAAGTGAATTACAGACAGGATGGACATGTACAACCTGAACATGAATGGGAATTCACTCCTAGTTCAGTGGGGCATGGTGGGCTGGGGTTGTGTGTAGTAGGGAGGACATGTTGCCATAGCAGGCTATGGATGGCTCTCCCATGTGCTACTTATTTTTAAGTAAAAATGCCTTTAAATATAATTTTACTCTGTACTCAACTCAGAGTAACAGCTACAAGACAAGGCCTGCCAAAATCAGTTTATTTCTAGATTCACCTCAATCATCTTTTGGGGATGTTTCATATAACCTTTGGATAAATCACCTTGGTTTCCTCCCTTATAAAAAATAAGTTTAATAATAGTACCTACCTCAGAGGTCCATTATGGGAATAAATGAAATAATGTATATAAAGCACTCAGTGAAATATCTGTCATAGAATAAGCACTCATTAAATACCAGATATTATTTCTTTACTATTATCCAGAGTGTGGCATAGCCCTCAGTGTGTGTTACTCCAGAGATCATATGAATCATACATTTCTTAATGGGTGGCAGAGGACTTGATAGCTGACTTCTAGGTTCAAACAAAAACTAGGATCCCTCTGGTATGTTAAAAGACTGGACCCTGGAGACTTTAATTACCCTGATTCCCCAGATTGGTTTCTTTAAACACATGGTTCTATGGTGCAAGAGGAGTCAAATCCAAAACTAACAGAAATATGCTGGGAGCTCACAAAACTGCTTCAATCCTGCCCAGAACTTTTCTGCATACTTCCTCCAATGTCCAGAGCACACAGCATCTGATGCAGTCATGCAACAGGAGGCTTGCACAGCACCTCCACCAGCACATATTCTGAACACATAGGGCAGAGTTATACAGCTGCAGCTGACTCAGAGATGAACAGATTTCCAAAATGGAAAACGACACAATATGATTTCCCTCTACATCTCCCTTTGAAATGAAAGCTCTCCATCACCCACCCCCTCTAAGCCATCGGGTTCCAGCTACACTAAAATGCATTTCTGAGATGAGTAATGGGTATTAGAACATCTGTAGACTCTTAGACGTGGTTTTATATTTGGGGACTTGCTGATTATTCCCACTCCATCCTGTATATTCACACCCATATTGGCGCTGTATAAATGGAAGTTGAGAGGATTTTGAAGTTCAGAGGGGTTGCTTGTGACTGTCCCTTAAAGAATTTGAAGAGTTAAGTGACCATGGCTAGGAAGGCTACAGAGTGTGATGTAATGTGAACCCTTCAGGAGGCAGAAGGGGGGAGGAGGGAATTTGACTGGCAGGTGGCATGAAGCACCAGAGAGCCTGCCTCCAGAGCCAGGCTATCTATGGCTGAGTTGGGTTCCCTGTGCCTCAATTTCCTGAAAGGTAAATGGAAATAATAACTGTACCAACCGCATAAAATTTCACTAAGGATTACATGAGTCTATATACAATTAATGCTGAAAACAAAGAATCTGTAGAGGCCTCCCTCATATGGGAAAGAGGCATATACATTATATATACCCGAAGCTACAATAAAGCTGTCCAGTAGGAAGGATAGAGAAATGTAGGAAGCTGGGGGCCCTTGAGCACCCTCATGTAGAACATGTGGGCAGTCACTCATGTTGCTCAGGATTATCCAGAGCCCTGGAAAATCTTTATACCCTTCCAGGACATTCCATTGGAATGTGTTCTCTAACCACTTTACCTAAAGGAGGTTCCCTTTACACTCTCTACATCTCATTTTCATCAGACACCAATCACTCTATATAGCTATGTAATTTATTTGTTTACAGGTTTATTTTCTTTCTCACCTGCTAGAAGTTAAGCTCCAAGAAGGCAGGGTCTTTCCTGTCTTGTTCTGGTACATAGTATGTACTCAATAAACATGTGAAAGAAAGACAGAGAGGAAGGAAGAGAGAAAGAGAGTAAAGGTGAAGAGGGAAGAAGAGGGAGGGAAGAAATGAGAGAGGGCAGGCAGGAGGAGGAAGGGAGGGAGGAGGAACTGTGGGTGAGAGAAGAGAAGAAGAAGGAAGGGTGGGGGGGAGAGAGGAAGGAAGAGAAAAGTTAAAACAAAGACAACACTGTAATATCCCTCAAACTTCAGACAAAACTAAAGCAAGGACATCATCTTAATCACACCGAGGCATTGCCCCTTCAGGTGGTGCCCTCCATAAATATTTATTGACAGGCATTCAGTTAGAACCCTGGTGACATTTTTTTTAAATGACTGATTTTTGTCTAGTAAAAATGGAGTTGGCACCAAACCAATAATTTCAACATTACAAAGACTGTCAAACATTTTATTTAAATATTTTCAGTGCATTTTTTTAAGGAAACATTGCAATCTGTTTAGCCAGTGACTTTGGTCTACCTTTTATAACCTATTTATATATCATGCTTTTGATCACTGCAATGTTAAGTGGAAATTATTGTCTTTGGCGGAAGAATCCAGTGTTGAGATTACTCTTTGAAGCTGGCTATGGAAATTCATATGATTTTCCACCAAAAAGAAATTATTACTTTACCTAGAATTCCCTGTTGCCCTCAGTCCTCAGTTTGAACTCCATTAATTACATATTTATATGCCATTTACAGTAAGTCCTCTAAATTTGATCACCCAATATTCTAAATTTTGAATACTTACTGTATGCCCTCCCAGACAAACAGAATTTCAAATGTCTTCTGTCCTTCCCTGCTACCTCAACCCTCTCCTTAATTAAAAAGTACAAAAAAGGTAACCTCATCCTGAGGTAACTATAATATAGAAGGTGTTTTTAAATCAATTAAAGGAAGGTTATTTGGCTTAGAAAAGCTTCCCCCTTATCTATCCTTTAGAAGTGAAGTTACTGGAAAATGGAAGAAGCCCTTGAGAGAAGAGTCAGGGAATCCACGGAAGGCTTTTTAAACTAAGAGCCACACACACACAAAACCAGACAAATAGACCAATGGAACAGAGTAGAGAGCCCAGATATGGACCCTCAACTCTATGGTCAAATAATTTTTGACAAAGCAGGAAAAAATATCCAGTGGAAAAGTTTCTTCAATAAATGATGTTGTGAAAATTGGACAGCTATCTACAGAAGAATGAAACTCAAACATTCTCTTACACCATACACAAATATAAACTCAAAATGGATGAAAGACCTCAATGTGAAACAGGAATCCATCAAAATCCTAGAGAAGAACATAGGCAGTAACCTCTTCGACATAAGCCACATCAACTTCTTTCAAGACACATCTCCAAAGGCAAGGGAAACAAAAGCGAAAATGAACTTTTGGGACTTCATCAAAATTAAGAGCTTCTGCACAGCAAAGGAAACAGTCAACAAAACAAAGAAACAACCCATGGAATGGTAGAAGATATTTGCAAATGACTACAGACAAAGGGCTTATACCCAAGATCTATAAAGAACTCCTCAAACTCAACTACCAAAAAACAGATAACCAAGTCAATAAATGGGCAGAAGACATGAACAGAAAACTTCTCCAATGAAGACATACAAATGGCTGGAAGACACATGAAAAAACGTTCATCATTAACCATCAGAGAAATTCAAACCAAAACCACATTGAGATGCCACCTTATACCAGTTAGAATGGCAAAAATTAACAAGGCAAGAAACAACAAATATTGGAAAAGATATGGAGAAAGGGGAACCCTCTTACACTGTTGGTGGGAATGCAAGTTGGTGCAGCCACTTTGGAAAGCAGTCTGGAGATTCCTCAAAAAATTAAAAAGAGCTACCCCATGACCCAGCAATTGCACTACTGGGTATTTAACCCAAAGATACAGATGTAATGAAAAGAAGGGTCATATGTACCCCAATGTTCATAACAGCAGTGTCCACAATTGCCAAACTATAGAAAGAGCCAAGATACCCTTCAACAGATGAATGGATAAAGAAGATGTGGTCTATATATACAATGGAATATTACTCAGCCATCAGAAAGGATGAATACCCAACTTTTGCATTGATATGGATGGGATTGGAGGAGAATATGCTGAGTGAAATAGGTCAAACAGAGAAAGTCAATTATCACATGGTTTCACTTACTTGTGGAGCATAAGGAATAACATGGAGGACATTAGGAGAAGGAAAGGAAAAATGAATTGGGGGAAATCAGAGGGGGAGATGAACCATGAGAGACTGTGGACTCTGAGAAACAAACTGAAGGTTTTAGAGGGGAGAGGGTGGAGGAATGGGTGAGCCTGCTGCTGGGTATTAAAGAGGGCATGTATTCAATGGAGCACTGGGTGGTATATGTAAACAGTGAATCTTGGAACACTACATCAAAAATTAATGATGTATTGTATGGTGACTAACATAACACAGTAAAAAAGAAGAAGAAAAGAAGAAGAAGAAGAAGAAGAAGAAGAAGAAGAAGAAGAAGAAGAAGAAGAAGAAGAAGAAGAAGGAAGAAGAAGAAGAAGAGCTACCCCCATGCAGAGAAGCACTCATCTGTCCAGCGCTGGAAATACAACCTCAATGCAGCCAAACCTGAAGGGTACTTTTGTGTCTGCCCTGGTACAGAGCACAGAGATGTGTTCTGCTTGCCTTGAACCTCAACACAAAGTGTAATTACTGAATTCCAGAATGTTGGGGGTGAAAAGTTATGCAACCCAATTCATTCATCTTGGAGGCAGGTAAATTGAGGTTGGCACTTTTGGAGGAGGGGTCCACCCATCTCCCTGGGTCTCCCTCAATGCTATCCACAGCCCTAACCCAGGACAATGTTCCTCTGTTTCCTTTCACTAGGCACTCTCCTTCCAGGTCTTTGTCTAAGCCTGAGGCCCTCTGATCTCCTGCCACTGGTTCTCCCTTTCTATCCAGTCATCTCTCCGTGTTGAACTTTCTACCTCCATTGCCGTCAGAAATCTTACTTTTATTCCTTCTGCCTCTAGATTAGTCCCATTTCTTATGACAAGCAAAAGAAATTTCCCTGAGATGGAGGGGACTGTCTAGGAATTAAAATGGACTTCATACAGGGATTCAAATTGTATTGACTCCCACCCTACACACTTCTCAATAGTCACTGCTTTCTGCACAACATGTGCTGGTAGTCAGGTCCTGTCCAAGGGATCCAAAAAGCCCTGTGGAAAGGAAGGTTGGGAGCAACAGACATCTCTGGAAATGTGGTGTCTTTAGCCAAATGTTGGTTTCATCATCCACAAAACCCTGGCCAATGTTCCTTGTCAAGATATAGCTTGAAGGTCCCTCACAGCATATTCCTTCGAACAGTTTTCTAACAAGATCCAAAGTCACCTCTCCAAGAAATGCCAACTTCCTAGAAAACTCTTAACCTTCTGCTAAGGATTTGAAGTTATTATTAGCAGGTTGAAGTGCCTAGCTATCTTCAACACACACACACACACACTTCAGACATACACAGATACACAACTACTTCCAACATTTCTGTGCAATATGAGAACCCTAAGTTAAAACTACAAAACTGAATTTTTCTGGCTGCAGATTCAGCTGCTTTGTGGGAATTCCAGCATACAATCATATCACAAATAACTTAAGAGTCTCCAAGGGTACTGTATGCAGATTCCAAAAAGCCAGTCAATGCAATAGTAATGAATAGTGATGGAATTGTCTAGCTTTTCAGCTTTTCTCACTGTTGTAATCACCTTGTTGCTGCTATTAGATGAGCCTAGGCCAAAGTTTCAATAAATATTCACTGGACATATTTATTCACCCCCATAACCTCTTTTCCTGCTGTCATCCTTCACAACTCCCCTGCATAGCTCACAGTTCTTAGGGCTGGCCTTTTCCTGCTTTGTACACTGGCTCTTATGACATCCTCCCTCACCACTTCTTCCAGGTGACTCTACCCATTCTCCAAAGTCCATCTCAAGTAAAAACTTTCCATAAAGCTTTCTCCATTTCCTTCCCAAACTATATTTCTTTTCCTTATAAATCCACATCGATTTTATATCTCCTCTGTGGCATAACCAAACTCTGCCCTACACTGCACTACGTATTTGTCTCTAGACATTGTGAGCTCCTTGAGGTCAGAGAACATATATCACTCACCTCTGAATCCCAAGAAACCTCTAGCTCAACATCTTCATACATAAGAAATAATCATTAAATTTCATTGATTTATTATTAATTGTTAATTGCCCTTCATCTCTGAACAACTGAAAATTTGCGATTTATCCTTTTGGAAAACCTCCAAGTTAGTCTTTTGGAAAATGCCTTTTTCAAGGTTCTAGGGTTGTCAATTATATTTAAAGTTGTTGCCAATCACTAGAATTTCCAGAAAACTGTAAGATATATACTCTTACCCTCTCTACCCATATAAGATATATGCTCTTACTCTCTACCCATATTTATTTATTAATGAATCCATAAAAATTCAAACAAATAACAAAAAACTTAAACAAACAAATATGGCACAAGGAATCCACAAACCAAAATTTGCGCCCAAACAATCTTATTCACCAGAAATCTGGGCTTCCACGGAGTCTTTGTCTATACTGATTTCTAGGATGAGATAAATCCTTATAAAGTGCAACAGGTGGTGTTAATATGAACTTTTTACTACAGCCAGGCTATTCTTTCTACCACAATTACTAGCCCTTCTTCTAAAATACCACATTGTTAACTACACTGGGATCGTCACTAGTCTATTTTTTTAAAAGGTTTTATTTATTTATTGCTAGAGGGAGAGACAGTAAGAGAGGAAAAGCAAGCAGGTGGAGTGGAGAGGAAAAAGCAGGCTTCCCACTGAGTAGGGAGCCTGGTGAAGGCCTCCATCCCAGGACTCTGGGATCATGACCTGAGCCAAAGGCAGACACTTAATGACTGAATCACCCAGGCGCCCCTTCACTAGTCTTTAAATATATGTTCATTGACCTCACACTTGAAGCAATATTCTGGCCACATAACAGTAAGAAAGAGGAAAAAGTGGTTACTGTTGCAAAGCATATATCCAAACAGGTAAATACACGATAAACATGATAGTCAAATAGATTATGTAGTATGTTAGAAGGTGAAAAATTATAAGTATAAAATAACAAGACATATCTCATACCATATGCAAAATATTCACTCATGAGAACCATAGCCCTAAATATAAGAACTTATACTGTAAAAATGTTAAAAGAAAACACAGAAGAAAAACTTCATAATCCTGGATCAGGCAGTAATTTCTTAGATGTGACATCAAAACCACAACTGGTAAAAGAGAAAATAGATAAACTGGACTTCATCAAAATCAACAAATTTTCTGTTTCAAAAGACACCATCAGGAAAGTGAAAAGACAAACCACAGACTGAGAGAAGAGATTTGCAAAAATATATCTCATAAGGGACATGTATCCAGTATATGTGTGTGTATGTGTGTGTCTGCATGTCTATATGTATGTAAGGGTTTTATATATATACTCTCACATCGCAGTGAAAAAATGTTAGATAATCAGTTTAAAAATGAAAAAAGATTCAAATAGGCCATTCTCTAAAGCAGTTATGGAAATGGACAATAGCACATGAAAAGATGTCCAGCATCATTTGTCATTAAGGAAATGCAAAACAAGGTGTGCCTGGCTGGCTCAGTTAGTTATGCATCTGCCTTTGGCTCATGTCATGATCCCATGGAGCCCTGCATCACATCTCATCAGGCTCCCAGCTCAATGGGGAGTTTGCCTCTTCCTTGGCCTCTCCCCCCATGCTCTTTCTCTTTCTCTCTCTCAAATAAATAAATAAAATCTTTAAAAAAAGAAAATGCAAACAAAAACTACAGTGAGATATCACTTTACACCACTATGATGGCTATAATATAGACAAAAGATAGACAATAACAAGCTTTGATAAGGATGTGGAGAAATTGGAATTATTGCGTGTTGCTGATATGAATGTAAAATGATGCAGTAACTTTGGAAAACAGTCTGGCAATGCCTCAAAATGTTAAACATAGAGTTACCATATGAGCCAGCAATTCCACTGCTGGTTATATACCAATAAAAATTGAAAACACAGATCCATGTAAAAAGTTTACAGGAACGTTTATAGCAGCAGTGGTCAGAATAGCCAAAATGTAGAACCAACCCAAATGCTCATTAACTGATGAATGGACAAATAAAATTGTACTGTATCTATATAATATTATTCAGCTATAAAAAGGAATGAAGTGTCGATACATGCTACAACATCAAAAACATTATGTTCCATGTAAGAAGCCAGTCACAGAAGACCACATAGTATATAATTCTATTTATAAAAAAATGTCCAGAATGGGCAAATATGGAGAGAAAAAAATAGATCTACCGATCTTTTTAGTAGCAATTAAGATATCTCTTCCCCTGTGAAACCTTTCCTGACAGAAGCATGAAACCTGGTGGTCACTTGTGGCATCATATTGCAGTTACTACCTAGAACATAAGTTCTATGAAGGAAAAAATAAAAATTATCTGTTTTGTTCTCTGCTGTATCCCCAACAGATCTTAGCATATAATAAGGGTTCAACAAATATTTATTGCCTGATTAAAGGAATAAATATATTTATATGTCTGTCCCTTCCCTTCCCATGAATAAGCAGTGTTCCTCATGTGAAGAAAAGATTTCATCCCATTCATTTTTTTTTTGCCCCTACTACCCATGGTGATATAATGCCTGGAACACAGTATGTATCCAATAAATGTTAGATGAATTAATAAATAAATAAGAAGAAAAAGACTAAAAATGATTTTGACCCACTACAAGAAAATAAATTTGAAGACCAATATCTTAGATAAACATAGATGCAAAAACCCTCAAAGGAATATGAAGAAATAAAATTTAACAGTTCATATTGTTGAAATATATATAAAAGGATCAAACACCATGATCAAACAGAATTTATTCCTGAGATACAAAGACAGTTAACATACTTAAATAAATAAATGTGATACACCACATTAACAAATTAAAGGATGAAAATCACATGATCATTTCAATAGATGCACAGAAAGCATTTGACAAAATTCAGCAGCCTTTTATAATAAAAATTCTCAAAAAATTGAGTATAGAGGGAATATACTTCAACATGATAAAAGCCATATATAACAAGCCCACAACTGGCATCACACTTGATGGCAAAAACCTGAAAACTTTTCCTTTAAGATCAGAAACAAGATAAAGATGCCCACTCTCATCATTTTTATTCAACATAGTACTATAAGTTTCAGCCAGAGCAACTAAGCAAAAAAAAAAGAAAGAAAGAAAGGAAAGAAATGAAAAGCATCCAAATGATTTTTAAAAAGGAGTAAAATTATCTGTTCACAGATGAGATGATATTACATATGGAAAACCCTAAAGATGTCACCAGAAAAAGAAAACTGATGTAATAAGCAAATTCAGTAAAGTTGCAAGTTACAAAAACAATGTTAAAATATCCATACTACCCAAAGCAATCTACACAGTCAATGCAATTCTGATAAAAATTCCAATGACATTTTTCACAGAAATAGAAAAACATCCTAAAATGTGTATGGAACCATAAAAGACCCCAAATAGCCAAAACAACCTTGAGAAAGAAGAACAAAGATAGAGGCATTGCACTCTCTGACATTACAAACATATAGTAATCAAAATAGTATAGTATTGGCATAAAAACAGAAACATAGATCAGTGGAACAGAATAATGAACCCAGAAATAAACCCATGCATATATGTCCAAGTAACTTATAAGGAGCCAAGAATACACAATGGGGAAGTAACAGTCTCTTTAGTAAATTATACTGGGAAAACTGGACAGCCATATGCAAAAGAATGAGATGGGACCCCTATCATACACCATATACAAAATCGACTCAAAATGGATTAAATCCTTGAATATAAGAGCTAAAACCTTAAAACCTCTAAAAGAAAACGTAATGGGTAAGCTACTTGACATCAGTCTTGGGGATGATCTACTGGATTTGACACCAAAAACAAAGGCAACAAAAGCAAAAAATGAGTGGGGCTACATCAAACTAAAAAATTTCTGCATTACAAAGGAAATCATCAAAAAAATAAAGACAACATATGAAATAAGACAAAATATGTGCAAACCACATATATTATAAGGGACTAATATTCAAACTATGTAAGGAATGGTTACTTACTCAATACCAAAAAAAAACCCTACTACAGATGTTCAAAAGACCTGATTAGACATTTTTCTGAAGAACACATACAGTTGCCAACAGGTATAGGAGAAGGTGCTCAACATCACTAATAATCAGGGACATACAAATCAAAAGCAAAATGAGACATCACCTGGTATGATGAATATTATCAAAAAGATTCAAAATAACAAATCCAAATAAGAATAGAAAGAAAAGAGAATCCTTGTACATTGTAGCTGGAAATGTAAACTGGTACAACCACCATGGAAAGTATGAGGGTTCCTCAAGAAATTAAAAATAGAACAACTACTATATGATCCAGTAGTACCATTTCTAGGTATATATCCAAAGGAAATGAAACCATTATATTGAACAGATAGCTGTACTCCTATGTTCGTTGCAACATTATTCACATGCCCAAGCAATGGAAATGACATAAATGTCCATGAGACAAGGATGGCATCATAAGTAAAAGAAGCCAGACAGAGAAAGACAAATACTGCATTTTAGCACTTATTTGTGGAATCTAAAAATAATAATAATGAATTTTTTTAAGTTAACTTCATAGAAACAGAGAGTAGATTGTTGTTTGTTAGGGGGAGGGGACAGGTTGGTAAAAAGGTACAAACTTTCAGTAATAAGACAAAGTTCTGATGATCTAATGTATAACATGGTTACTATAGTAGGTAACACTGTATTGCATAACTGAAATTTTTTAAGAAATTAGAACTTAAATGTTCTCACACAAGAAAAGTAAATGTGTGAAGTATGGTGAGGTAATGGATGTGTTAATTAACTTGAAGGGGGGAAGGGTCCTTTCATAAGGTATATGTATACATGCCATCATGTTGTACACTTTAAATAACTTACAGTTTGTCAATTATACTTAAAAAAGATGAGAGGGAAGAGTAAGATGGTGGAGGAATAGGACACCTAAATTTCGTCTGGTCCCAGGAATTCAGCAAGATAATTATCAAACCATTCTGAATACCTACAAACTCAACAGGAGATTGAAGAAAAGACAGCAAAAATTCTATGAACAGAAAAGTGACCACTTTCTGGAAGGTCTCTTCTGATTTGTTTAGTATATATTTTTATGGAGTTGTTACCCTTTTGGCATTTTGTTCTTTCATTCATTTATTACTCCCTAGACAAAACGACAAAATGAAAAACTCACCTCAAAAAAAAAAAAAAAAGAACAAGAGGCAGTACCAACTGCCAGAGACCTAATCAATACAGACATTAGTAAGATGTCAGAACTAGAGTTCAGAATGACGATTATAAAGATACTAGCTGGGCTTGAAAAAATAAAAGCATTTAAAAAAATAGAGAATCCCTTTCTGGAGAAATAAAAACTAAAATCTAACCAAGTCGAAGTCAAAAAGGCTATTAATGCAGTCCAATCAAAAATGTAGGGTCTAACTGCAGGGACAAATAAGACAGAAGAGAGAATTGGTGATATAGAAGAAATGATGGAGAATAAAGAAGTTGAGAAAAAGAGAGATAAACAACTGCTGGGATGCTAGGGGAGAATTTGAGAGATAAGTGATACCATAATATGAAACAATATAAGAATAATTGGAATCCCAGAAGAAGAGAGAGGGTGGTATGAAGTATATTGGAACAAATTATAGTGGAGAACTTCCCTAATTTGGGGAAGGAAACAGGCATCAAAATTCAGGAGGCACAGAGGATTCCACTCAAAATCAGTAAAAATAGGTCAATACCCCATCATCTAATAGTAAAACTTTCAAGTCTCAGAGACAAAGAGAAAATCCTGAAAGCAGCTCTGGACAAGAGGTCTGTAACCTACAATGGTAGAAACATTAGATTGGCAGCAGACCTATTCACAGACACCTGTCAGGCCAGAAAGCACTGGCATGATATATTCAGAGCGCTAAAGGAGAAAAATATGTGGCCAAGGATACTATATCCAACTAGGCTGTCATTGAGAATTGAAGGCAAGATAAAAAGCTTCCAAGACAAACAAAAACTGAAAGAATTTGTGAACACTAAACCACCCCTACAGAAAATATTGAAAGGGGTCATCTAAGCAAAGAGAGAGACTAAAAGTAACATAAACCAAAAAGGAACAGAGACAATATACAGTAACAATCACCTTACAGGCAATACAATGGCCCTAAATTCATATCTTTCAATAGTTACCCTGAATGTAAATGTGCTAAACGCCCCAATCAAAAAATGCAGGGTATCAGATTGGATAAAAAAAACAAGACCCATCAATATGCTGCCCACAAGAGACTCGTTTTATACCCAAAGACACCTCTAGATTTAAAGCGAAGGGGTGGAAAAATATTTACCATGCTAATGGACATCAAAAGAAATCTGGGGTGGCAAAGCTTATATCAGATAAGTTAGATTTTAAGCCAAAGACTATAATAAGAGATGAGGAAGGACACTCTATCATCTTAAAGGGTCTATCCAACAAGATCTAACAATTTTAAATATCTATGCCCCTAACATGGGAGCAGCCAATTATATAAGCCAATTCATAACAAAATCAAAGAAACACATCAACAATAATAAAATAATAGTAGGGGACTTTAATATCGCCCTCACTGAAAAGGACAGATCATCTAACCGAAAGATAAACAAGGAAATAAAGGCTTTAAATGACACATTGGACCAGTTGGACATCACAGATATACTTAGAACATTCCATCCCAAAACAACAGAAGACATTCTTCTCTAGTACACATGGAACATTCTCGAGAATGGACCACATTCCAGGTCACAAATCAGGTCGCAACCGGTACTAAAAGATTGAAATAATTCCCTGCATAATTTCAGACCATAATGCTCTGAAACTAGAACTCAATCACAAGAGGAAAGTTGGAAAGAACTCAAATACATGGAGACTAAAGAGCATCCTACTCAAGAATGAATGGGTCAACCAGGAAATTAAAGAAGAATTTTAAAAATTCATGGAAACAAATGAAAATGAAAGCACAACTGTTCAAAATCTTTGGGACACAGCAAAAGCAGTCCTGAGAGGAAAGTATATAGCAATACAAGCCTTTCTCTAGAAACAAGAAAGGTCTCAAGTATACAACCTAACCCTACACCCAAAGGAGCCAGAGAAAGAACAGCAAAGAAAGCCTACATCCAGCAGGAGAAGAGAAATAATAAAGATCAGAGCAGAAATCAATGAAATAGAAACCAAAAGAACATTAGAATTAATCAATGAAACTAGGGAGCTGGTTCTTTGAAAGAATTAATAAGATTGATAAACCTCTGGCCAGACTATCTAAAAGAAAGGACCCAAATTAATAAAATCATAATGGAAAAGCCAACACCAAAGAAATACGAACAATTATAAGAACATATTATGAGCAAATATATGCCAACAAATTTGACAATCTGGAAGAAATGAATGCATTCCTAGAGAAATATAAACTACCAAAACTGAACCAGGAAGAAATAGAAAATCTGAACAGACCCATAACCAGTAAGGAGATTGAAGCAGTCATCAAAAATCTCCCAACAAACAAGAGCCCAGGGCCAGAATTTCCCAGGGAAATTCTACCAAACATTTAAAGAAGAAATAATACCTATTCTCCTGAAATTGTTCCAAAAAATAGAAATGGAAGGAAAACTTCCAAACTCATTTTATGAGCCCAGGATTACCTTGATCCCCAAACCAGACAAAGACCCCTTCACAAAGGAGAATTACAGACCAATATCCCTGATAAATATGGATGCAAAAATTCTCACCAAAATACTCGCCATTATGATCCAGCGGTATGTTAAACAGATTATGCACCATGACCAAATGGGATTTATTCCTGGGCTGCAAGGTTGGATCAACATCTTCAAATCAGTCAATATGATACATATTAATGAGAGAGCCGAGAAATGGACCCTCAACACTAATGGTCAACTAATCTTCGACAAAGCAGGAAAGAATGTCCAATGAAAAAAGACAGTCTCTTAAACAAATGCTGTTGGGAAAATTGTACAGCCACATACAGAAGAATGAAACTGGACCATTTCCTTACACCACACACAAAAATAGACTCAAAATGGATGAAAGACCTCAATGTGAGACAGGAATCCATCAAAATCCTTAAAAAGAACACAGGCAGCAACCACTTTGACCTCAGCTGCAGCAACTTATTCCCGGAAACATTACCAAAAGCAAGAGAAATGAAATTATTGGGAATTCATCAAAATAAAAACCTTCTGTACAGCAAAGGAAACAGTCAACAAAACCAAAAGACAACTGACAGAATGGGAGAAGATATTTGCAAATGACATATCAGATAAAAGGCTTGTATCCAAAATCTAGAAAGAACTTCACCCACAGAACAAATAATCCAATAAAGAAATGGGCATAGCAGTTAAAACAAGGGAAGCAGCAAGATGACGGAGGAGTAGGAGACCGATGATCACCGGTTCCAGAAATTCACCCAGATAGCTATCATACTATTATGAACACCTACAAATTCTACAGGAAATCAAAGAGAAGAAGAACAGCGATTCTAGGAACAGAAAATTGACCACACTCCGGAAGGTAGGACATGTGGAGAAGCGAATTTGAAGCGACAGGAAGCTAGACCCGGGGGGAGGGGCTGGCTCCCGGCAAGTGAGCAAGCAGCAGAGCACAGACTAGGAACTGTTAGAAGTCGGCTCCACTGAGGGACATCGTCCCAGAGGCCAAGTGGGGGGTGAAGGCCTCGCGAGGACAGTGTGGTCTCAGGACCCACAGGGACACAAAAAGACCAGGGGTGTCTGAGTGTGACTGAGCTCCCAGGTATCAGAGAGAAGCCAACAGGAGAGATGGAGCCAAGCTGAGAAGGTGTCTCTCATCTCGGTGATACCTTGGGCTGAGACCCAAAGCACAGCCAGTCCACTGCTCTGTGAGCGGGAACCCCACAGGCAGCAGACCCGGAAAGACCCCTCCTTCCTTGTCTGGGAGGAGATGTATGGGAGTGACTGCAGGAATCTGCTTGGTTAGGAGATTCTAAACGAGGCCATGCCAGAGAGAGAGACGCTCAGTCACAGGCCAGGTGAGCTCGGAGAGTGGCCGGAGACCAGAAGACAGGAGGGACTGCTTTTCTCTGAGGCACACTGAGGAGTGAGGCCCCAGGCTCTCAGCACCTCCAGGTCGGAGACTGGGAGCCACCATTTTCAGTCCTGTCCTCCAAACCCCTAGGGAAAGTGTTCAGGGAACAAAACCTCCCGAGAGCGAACCCGAGCTGATTATTTAGCCTGTCCCCTAGCGAGGTCGGTACGAATCCGCCTCAGGTAGAGACACTTGAGAATCACAGTAACAGGCCCCTCCCCCAGAAGACCAGAAAAAAACATCCAGCGAAAGTCAAGTTCAAGATTGCTGAGAATTGTGGAACTCCGGAGCTAGGGGAAGCAACACAGAGAATTCATGGCTTTTTCCCCATGATTCTTTAGTCGTTCAAAGTTAAATTCTTTGAATTCTTTTCTTTCAATTTTTTTTCTTACTTTATTTTTAAATTTTTTCCTTTTTCCTATTTTAACGTTTTTAACTATTATATCTTATCAACAATTTTTAATCCTTTTTAATTTTCATTGTTATAATCATATTTTATCCCTTCATTGTATTTAACCTTATTTTTTGTATACATATAGGGTCTGTTCAATTCACCAGTCTAATAGATAGATAGAGATAGAGATAGAGAGAGTCAGAGACAGACATAGATATAGAAACAGAAATAGATAATATAGATATAGATATAGGATTTTGTTTTATTTATTTTTGTTTTCTTTTGTTTTTGTCTGTATAATTTTGTGGGGGGGGGTTTGGTTTTTGGTTTTTTCCCTCTTTCTTTTCTTCCTAGTTCCAAGGCTCTTCTGAGTAGGTTAGTGGATAGTTCTCTGCAGTCATTGCTACCCTTCTATACTTTGTTCTCTCATCCATCCATTCTTATCTGCATAAAATGACAAGGTGGAAAAAATCAACACACAAAAAAAGAACAAGAGGCAGTAATGATGGATAGGGACCTAATCAATGCAGACATTAGTCATATGACAGAACTAGACTTCAGAATGACGATTCTTAAGGAGCTGGCTGGGCTCAGAAAACCATGGAAGATAATAGAGAAGCCCTCTCTAGAGAAATAAAAATCCTTTCCGGAGAAATAAAAGAACTAAATCTAACCAAGCTGAAATCAAAAAAGCTATTAATGAGCTGCAAATGAAAATGGAGGCTCTTACTGCTAGGATAAATGAGGCAGAAGACAGAATTAGTGATTTAGAAGACAAAATGTCAGAGAATACAGAAGAGGATGAAAAGAGAGACAAACAACTACTGGACCATGAGGAGAGAATTCGAGAGATAAGTGATGCCATAAGACGAAACAATATTAGAATAATTGGGATCCCAGAAGAGGACGAGATTGAGAGAGGGCCAGAAGGTATATTGGAGCAGATCTTAATACAGAATTTCCCTAATCTGGCAAAGGGAACAAGCATCAAAATCCAGGAGGCACAGAGAACCCCCCACAAAATCAATAAAAATAGGTCCACACCCCGATATCTAATAGTAAAACTTACAAGTCTTACTGACAAAAAGAAAATCCTGAAAGCAGCTCGGGACAAGAGGTCTATAACATAAAATGGTAGAAATATTAGACTGACGGCAGACCTATCCACAGAGGCCTGGCAGGCCAGAAAGAACTGGCATGATATATTTAGAGAACTAAACAAGAAAATTATGCGGCCAAGGATACTATATCCAGCTAGGCTGTCACTGAAAATAGAAGGAGAGATAAAAATCTTCCAGGACAAACAAAAACTCAAGGAATTTGCAAACACCAAGCCAGCCCTACAGGAAATATTGAAAGGGGTCCTCTAAGCAAAGAGAACCTAAAAGAAACATAGACCAGAAAGGAAGAAACACAATATACAGTAACAATCACCTTAAATGCAATACAATGGCTCTAAATTCGTATCTCTCAATAGTTACCCTGAATGTAAATGGACTAAATGCCCCAACTAAAAGACACAGGGTATCAGAATGGATAAAAAAACAAGACCCATCGATATGCTGTCTACAAGAAACTCATCTTACACGCAAAGACACCTCCAGATTTAAAGTGAGGGGATGGAAAACAATTTACCATGCCAATGGACAGCAAAAGAAAGCTGGAGTGGCAATCCTTATATCAGATAAACTAGATTTTAAGCCAAAGAATATCATGAGAGATGAGGAAGGACACTATATCATACTAAAAGGATCCATCCAGCAAGAAGATCTAACAATTTTAAATATCTATGCCCCTAACGTGGGAGCAGCCAATTACATAAACCAATTAATAACAAAATCAAAGAAACACATAGACAATAATACAATATTAGATATTAGTAGGGGACTTTAACAGCCCCCTTACTGAAATGGACAGACCATCAAAGCAAAAGATCAACAAGGAAATAAAGGCTTTAAATGAC
>LNAC01000511.1:890346-959740 GCA_002007465.1 Ailurus styani | reverse complement strand
GATCCTCAGGGGCACATGCACCCGAATGTTTATAGCAGCAATGTCCACAATAGCCAAACTATGGAAAGAACCTAGATCTCCATCAACAGATGAATGGATAAAGAAGAAGTGGTATATATATACAATGGAATACTATGCATCTATCAAAAGAAACGAAATCTTGCCATTTGCAATGACGTGGATGGAACTAGAGGGTATTATACTGAGCGAAGTAAGTCAATCAGAGTAAGAGAATTACAATATGATCTCTCTGATATGAGGTACTTGAGGGTCAGGGCAGGGGGTCGTGGGTGTTAGGGAGGGAAAAATAATGAAACAAGATGGGATGGGGAAGGAGACAAACCATAAGAGACACCTAATCTCAGAAAACAAACTGAGGGTTACTGGGGGGTGGGAGGGTAGGGATAGGGTGGATGGGTTATGGACATTGGGGAGGGTTTGTGCTTTGGTGAATGCTATGAAAGGTGTAACCCTGATGATTCACAGACCTGTACCCCTGGGGCAAATAAGTAAAATAAAATAAAATAAAATAAAATAATAAAATAAAATAATAAAATAAAATAAAGAAATGGGCAGAAGACATGAGCGGACATTTCTGCAAAGAAGACATCCAAATGGCCAACAGACCCTTGAAAAAGTGCTCAACATCATTGGGCCTCAGGGAAATACAAATCAAAACCACAGTGAGATACCACCTCATACCAGTCAGAATGGCTAAAATTAACGACAGATGTTGGCGAGGATGCGGAGAAAAGGGAACCCACCTACACTGTTGGTGGGAATACAAGCTGGTGCAGCCACTCTGGAAAACAGTATGGAGGTTCCTCAAAATTTGAAAATAGAGCTACCCTGCGACCCAGTAATTGCATTACTGGGTATTTACCCTAAAGATACTAATGTAGTGATCTGAAGGGGCACGTGCACCAGAATGTTTATAGCAGCAATATCCACAATAACCAAACTATAGGAAGAACTTAGATGTCCATCGACAGATGAATGGATACAGAAGATGTGGAATAGACATACAATGGAATACTATGCAGCCATCAAAAAATGAAATCTTGCCATTTGCAAAGACATGAATGGAACTAGAGAGTATTATACTAAGTGAAATAAGTCAATCAGAGAAAGACAATTATCATATGATCTCTCTGATATGAAGAATTTGAGGGGCAGGGCGGGAGGTCATGGTGGGTAGGGAGGGAAAAAAATGACACAAGATAGGATCCAGAGGGATACAAACCATAAAAAGACTCTTTTTTTTTTTTTTAAAGATTTTATTTATTTATTTGACAGAGAGAGAGATTACAAGTAGGCAGAGAGGCAGGCAGAGAGAGAGGAGGAAGCAGGCTCCCTGCTGAGCAGGGAGCCCGATGCGGGCCTCGATCCCAGGACCCTGAGATCATGACCTGAGCCGAAGGCAGAGGCTTTAACCCACTGAGCCACCCAGGCGCCCCATAAAAAGACTCTTAATCTCAGGAAACAAACTGAGGATTGTTGGAGTGGAGGTGGGTCGGAGGGATGGGGCAGCTGGGTGATGGACATTGGGGAGGGTATGTGCTATGGTTAGCGCTGTGAATTGTGTAAGACTAATGAATCACAGAACTGTACACCTCAAACAAATAATAAAGTTTTCCTTACCATTTTAACTAGTGTCAAAATAATTTTTCTTTTTTTTAACATCTTAATTTTATTTCTTTTCAGTGTTCCAAGATTCATTGGTTATGCAACACATCCAGTGGTCCATGCTATACGTGCCTTTTACATTACAACTCTCATCTATAATCAAAAATCTCCCCCTTAAGAAGCCATTCCCAGTTATCCTATTTATTATATTTGCTTTGTTTGAGAAACCAGTTTATCAATATTTCTAGAAAGTCTTTTATTATGTCAACCGATCATGGTTAACAACATATAACAAGTGATTTGAGAGACTCAAGGGGAGAAAATGAATATCATCAATTTTTTCCATTTCTAATTCTGTTATTTACCTGCTTTAGGACACTGCAAGGTACCTACTAAACCCTGAAAATTAATGAGATTTTACCTCATTCATTTTTACATTGCTGTTATTAGGAAAATAAGTGTCACTATCATAATTATTAAAACTGAAGTTAGAAGAATTTCAGGGTTCATGCATATAAAGTCAGTCTTGAATGATAAATATTTGAAATGACAAGAAAACTCAGCTTTATGACCACTTTGATGAAAAATATTTAAAATATATATAAATAAATGTATATATTTATATATTATATATGTTATATATTATATATAATATATGTAAATATTTATATATTCAGCAATTCATCTGCCTGAAAAACTTTAAAGTGTTTTACCGTATGTTCTAAGCAGGATACAAGACAAAAAATTACCTGCTTTCATAGGTTCAAAATGATAGTCTGATAAATAATAGAGAAAAAGGAATTAAATATCAAATAATGGTAAATACTATATGAAGTATCAAAGCAGGGTGTTGAGATAGCTAGTGGCTACATGGTCAGGGAAGCTTCTCCATCTAGGTAGCATTCAAGCTGAGCTCTGAGTAACAAAAATGAGTCTGCCAGGTAACCATGAAAGGAAAATATTCTCAGAAAAAAGAACAGGTAGCACAAAGCCTCCAGAACTGGAACCAGCCTGAGATGTTGAGAGAGCAGAAAAGTAGGTAAGAGAAATAATAGCAAATATATATATATATATCAAACAAGTAGACAATCATTGACTACAAAGAGTTTATAATTGACATATCCTGACCATAATGGAAAGTGAAAGAAGAGTTTCACACCCTGAAGTGACATAATCTGACCTTTATCTAAGATCTCTCCAGGTTCTGCATGAAAACTAGATGATGGTAGAGCAAGGTTGAAGCTGAAAGACAAGTTGAAAAGTGAAGGAATAAAAGTGAGTTAGCCAATGTGATCATGGTGAGGACAGACAAAAGTGGACACATCAAAGATGTATTCTAAAGGAAAAGCCAGCAAGATTTACCAGTGGTTTCAAAGATAAGGAATAGTGAGGAAAGGGATATAAAGTAAAAATATATTTGTCTGAATGTTGGTACCATTTATTGAGGTGACTAAGACTGGAATAGAACTGGGTGTGGGTGTGTAAATCAAGAGTTCTCTTTCAGTCAAACTAAGTTTGAGATACTTACTGAACCTGCAATGGGAGAGGTAAATAAGGAACTTGGTGCATGTACAGAGCTCAGAGAAGTCAGGGCTGAAGACAGAGGATTGGACAATTGATATTAGTAATGCTGATGATTATTTGGTGTCTTTCTTCTGAATACTTCACAGCCCTTCTACCTGATATTCATTTTCCTCTTCAAATACCTCTGAGAAGTAGGTAGTGCACATCTCTCAATTTTGCAGTTAAATGAGTAATCCCAAATCCTGATTTGGCCACTCTTCCTCTTTGAAATATTTCCTGTCTTAAGAAACATTGTAAACATTTCAAGAAAACTTTTGAGTAAAATTATCTGTTAATTATTTGTTGATTCTGTTTGGTTTTTTAAATAAACATACATAGTCGGAATGCCATCTTATACTTTTGGTCGATTTGGGAAATAAACCTATACAAAAGGACTGCAAGAGCTTTATGAGAGGTCCTTGTAGCATGGTAAAATGCAGCTGGAGTGCACTCACAGTCTTAGAGAAGAGTTGTTTCACCTAAAACATGAACTATTTTATAGGTGCTCATAATTCTAAATCTACACCAGTCCCTTCATTACCCACCATTCTGATTTTTCAGGCACCATTTACCACACCAAGAGCTGAGAGGCCTGCAAGGCCCAGGTCATGAAAAGCTGGTCATGCTGTGCATGTATGAAGGACAAAGGGTCATAAAATACTAACTTCCAGGTAAAGATAGTGAAAATACATCCCATTATGGGCTTGAAGACTGGAGGGAGGCCCAGTCTTAGGGTCCACTCTGGGTGTAATCACTAGAGTCACTAATGCTTACAAAGCCACACTCATTCTCAATAAGAGAGCAGCAAACCTATGAGGGCTTTATTTCATGAAGATTATTCAAAATGTTAGACCTCTGCACATAACATCCTTGCACTGTTGGGTATTTATGGGAGTGATAGCCAGCTAACAGGCATTCATTTAAGAGGGACAGTCCCAGGGCCACCTGGGTAGCTCAGTCAGTTGAATTCCAGCTCTTGGTTTTGCCTAGGGTGGTGATTTCCGGTCCATTCACACCAGAGAGTCTGCTTTTGTCCTTCTCCTTTTCCTCCTATCCCTCCCTTATAGACACATGCTCGCTTGCTCTCTCTCTCTCTCTCTCTCTCTCTCTCTCTCTCTCTCTCTCTGCCTCTTAAATAAATAAATAAAATCTTAAAAGAAAAAAAAGGTCTAAACTCAGGTCACCATCTCAGGGTCCTGGGATTGAGCCCTACATCAGGCTTTCTGCTCAGCAGGGAGTCTGCTTCCCCCTCTCTCTCTGCCTGCCTACTTGTGATCTCTCTCTCTCTCTCTCTCTCTCTCTGTCAAATAAAAAAATAAAATCTTTTTTTAAAAAAGGAACTGTTCCTTCTAAAATGTAACACAAGGAAAATATTTTTAATCCACTTTAGATGCATATTACCCACTATAGCCTGAAGGCATATATTAATTAAAATTGTATTGAATGTAATGCAAGTTGAATTTTTCTCCTAACTTCACAACCACCCAAACAAGTAACAGTCCAGTTCTCCACCAGCAAAATAGTTAATAAATTTCATCAACAACAATAAGGAAATACACAAGAACCCCATCATTACTGTATTGCCTTTTTACCAGGCTAGCCCTAGAGCTCAAAAATGAACACACATACACACCCATATAATGATCCTTCTGCACACTCTAGCCAAAATTCTTGGCCCCCCAAAAGAACTTTATGTGGAATAAAATACAGAAAATATCCAGAAGGCTGTATAAGAACTTTGACAAGACTAATAATGATTGGGAACAAAACAAGACTACTGGTATCATCTCTAAGTTCTTAAGTAAATGTGTCCTATTTATTAAAAATTGGGCGGGCTTTGAAAGACTTGTTTCTGCAATGCGTATAGTAGCTTATAAGCAGCACAAGGGCCGCCAAGTTTTAGATCTGTTCAAGTACTCTTTACCTTATTAAAAATCACTCCCTATCAACTGAAGATTTTAACTGACTTTATATGGGAGAGGTGTGTTTACAGTGGTGTGAAGTGTAGTGTAGAGGCATATGGTACCACAGCCCTTAGCATTATAGCCCACTGTGTGTTGAGAGCCATTGCAGGCAAGACGACTGAAAGAGCAACACTGAACTGCTCCGTGAACCTACAATTAAATCAGGAATAGTTTATTCCTGCAATGAATAAACCCTGCATGCTTCATGAGGGGTAGAAAGAGGAGGCTTGGAGACCATGAGACTAACAATGAGATGTTTATAGAAACCTACACTAGACTACAGTGATGCAAAGAGATAAAAAAGGAAAGGGAAGTTGCCATTTGTTTAAAAGACTGATCTATTGAAGGATGAAACACTGAAGTGAATAAGGCCATTTCCAGGTTTTTACCAGGGGTTCCTGGAAAATCAACAGTATCACTGACAAAAATAGGAAAACAAGGAGAGTTTTTATGTGGTGTCTATAGTACAGCAGAAGATGCACAGGACAAGGAGTTTAAAAACCATTATCTTAGTCATGTTAGTGGCCATTATTTCATGGTATAGCTCTGGGCACTTAATTAATTGAGCTGGATTTCATTTCCTCATTTGTGAATACTAAGTGATATTCAAAGATGAAACTCATGTGCTGCCATTCCACTGTTCTATTGCTTTAGAGGACATTGCTGATCAATCATAGCCTTGTTTCCACTATGTCTGGATATGGCCTTAGAATTTTTCTTAGCCAACATTACAGGAGGCCAAGACAAATCTACTGGAGTTTCCATAAAAGATGAAATCTTTGTTCCATAATGGATCACTAAGTTCCTGTCCTTTTATTTTAGAAGACTATATGTTTAACTATGTAGTTTTGAAATTTGTTGATATATGGAAATTCTAGTTCAGGAAAATGGAAACCTAACAATGAAAATAGGCTTTCATTTCTGGTTGGTTTCATCGACTTGGTAAGAACAATGAAGAAACTCCCCATCCAAAACTGGCTCACAGAGATAAATATGACACACTCGTTGAGGGTTGTTAGTCTCCCTAAGGGTAGAAGTGTTCTCCAGGGATAACCCCAAACAAAAAGACAACTGATGAGAACTAAGTCTAGAGCTCGTTGTGAGGGGGGACAGAGAGGATAGGAGAGAAGAAGGCAAGAGTTAAGGCTTTGGAACTTGAGCTATGTCAGGACAAGACCACCACAGACCATGAGCAGAGCCACAGAAACCCAGAGGTAGGAATAAATATGGGAACTAAGTGGTGTGGACTAATAGTAGAGGCTTTCTGAGTCATGACTTAGGTAGCCAAATGGTTGCTGGAATATTGACCAACAGAACAGCACTGAGAAGAAAGCTGAGTTTGAGATACCCATACTTAGACAAAACCTTGAGGATGGGATGAACAGACCTTGAATGGGGGTGCCCTCACACTACCTCTTTGGAAGAGCACTTCCCCAGGTTAGAACTACAACTCTCATAGACTCAATTCAAACATGGCCTCACAAATATTACCATGCAAACCAGAAGTTTAGCCACTCACTGAGCAGTACAACATACAAAAGAGCCTTACATGAAATGTTCAAAGAGATAAAGGATGAAATTACAAAGATGAGTCTACTAAAAAAATTATTAATAACAAAATTATAATTTAACACATTAACCTCCAGGAATAAAAGGTAAAATTGTTGGATTGAGATCTCAAATAATTGTGTTGAATATTAGAAAGATTAGACACAGTTGACAAGACAGTTAGTGAAATGGAAGTTGTTCAAATAATTTAGAATGTAGTGAATAAAGAAAAGGAGATGAAAAAGCATGAAAGAGAGCTGAAGAAATATGGAGGAAGTAATGAGAAAATCTATCCACATAAATGGAGTCCGAGAAAGAGAAATTTGGAGGAATACTAAAGAGGCAAAAGGTAGAGACAATGGCTACAGATTTTCCAGAAATTATGTCAACCATGAATCCATAGACCCAGGAATTACTACACATGCTAAGAAAGATTAATGAAAAGACATCATGTGTATTCAAACTGGAGAACAGCAAAATCAAAGAGAACATCATGAAAGTATAAAGAGAGAAGGAATATATCATTTTAAGGGGAATAGCAGTTAAATAAAGGCAAACTTTTCGACAATCTCTATTATTCCAGACAAGTGGAATGATAGCTACTAGGTGTTAAAAGAAAGTAATAGCCAACCCGGGATTATATACATTGTAAAAAATATGGGGGGGAAATGGAAAAACATAATGAACTGAAAACAATTTTTAAAAAGGAGCAGAGAGCAAAAAGCAAAGTTACAATGAATAAAATCAACAAATATTCAAGTTGGTAATTTAAAAAAATGAAGAAGTGGAAAAGTACTTGATTTTAAGGAAAAAGAGAAAGGTACACATACATAATATTAAAAATGCTGACAGCTATAGGTTGAGCAAAGATTTAAAGGATAATAAAGATAGTTCTATTTCTTCTAGGTTGCTTAAATTATTGGCATACAGATGTTGATAAGTATTTTTTCATTTGATTTATTTTTATTTATTTGCTCCAGGGGTACAGGTCTGTGAATTACTAGGCTTACACCTTTCACAGCATTCACCATAGCAGAAACCTACCCCAGTGTCCATAACCCAGCCACCCTATCACTACCCTCCCACCCCCCCTTTAATCCTGTTTGTTTTGTGAGATTAAGAGTCTCTTATGGTTTCACTCCTTCCCGATCCCATCTTGTTTCATTATTTTTCCCTCCCTGCCCCCCAGAAGCCCCTGCCCTGCCCCTCAAGTTACTCATATCAGAGATATCATATGATAATTCTCTTTCTCTGATTGACTTATTTCGCTTAGCATAATACCCTCTAGATCTAGCCATATCGTTGCAAATGGAAAGATTTCGTTTCTTTTGATGTCTGCATAGTATTCCACTGTATATATATATACCACTTCTTTATCCATTCATCTGTTGATGGGCATCTAGGTTCGTTCCATAGTTTGGTTATTGTGGGCATTGCTGCTATAAACCTGCGAGTGCATGTGCCACTGAGGATCATCACCTTTGTTTCTGTAGGGTAAATACCCAGCAGTGCAATTGCTGGGTCATAGGGTAGCTCCATTTTCAACTTTTTGAGAAACCTCCATACTGTTTTCCAGAGTGGCTGCACCAGCTTGCATTCCCACCAACAGTGTAGGAAGGTTCCCCTTTCTCCGCATCCTTGCCAACATCTGTCGTTTCCTGACTTGTTGATTTTAGCCATTCTGACTGGTGTGACGTGGCATCTCACTGTGGTTTTGATTTGTATTTCCCTGATGCTGAGTGATGTTGAGCACTTTCTCATGTGTCTCTTGGCCATTTGGATGTCTTCTTTGGAGAAATGTCTGTTCATGTCTTCTGCCCATTTCTTGACTGGGTTATTTGTTTTACGGGTATTGAGTTTGAGAAGCTCTTTATAGATTTTGGATACAAGCCCTTTAACTGATATGTCGTTTGCAAATATCTTCTCCCACTCTGTCAGTTGTCTTTTGGTTTTGTTGACTGTTTCCTTTGCTGTGCAAAAGCTTTTAATCTTGATGAAGTCCCAACAGTTCATTTTTGCCCTTGCTTCCCTTGCCTTTGGTCATGTGCCTAGGAAGAAGTTGCTGTGGCTGAGGTCGAAGAGGTTGCTGCCTGTGTTCTCCTCAAGGATTTTGATGGATTGCTGTCTCACATTGAGGTCTTTTATCCATTTTGAGTCTATTTTTGTGTGTGGTGTAAGGAAATGATCCAGTTTCATTGTTCTGCATGTGTCTGTCCAGTTTTCCCAACACCATTTGTTGAAAAGACTGGGTTATTTGAGTTCTTTCCAACTTTCCTCTTGTGATTGAGTTCTAGTTTCAGAGCATTATGGTCTGAAAAAATACGGGGAATGATCCCAGTGTTTTGGTACCGGTTGAGACCTGATTTGTGACCGAGAATATGGTCTATTCTGGAGAATGTTCCATGTGCACTAGAGAAGAATGTGTCTTCTGTTGTTTCGGGATGGAATGTTCTGAATATATCTGTGATGTCCAACTGGTCCAGGGTGTCATTTAAAGCCTTTATTTCCTTGTTGATCTTTTGCTTAGATAATCTGTCCATTTCAATAAGGGGGTGTTAAAGTCCACTACTATTATTGTATTGTTGTCAATGTGTTTCTTTGATTTTGTTATTAATTGGTTTATATAACTGATTGCTCCCATGTTAGGGGCATAAATATTTAAAATTGTTAGATTTTCTTGTTGGATATATGTTTTAAGTATGATATAGTGTCCTTCCTCATCTCTTATGATATTCTTTGCCTTAAAATCTAATTTATCTAATACAAGAATTGCCACTTCAGCTTTCTTTTGATGTCCACTGGCATGGTAAATTTTTTTCCACCACCTCACTTTAAATCTGGAGGTGTCTTTGCGTGTAAGATGAGATTCTTGTAGACAGAATATTGATGGGTCTTGTTTTTTTTATCCATTCTGATACCCTGTGTCTTTTAGTTGGGGCATTTAGTCCATTTACAGTTACTCAGGGTTACTCTTGAGAGATATGCATTTAGAGCCATTGTATTGCCTGTAAGGTGACTGTTACTGTATATTGTGTCTGTTCCTTTCTGGTCTATGTTTCTTTTAGGTTCTCTTTGCTTAGAGGACCGCTTTCAATATTTCCTGTAGGGCTGGCTTGGTGGTTGCAAATTCCTTTAGTGTTTGTTTGTCCTGGAAGATTTTTATCTCTCTTTCTATTTTCAATGACAGCCTAGCTGGATATAGTATTCTTGGCTGCATATTTTTCTCGTTTAGTGCTCTGAATATATCATGCCAGTTCTTTCTGGCCTGCCAGGTCTCTGTGGATAGTTCTGCTGTCAGTCTAATATTTTTACCATTGTATGTTACAGACCTCTTGTCCCAAGCTGCTTTCAGGATTTTCTCTTTGTCACTAAAAATTGCAAGTTTTACTACTAGATGACAGGGTGTGGACCTATTTCTATTGATTTTGAGGGGGGTTCTCTGTGCCTCCTGGATTTTGATCCTTGTTCCCTTCACCAAATTAGGGAAATTCTGTACTATAATTTGCTTCAATATACCTTCTGCCCCCCTCTCTCTTCTTCTTCTGCGATCCCAATTATTCTAATATTGTGTTGTCTTATGGTATCACTTATCTCTCGAATTCTCCCCTCATGGTCCAGTAGTTGTTTGTTTCTCTTATCCTCCGCTACTTTGTTCTCTGTCATTTGGTCTTCTAAATCACTAATTCTGTCTTCTGCCTCATTTATCCTAGCAGCAAGAGCCTCCATTTTTTATTGCACCTCATTAATAGCTTTTCTAATTTCACCATGGTTAGATTTTAGTGCTTTTATTTCTCCAGAAAGGGTTTTTATTTCTCTAGAGAAGGATTCTCTATTATCTTCCGTGCTTTTTTCAAGCCCAAGTAGCACCTTGATAATCATCATTCTGAACTCTAGTTCTGTCATATGACTAATGTCTGCATTGATTAGGTCCCTAGCCATCATTACTGCCTCTTGTTCATTTTGTGTGTGTGTGTGGTGATTTTTTCCACCTTGTCATTTTATGCAGATAAGAATAGATGGATGAGAGAACAAAATACTAAATTGTAGCAATGACCCCAGAAAAATATACACTAACCTAATCAGAAGAGACCTGAAACAGGAGGGAGAAGAAAGAGGGAAAAGACATAAAACGACATCAAAAAAAACCACAAATATAAAACAAAACCCTATATCTATATCTATGTCTATATCTATATCATCATCTATGTCTGTTTCTATATTTATCTCTATCTCTGACTCTGTCGCTATCTCTATCTCTATTAGACTGGCGAATTGAACAGACCCTATCTGTATACAAAAAATAAGGTTAAATAGAGTTAAGGGATAAAATATGACTTTAACAATGAAAATTTAAAAAGATTTTAACAAAAAGGTATTGATAAGATATAATAGTTAAAAATCATTAAAATAGGAAAGAGGAAAAATTTAAAATAAAAGAGTAAGAAAAAAATAAAATTCAAAGAACTTAACTTTGAACAACTAAAGGATCATGGGGGGAAAGCCATTAATTCTATGTGTTGCTCTGGAGTTCCACAATTCTCAGTGATCGGTGAACATGGTCTTGGCTGGATGTTCTTGCTGATCTGGAGTAGGGCCTGTTGCTGTGATTCTCAAGTGTCTCTGCCCGAGGTGGAATTGCACCACCCTCACCAGGGGCCAGGCTAAGTAATCAGCTCAGTTTCACTCTCAGGAGCTTTTGTTCCCTGAACACTTTCTGTACAGCTTTGGAAGACAGAAATGAAAATGGTGGCCTCCTCATCTCTGACCCAGAAGAGCTGAGAGCTCGGGACCTCACTCCACAGTTCGTCCTCAGAGAAAAGAAGTCAGTCCATCCCATCTCCGGGGTCTCCAGCCATTCTCCGAGCTCACCCAGCCTGTGACTGAACGTTTCTATCTCTGGCGTGTGGCCCTGTTTAGAATCTTCAAACTCAGCAGATTCCTGCAGCACACTCCTGTGCTGTTCCTCCCAGAGGAGGAAGGAGGGGGTCTCTCCAGATCTGCCATTTGTGGGGTCCCTGCTCAAAGAACAGTGGCCCGACTGTGCCTTGGATCACAGTTTAAGGTAACAATGAGCTGAAAGATCCCTCCTCAGCTCAGCTCCATCTCTGTAGCCAGATTCCCTGCTCCGATACCTGGGAGCTCTGTTGCACTCAGACACCCCTGGTATTTTTGTGTCCCCGCACATCCTGAGACCACACTGTCTCCGCCAGAGCTTCACACCCCTGCATAGCCTCTAGAGTGACATCCCTCAGTGGAGGAGACTTCTAAAAGTTCCGATTTTGTGCTCCATGCTCTCTCACTTGCTGGGAGGCAGCCCCTTCCCCCAGGGTCTAGATTCACTTCTCCACACGTCCTACCTCTGGAAAATGGTCGATTTTCTGTTCATAGAATTGATTCTCTTCTTCTCTTTGATCTCCTGCTGAATTTGTAGGTGTTCAGAATGGTTTGATAACTATCTGGGTGAATTTCTGGGACCTGATGATAATCGGTCTCCTACACCTCTGCCATCTTGTCACGTCTCCTGATAACAGTTTTGATGATTGTTTCTATTTCCGTGGTGTTAGTCATTATCTCTCCTCTTTCATTCACAATTTTATTGATTTAAGTCCTCTCTCTTTTCTTTTAGATTAGTTTGGCCAGTGGTTTATTGATCTTATTAATTCTTTCAAAGAACCAGCTTCTAGTTTTGTTGATGTGTTCTACTGTATCTCTACTTTCTAACTCATTGATCTCTACTCCAATTTTAATTATTTACCTTCTTGTGTGAGGGGTTGGCTTAATTTGTTGTTGATTTTCTAGTTCCTTAAGGTGTAAGGAGAGTTGGTGTATTCAGGATCTTTCCAATTTTTTGAGTGAGACTTGGATGGCTATGCTATTTCCCCCCTTAAGACTGCCTTTGCCATATCCCATAGGTTTTGGACCAATGTGTTTTCATTCTCATTGGTTTCCATGAATTGTTTAAGTTCTTCTTTGATTTCCTGGTTGACCCAAACATTCTTGGTCTTTAGCTTTCAAGTGTTTGATTTCCTTCCAAACTTTTTATTGTGGTTGAGTTCCAGTTTCAAAGCATCATGGTCTGAGAATATGCAGGGAATAATCTCAATCTTTTGGTATTAGTTGAGCCCTGATTTGTGACTGAGTATGTGGTCTATTTTGGAGAAAGTTCCATGTGCACTCGAGAAGAATGAGTATTCTGTTGTTTTAGGGTGAAATGTTCTGTTTATATCTATGAGGTCCATCTGATCCAATGTCATTCAAAGCTCTTGTTTCTTTGTTGATTTTCTGTTTAGATGATCTGTCTATCGCTGAGAGTGGCATGTTAAGATCTCCTACAATTAATGAATTCACAGCAATATGACTTTATTTTGTTTAACACTTGGCTTATGTAGTTGGCTGCTCCCGTGTTGGAGGCATAAATACTTACAGTTGTTAGATCTTCTTGATTGATAGACCCTTTAAGAATGAAGTAGTGTCCTTCTGTATATCTAACTTTAGCTTAAAAATCTAATTTATCTGATATGAGAATCGCTACTCCAGATTTCTTTTGAGGCCCACTGACATGAAAGATGGTTCTCCATCCCTTCACTTTCAGACTGGATGTATCTTTAGGTTCAGAATGTGTCTCTTGTAGAGAGCATATGGACAGGTCCTGTCATTTTATCAAGTCTGCCACACTGTGCCTTTTGATGGGAGCATTTCACCCATTCACGTTGAGAGTGATTATTGAAAGGTAAGTTTTTATTGACATCATGTTTCCTGTGAAATCCTTGTTTCCATGCACTGTCTCTGTAACTTTTTATTCTATGTCACTCTTGGGTTCTTTGTTCTTTTATAGAACACTGTTAATATTTCTTCTAGTGCTGGCTTTTTTGTCACATAATCTTTTAGACCTTGCAGATCTTGGAAGCTCTTTATCTCTCCATCCATTCTGAATGTCAGCTTTGCTGGATAAAGTATTCTTGGCTGCATGTTCTTCTCATTTAGTGCCCTGAATATATATTGCCAGTCCTTTCTGGTTTGCCAGGTTTCTGTGAACAGGTCTGATGTTATTCTGATGGTCCTTCCTCTATGTGTAAGGAATCTCTTCTCCCTAGCTGCCCTTAAGACCTCCTGTCTGAATTTATGATTTGTGAATCTCACAATTAAGTGTCTGGGGGTCTTTCCAGACTCGCCAATCTTGGGGGGTGTCCTCTCTACCTCTCGACACCAACACTTGCTCTTTCCCCAGATTAGGGGAACTTTCATCCACTATTTGGTCAAGAACCTCTTCTAGTCTTCTCTCTCCACACTCTCAGGGATCCCAATAATTCCGATATTGGAACATTTCATGGTGTCATTTATTTCCCTAATTCTGTTTTCATGGCTTCTATGTTGTTTGTTCCATGCTTCCTCCTGATCCTGCTTCTCTATCAGCCTGTCTTCTAGATCACTATTAGATCTTCTGTCTCAGTTATCTTAACCGTTAGAGGATTTAGATTAGATTGGATCTCCTTGATAGTATTTTTGACTTCTGCCAGATTAGCTCTTACTTCCACCCTTAGAGATTCTATGTTGCCACTAATGGTCTTCTCCAATTTAGCCATTGCCTGGACAACTTTTACCCTGAATTTCATTTCCAACGTATTGTTTATGTCCATATCCAATAGTTCTGTGGCAGAGCTCACAGTCTCTGAATTTTTCCTCTGCTGGGTGTTCCTCCTCCTAGTCATTTTGGTGAGAGGTGGTTGAGGGGATGAATAGCTGAATATATTAATCATGATCCAGTCAAGGTGCCCCTTGGAAAGTTTAGGAGCAATCAGAAGTCACCACCAAAAAGAAAAGGAAAAAAGAAAGAGAAAAGGAGAGGAAAAAAAAGAAAAAACTCAGCCAAAATGAGTCCCAATAGTAAGATTTATAAGGTACATAAACAAAAAACAAACAAACAAAAAGACTGACAAACGTAGGAGACCAGAAAGAAAAAAGAAATACCCTGCCAAAATGAACCCCAAGAATAAGATTTATATGGTACAAAAACAAACACAAGTACACAGAAACACTGATAGAAAAATAAGATGAGAAGGTGGTTATAAACCCCTGACGTGGGCAAGGATGGTTATTTCAGTACTTCCTGGGTGTATCTTGTTATCTTTGTTAAAGGATTCAACTTTCCAGAGATACAGGGAAATTAAAACTAGCTTATATATAGGGGTAGTATTGAATCGGGAAAAAGGATTACCTTTATGCCAATATCTATATATGTATTAAAAAGAAAACAAAAAAAAGAAACCCAGGTATATGTATGAAAGAAGTTCAAGTTAAAAAGTTATTATGAAATATGTTGTAGTAAGTATCTAGTTTTAATGGTAAGTAGGTTAAAAAAATAGAAGAATCATGAGAATGAATTTTAAAAAGTTGTATCTATGAAATATACAGTATACATTCCTGGAAACCTATAAACTTCCAAGACTGAAACAGGAAGAAATTGACAACCTAAATAGACCAATATCTAGTAACGAGATTGAAGCAGTGATCAAAAATCTCCCAAAAAAACAATAGTCCAAGACCTGACAGATTCCCTAGGTCCTAGCTAATAGGATCCAAGAGCACATTAAGAAGATTATCCACCATGATCAGGTGGTATTTATCCCTGGGATGCGATGATGGTTCAACATTCACAAACCAGTCCATTTGATAGAACAAATCAATAAGAGAAGAGAGAAGAACCACATGGTCCTCTCGATTGATGCGGAAAAAGCATTTGACAAAATACAGCATCTGTTCCTGATTAAAACTCTTCAAATAAATAGGGATAGAGGGAACATTCCTCAACTTCATAAAATCTATCTATGAAAAACCCACAGCAAATATCATTCTCAATCAGGAAAATTTGACAGACTTCCCAGTAAGATCAGGAACACAACCAAAGATGCCCACACTCACCACTGTTGTTCAACATAGTACTAGAAGTCCTAACAATGGCAATCAGACAACAAAAGGAAATAAAGGTATTCAAATTGGCTAAGAAGACGTAAAACTCTCTCTGTTTGCAGATGATATGATATTTTATATGGAAAACCCAAAAGACTCCACCCGCAAACTACTAGAACCCATACAAAATTCGGTAATGTGGCAGGATACAAAATCAATCCACAGAAATCACTAGCAATGAAAATATAGAAAGGGAAGTAAGAGAATCAATTCCATTTATTATAGCACCAAGAACCAAAGATACCTTGGAATAAACCTAACCAAAGAGGTAAAGGAACTGTACGCGAGGAACTACAGAACACTCATGAAATAAATAAATTGAAGAAGATACAAAAAGATGGAAAAGCATTCCATGCTCATGGATTGGAAGAATAAACATTGTTAAAATGTCTATACTGCCCAGAGCAATCTGTACTCTCAATGCTATCCCAATCAAAATTCCACAGAAATTTTTCAAAGTGCTGAAGCAAACCATCCTAAAATTTGTATGGAACCAGAAAAGACCCTAAATTGCTAAGGAAATGTTGAAAAAGAAAAAGCTGGGGGCATCACGTTGCCTGATTTCAAGCTTTACCAANTTACTACAAAGCTGTGATCACCAAGACAGCATGGTACTGGCACAAAAACAGACACATAGACCAATGGAACAGAGTAGAGAGTCCAGATATGGACCTTCAACTCTGTGGTCAAATAATCTTCAACAAAGCAGGAAAAAATATCCAGTGGAAAAAAGATAGTCTCTTCAATAAATGGTGCTGGGAACATTGGACAGCTATGTATAGAAGAATGAAACTTGACCATTCTCTCACACCATACACAAAGATAAACTCGAAATGGATGAAAAACCCCAACGTGAGACAGGAAACCATCAAAATTGTAGAGTAGAACATAGGCAGTAACCTCTTTGACATTGGCCACAGCAACTTCTTTCAAGACACGCCTTCAAAGGCAAAGGAAACAAAAGTGAAAAAATGAACTTTGGGGACTTCATCAAGATAAAAAGCTTCTGCACAACAAAGGAAACGGTCAACAAAACAAAGAAACAACCCACGGAATGGGAGGAGATATTCGCAAATGACACTACAGACAAAGGGCTGATATCCAAGATCTGTAAAGAACTCCTCAAACTCAACACCCAAAAAACAGATAATCATGTCAAAAAATGATTAAGAGACATGAACAGATACTTCCAATGAAGACATACAAATGGCTAACAGGCACATGAAAAAATATCCATCATCATTAGCCATCAGGGAAATTCAAATCAAAACCACACTGAGATACCAATTAGAATGGCAAAAACTGACAAGGCAAGAAACAACATGTTGGAGAGGATGTGGAGAAAGGGGAACCCTCTTACACTGTTGGTGGGAATGCAAGGTGGTGCAGCCACTTTGGAAAACAGTGTGGAGTTTCCTCAAAAAATTAAAAAGAGCTACCCTATGACCTAGCAATTGCAGTACTGAGTATTTAGCCCAAAGATACAGATGTAGTGAAAAGAAGGGCCATCTGTACCCCAAAGTTCATAGCAGCAATGTCCACAATCACCAAACTGTGGAAAGAGTCAAGATGCCCTTCAACAGACGAATGGATAAAGAAGATGTGGTCCATATATACAATGGAATACTTCGCAGCCATCATAAAGGATGAATGTCCAACTTTTGTATCGACATGGTTGGGTCTGGAGGAGATTATGCTGAGTGAAGTAAGTCCAGCAGAGAAAATCAATTATCATTCACTTACTTGTGGAGCATAAGGAATAACATGGAGAACATTAGGGGAAGGAAAGGAAAAGTGAATTGGAGGTAAAGAGGTAAATTGGAGGGGGAGAGGAAGCATGAGAGACTGTGGACTCTGAGAAACAAACTGAGGGTTAAGGAGGGTAGGGGGATAGGTGAGCCTGGTGGTGGGTATCAAGGAGGGCAAGTATTGTATGGGGCACTGTGTGTGATGTATAAACAATTTATCTTGGAACGCCGAAAAAATAAAATAAAATTAAGATGTTAAAAAATATAAAAATAAAGACTAAAAAAAAATAAAACAACAAAAAACATAGTCACTTTCTTATGTGTGGAAAAATATGGTAATCCCATTAAAAAAACTTCCCTGAAAATATAGAGGCGGCCCCAGTGGGTCAAGGGACATGCTTGTTCCACAATTATATATACCACCCGTGCACACAGCAAAAGGCCATTTATTTCTGATTTCAAAACAACAAATACATTCATCTGTTGAAGGGCATCTTGACTTTCCACAGCTTGGTGATTGTGGCCATTGCTGCTATGAACTTTGGGGTAGAGATGTCCCTTCTTTTCACTACATCTGTATCTTTTTGGTAAATACCCAGTAGTGCAATTGGAGGGTCATAGGGTAGCCCTATTTTAATTTTTTGAGGAATCTCCACACTGTTTTCCAAAGTGGCTGCACCAACTTGCATTCCCACCAACAATGTAAGAGGGTTCCCCTTTCTCCACATCCTCTCCAACATTTGTTGTTATGCTGAGTGAAATAAGTCAAGCGGAGAAAGTCAATTATCATATGGGTTCACTTACTTGTGGAACATAAGGAATAAAATGGAGGACACTGGGAGAAGAAAAGGAAAAGTGAATTGGGGTAAATTGGAGGGGGAGATGAAAGATGAGAGACTGTGGATCCTGAGAAACAAACAGGGTTACGGAAGGGAGGGGGTGGGGGATGGGTGAGCCTGGGGTTGAGTATTAAGGAGGGCATGCATTTTTTTATTTATTTGACACAGAGAGAGATCACAAGTAGGCAGAGAGGCAGGCAGAGAGAGAAGGGGAAGCAGGCTTTCTGCTGAGCAGAGAGCCTGATGTGGGGAGCTCGATCCCAGGACCCTGGGATCATGACCTGAGCCGAAGGCAGAGGCTTAACCCACTGAGCTACCCAGGCACCCCAAGGAGGGCATGTATTGCATGGAGCACTGGGTATGGTGCATAAACAATGAATCTTGGATCACTGAAAAAAGAAAAAGAAAAGAATTTCACTGGATAAATATGTCAACATTTATATCACTGAGATTAAAACAATTAGAAAACTATAGTATATGTAAAATTTGACCATTAAGATCTATATTTGCCTGCTGTCTAAACTTTAAGTGTCATTGGTTTGCATTAAAAAATAAGGTTATATGTTTACTGTTTTTTAGAAATGTGAAGTTATTTTATTATTTTAATAAAGAAATGTAAGGTCATATCGGTGTATCTTGAACTTTTAATATTGCTTAAATTTTCAATTGTGAACAAAGAAGAAAAAATTAAAAATTGAGAATATATCTGAAAAAAAAAACAACAAATACACAGTGAAAGGAAAAAATAGAAAAGTGTAAAGTTGTAGGAAAGAAGAAAACCCTCATTATCCCATCCTCACAAAAAAGCCAGGGTAAACATGTTCACATATTTTCCTAAAGAAAAAAAACACAGTTTTAATGAAGTATAATTGATACTTCACAAAAATCCTGCACATACTTAATGTATACAGTTTGATGAGTTTGGACATATGCATAAACTATAAAACCTTGACCACAGTAAGGTAATAGATATATCCAGCACCAGATTTCCTTGTTGGCATCCTTGTTTTATGCAGTTAAGCAAAGTTAAAATGATATTTACAAACGGCTTTTGTATCTTACATTTTTACTAATTTTATTGCAACATTTTCTCATGGTCTTAAAAGTGTGTGTGTGGACAATGATTTTAATGATGCATTAACAGACTGTTCTGTGAAGATTCTGTATTGATATCACCAGTTTCCAATGGTTGAACATCCAGTTGTCTTGGATTCTTCACTATTATAATTGCACTGGGACACAGCACAAGAGGCCAGAGGTTTAGTGCCTAGCAGCATATACTTCAGACCCAGGGTGCCTGGGTTCAAATCCTGCTCTTGTCTGTGGATCCTTAGGCAAATTATTTAATTTCTTTGTGCCTGAGTTTCCTCATTTACAAAAATAGGGGTAATAATAGTTATGTTCCAATGGTGAAATTAATGAGATGAATTAATATTTTAGATAACTTAGAAACATAATGAGAACTATATGTGTTTATTAAATTTTAAAAATCCAATAATCTTTCCTATGAGTTAGTTTATCTCCTTAGATTGGATTCTTGGAAGTGGAATTCATAGGGTGAGGGCTATAAATATTTTGAAGGTCCATCTGGGCCAGTTGCTCTCTCTGAAGTTCCTCCTGATGACCACTTCCCCTGGCAGCCTCTCCGTTGGTCGTGCTCACTTTTATTTCTTGCTTCTTGGATAGCATTAGCATTGGGTCTTAGAGCTTACAATACTTTTTGCAAGTTTGATATATGAAAAATACTTTCCTCATTAATTAGGGACATTGAACATTTCCCAAATGTTTTCATTATTTGTGTTTGACCTTTTGTGAATTGTCTGCTGCTGTCCTTTGCCCACTTAAAAAAATTGATTTCCCAAGGACTTTTCTGATCAATTTACATGAGGCTTTATATGTGAGGGCTATTAACCTATACATTTAGTGTTTCTTTTTTCATTTTGAATGCTCTTCTTATACCAACTCTAAACTCCATATTCTTTTTTTTTAAATGAACATATAACATATTATTTGTTTCAGGGGTACAGGTCTGTGATTCATCAGTCTTACACAATTCACAGCCCTCATCATAGCACATACCCTCCCCAATGTCCATCATGGACTCCATATTCTAGCTGATATTTATTTCTCTCCCTCTCTCTCTCTTCCCCCTCCCCCCATCATGTCAAACAAAGGGCTGCTCTAGTTTTCTTTAGCTTAATCTGTGCATTTTGCCTTCATCATCAATGTCATGGTTCCTAAGGGGCACAGGTCTTCTGCTCTTGGGTTCCTACATGGTTGCTATTCAAAGCAGAGAATAAGGGAAAGGTCTGCAAAATGGGAATCAGGTACAAAATATTACTATACAGAAAAGTCGATACTGTTCATATTGTTTATTGCATTCATTTCCAAAGATGCCTGCGTTTCTAAGTGTCATCTCTAGGAAAAAGCAAATTAGCTCTGAGCTGCCAAGACTGACAAGAGAAAATAATCAAAAGAAGAAATGAAGCATCAGAGGACTGTCTAAGCTGGGGCTGCAGTAAGCCCCAAAATATACTAGATGTCACGATATAACTCATACATTGTTTTTGCATGGGAGACAGGTTTCAATTTACGCCCATCCAAAGTAAACAGCTGCATTGCTTAAGGAAATATTAATTTTTGAGAAGAAAAAAAGGTCTTGGGTATGATAACATAAAAACACAGTTAAAAGTGTGGCTCCTAGCTCATAAACTGCAGAGACTTTTCCTATATTTTTTGATAGGTTAAGAAAGAACTCAGAATGTTTGTCTTGGCATTTCATAACACCTTCCATTTGGAAACACTTATGAATGTGAACAGGTTGGTAAAATGCTTTTTTCATTTTGGGGCCAACCACTGGGGCATTCGCCTGCCTCTTTGCCTTAAGCTACCCTTCCCACCCTTCTTCCTGCTCTGTTCAGCTCTTTAGAGCTCTGATAGAGCAGCTGGCCTAATAGGTCTTCTGTCTTACATGTTGGCCAAGCTTCGGAGAGGGGTTCTATTGCTGGCTTACTATTCTGGTCCAAACTCACTCATTAAATGCCTCATTGGAGTTCATTTAAATTAGAACAATTGCTTCAGGGTCTGGCCTTAACTAACAACAGATTGCTTCTGGAGCTGCCTCCCCAAAGAGGTCTCTGGATTGGTCCCCCATTGTCTGGCTCTCATCTTCCAGTCCAGGCTCCCTCTGCTTCCCTTGAAGCATTTTGTCATCTCCCACTGTAGATGCTTGTTGAGTGAAGGGCCTGTATATAAGAAAGGCTGGGCTTACCCCTTTTCTTCCTTTTTCTTTGTCAGAGAAGATTGGGTCTGCTAAACAGCTCTGGGATATGAACGGTCTTTCTACCCTCACCAACAACACATCCAGCTTTACAGAAAAGCTGATGGAAGGATGGCAATCAGAGGATCAGGTGTGTGTGTGTAAAATTAATCCAGGGATAGCCTGTTTTCCTTCAGGCTGTTTTAACAGAATATCATAGACTGGTGGCTTAAGAACAGAATCTTACTTCTTACAGATCTGGAGGCTGGTAAGTCCAAGATCAAGAGGGTGCCAATATTGTCAAGTTCTGATGAGAGCCCTCTTCCTAGTCTGTAGATGCCACTTTCTTGCTGTGTCCTCATCTGGCAGAGAGCAGAGGGGATTGGGGAGGTAGGGAGAGGGGAAGGAAGAGGTGGGGGTTACAGAGGAAGCAAACTCTCTTGCTCCTTTTTTAAAACAAATTTTTAAATTTGAGTATAGTTTACACACAATGTTACATTAGATTCAATATCTCTGTATGTTTCGTATGCTTACCACATGTGTAGCTACCATCTGTCACCATTCAGCATTGTTACAATACCATTGACTATATTCCCTGTGCTGTACCTTTCATCTTTATGACTTATTCATTCCATAACTGGAAGCCTGTATTTCCCACTCTCCTCCACCCATTTGGCTCAACTCTCTACACCCTCTTCTTTGGCAACCACCAGTTTATTCTTTGTATTTATAGGTTTGATTTTGTTTTTTGTCTGTTTTTCACTTGTTTTGTCTTTTGGATTCCACATATAAGTGAAATCATATAATATTTGTCTTTCTCTGACTAACTTATTCACTTAACATAATATCTTCTATCCATCCATATCATTACAAATGGCACAATCTCATCCTTCTTTATGGCTGGGTAATATTCCATTATATATTTTATTGCTGGGTAATATTCTATTATATATTTATGTATATATCCATAAGATATATATAGTTCACAATATCTATCTATCTTCTATCTATCATCATCTGTCATCTATCATCTATGTATCTATTTATCTATCTATCTATCATCTACTCTATCTATCTATCATCTACTCTATCTATCTATCTATCTATCTATCTATCTATCATCTATCTCACATCTTTCTTAACCATTCATCCATGGATGGACACTTAGGTGGCCTCTGTATCTTGGCTATTGTAAATAATGCTGCAATAAACATAGAGATGCATATATCTTTTTGAATTAGTGCTTTCACTTTCTTTGGGTAAGTACCCAGTAGTGGAATTATTAGGTCGTAAGTTATTCTATTTCTAATTTTTTAAAAAATTTATTTATTTATTTATTTATTTATTTATAGGGGGTGGGGCAGAAGGAGAGAGAGAGGGAATCTTATGCAGACTCCGTGCTGAGTGTGGGGGCTGATGTAGGGCTTAATCCCACAATCCGCAAGATCATGATCTGAGCTGAAACCAAGAGTTAAACAGACTGTACCACCCAGGTGCCCCTATTTTTAATTTTTTGAGGAACCTCCATACTGTTTTCCACAGTGGCTGTACTATTCTACCTTCTTACCACTAATAATCAGGGAAATGCAAATCAAAACCACAGTGAGATATCATCTTTTTTTTTTTTTTTTTAAAGATTTTATTTATTTATATGACAGAGAGAGATTACAAGTAGGCAGAGAGAGAGGAGGAAGCAGGCTGCCTGCTGAGCAGAGAGCCTGACGCGGGCCTCGATCCCAGGACCCTGAGATCATGACCTGAGCCGAAGGCAGGGGCCTTAACCCACTGAGCCACCCAGGCGCCCGAGATATCATCTTGTGTCTTTTCCTATAAGGTCACTGATCCCATTTATGAGGGTACTGCTTCATGACCTAATTACCTCCCAAAGTCCCCACCTCCTGATATTGCATTATGAACTTGGATTTCAATATATGCATTTTGGGAGATACAAACATGCAGTCCATAATATAACCATAGTCAGCATTTATTTTCATAAAGTAATTCTACAGTATTCTGAGTTTCCATGTCTCCTCCCTGATCCCTGCCAAGTTTTGAAAGTGGTTTTGAGTAGCTGATGGAAAATGAGTATATAGTCAAAGTATTTATGGTCAACAATCAGTTGACCTGTCTTTACTCATACTGACATTTTTCTATATCAAGCTTTTGCTAGTGGTTTAACAACTAAGATTATTGACTTAATTAATTATGCAGATTCTCATTCAAGCAATAACTTTTTGAAGTGGGAGAAATCCATTTTTATCATGAATTAGATAAATATGGACATCAGCTTCCAGTGTTATTTTGGACTTTGGATTTTTTTTTAACTTTGCACCTTTCACATGAACTATATTTTTGTTTTAAGGTACAACAGAAATGATTTATGGGTGTACAGAGGAAATAACCTAGATCTGAGTTGGCTATGTCTGGATTCTTATCCCAACTCTACTCTGAGCTTCTGCTTCTGAATCTGAAAAATGGAAATTATAATACTTGTTCTATGTATAGTACAGAACTGTTGTGAAGGTCAATGAGATGATATGTGTGAAAGTGTTTTATAAACTATAGGTTAGATAAACTATAAAAGTCATCTGAATAGTTATTTAGGGTACCCCAAAATAGTCAGTTTGACAAAAATCATACACCAATTTGCATTATAAATTTCCTTTTGTGTTATTTATTTTCAAAGAATATGTCAGAAAGTGTATTAGTGAAAGAATGTGAGTGGTTTCTGAATGTGCTGAAGTATTTATTTTCCCATCATTAGGAGAAGCTGATTCTTTACTTTTGCAGAGATATCACTAAAAAGATGCTGCTCGTTTTGTGGCTCTGTCTTCTCCTTAACACCAGGAATAAACTTCAGTGAGTTATGCAGTGAATAACTAGCATGTGGCAGGGGCTGAGTAGTGACTGGTATAGATCCAGCCTTCAAACACCTTGAGGGCTATTTGTGAACTTAGTGAAGAAGTTTGTTGGGCTAGATGAGATAAGGGAGGAGGGAAGGTGAGGTTTTAGGTTGTGTGTGTATGTGCATATGTATGTGAGTGTGTATGTGTGGTGTATTTGCATATGTGAGTGTCTATGTGTGTGGGTGTTATTGGTAGAAATGATCTTATGAGTTTACTGAGTCTTGAGGTCTTGAGAACTAGGCACCTGTATTCATGACCAGAAGAGTTACCAAGGAGGCCCAAGCCTCTGCCACCTCTAGCACAAGTCTTTGGAAAGTATTGTCCTATAACTAACTACAGTACAGTGTCAGGGATCCTATGAGCACAAGGTGGCCAGGAGAAGATGCCAGGTCTCTGGAGGCATCAGGAAGGCTACTCAGAGTAACCCCATCACTGCCCCCAGTGTGGGAGCTGGTCACATGTGGTGGGGCGGGTGGGCACGCGGAGGTGGTGGGGAGTGCAGGACACCTGAGGCTGGATTAAATGCTGGTGGGGAGCACCAAGTGCATCTGGTGATGCATCTGGCTGTGTGCTGGGCCAAGGTTGTGCAGTGCTGCTGAAATAGTGTGTCAGGATAGCCAGGGCCAAGTCTGGTGGGGGAAAGGGTAGTCACAGTGAAGAGTCACTGTCCTGGCAACTCCGGGTCCTATAGAGGGAGGGAAGGAGAGATGAGTGGGGCAGTGGTGGGTGCTTCCAGCCTGTTGGGTGATTTAGTGCACATGGAACAGTGAGCCAGTGCCCGCTGGATCTCTAACTTCAAGATTAAGCAAATGTTATATACTAGCTTAGATGGTACATTATCAAAACACACTTATAATGTCTATTTAATTCATATTTGTTAATCCATGTTTTAAACCTCTTTCTTCTTCATTGGTAAGCTTCTAGCAGACAGAAACCATTTGTTCAATTTGTTTTGTGTAGCACTGAATAGAGAGCCCTGTGTAGGATCTCAACCTAATTTTTCTCCTGACTTGAACACTCATTCGAGTAAATGCCACATGTCGATTTCTGAAATGTTTGGTAAAATACTGTGGTTGTTTGGGTAATATTCTGTGGCTGAAAAGATCATCTCTTAGGCTCCTACTAGATTACTAATTTCCGTATGAAAATGCATGAGAATTTACTATATAGCTGTTAATTTATTGATCAAAATACTTCGTATTTTTATTTTGTTATTTAAAATTGAAAAAGCAATTAGACCCTTTTGTGGCCTAATTGCATGCCAAATGTAACTTGTTTCCAAACTAAAATGGTCTTGGAGTTGTACTATCACAAAGAGTGTTTGCAACCAGTAAGCATATTTATTTTTAGCTTTTAAAACAGTCAAATAGTTTGCCCTCAATTTTCAGATGGAAAAAAAATCCCTCTGGGCTAAATCCTTGTGTACTGAGTATCTTTATGCTGGACCATTCCCATCCAAACTCCAAATTGTGGAAAACAAGGGTTTCTAGTGATGCAGTCTTAATAACAGTTTGGGTAGTGTTGGTGCTTATTAAATGCCAGTTTCTTAAATTATAACGAAGAAGGTAGTTATAGACTGAGGTGTGTTTAGTCAAGCACATGGAACCACAAGAACTTACCACATGTGAGTATGCAGGGGTGGGATTCCATAGCATCAGGTTGGAGCAGATTGTGCAGCATTTAGGTCTCAAGGTTCTATGCTAGGAGGCTACTTTTGTTTTGATGTTGGGTTCGTGGACTTGAGCCAGAACATGGTCAATCTGATTTCAGTTTGGGTGAGTAGGGGAGAAGCAGTACATATGTCCAAGCATTGTAGTCTGGACAGATCCATATGTGTCACCTCTTTCAGTCTCACTTTTACAGGCAGGTACTGTCAATCTTGTTAGTATAGGGTGACTGGCAGGCTGAGTGTCATAAAATTGGCAAGTAGCAGCTCTGGGACTCAAATTAGATCTATTCAGCAACAAGAGTCATGCTAATTCACTGCTTCTTGTTGTCTACATGAAGAGATAGTTTCACAAGTTTTATCAAAGCTTTAATATGTTTTGAATGTATTTGGATTTAATACTGGTTGACTAAAAAATTATCAAACTAAGTGTATATATTTTAAAAACACAAAATTTTGGCTTTGTATAGTAAGTGAAAATTGACATTCACCTTTGACTTGTGGGTCAGAGTGCCTTGTTCTAATTTCAGATTCACATTACATTAGGTCGTGGTCCACATCTCCCTGGTTCCATCCAGCACAGCCAGCCTAAGTTCTTATTACTCCTGGGCCTGTGTTTTGCTTCTGGAACTCTGAACTTGACCCTCTGACACTCAGGCAAATCACAGGGACAGGCTCCCCTTTCTTCTCATTCTGGGATTGCATTTCTTTCAATCTGTATCAGAAAATTTCTACACAAAACTGTGGTTAGCACCAAAGAGTAAATAGCCACGTTTGGATTTAGTTGTGTGATGGATGAGTCTACATTCGTGAACGGGCTTTGGGGATCCAGGGTAGGTTTGAGCTGCCAATCGCATCTTTCCTTCCTCATGCTTCTTGGTTTAATTTTTCACTAGTGAAGTGTTTAGTCTTATTCACTTATATGGAAATTCCAGAGAAGAGGCCATCATATCACATTCTGGCAGAGTAAGGCCATGGACCCTACTGTCATCCTAGATCTGAGTTTTAACTCTGCATGACTTCCTAGCTGTGTGATCTTGGGCAATTTACCCCATTCTCAGCCTTAGCTTTCTCAATTGTAAAATTAAAAATAATACCTGTCTCATAGGGTTGTCGTGAAAAATAAAGTCTCTCAGGATAGTATCCAGCACATATAATTATATGCAATTATAAATTTTTGGTATTTTTATTTTTGTTATTATACATCCTTTAGGTTAGGCTAGTATATTTATTTCTTGAAGGCATCATATGCAGAGTGCGAGGAATATTATCCTTTCGTGTTTTAATGCGAGTGCTAGCTTCTTCCATGACTTAAAGAAACTCTTTTTCAATATCTCTGGTTTAACTGTAGAACATGTCACATTCATCTTGCCTGGAATTTGGATATGTGAGAGTAAGTCAGTATCCTGCGAGCTGCCCTGCAGCGCTGCTACCCATCTTTTCTTATACCTAGCACCAGGTTTTTGGTGCCAACCATGTGACATCTCCTCAAAGACACCAGAAGGAGAAGTAGCTGAGAGGTTCTCATCAAATGCCGACCATGAAGATTTTGTGGTCATGTCCTCCTGTTACAAGAGACCTCAGAAACCCAGCAGAACTCACAAAGAATGTCAGAGTACTCTCACGTCCTGCAGGAAATACAATGGCTGACCAGTATGGGTGGGAAGACCAGGACCCAAGCTCACTATTCTCCAAGGACTGGTATGACTACAGAGGGCTCTGCCCATGTGGCTTCATAGCTGATGATTCAGTATTTGTACCTGACCCACAATTCTGGGGGCATGAATGTTAGTGGTTTTTGATGCTGCTGAATTTGGGCTCCTTAGAGGACCAGAAACTCAGAGGAAAGGCAGATGCAGTTACCAAAACACATCTATCTCTTCTTCACTTGCAGAGTGTTTAAATAAAAATGCCTTAGGGGAATTATTACTGCATTGTTATGGATGACTAACTTTCTTCAAGCACTGACAATGCTCCAGGCTGTGTGTTAACTGCCTTACACATACATGGACAGAGGTGACATGGCCAACCCAAGGTGCACAGTCAATAGTTGGTGAAGTCATAGCTCCAGGTATACCATGTCCAAAGCCTGGGCTCTCAGTATGGGGCCAGATTGGTGAGATCTTTTAGCAAAGGCATTAGGGGCAGAGGTCAGAACAGTGTGGCTAGTAGGAAGCACTGTCTATTATTATTTGAATTCTGGGTTTTAGGGCTTTCCAATCTTGGTGTTCTAAGGGGGTGTCTGAAGAGGATTGCCTTCATACTTCAATTGTATAGATGAACATTGTTGTACATTTTTTACTTACAGAACTCTGACTTTCCTCCTTTTGTTCTTTTTCTACTTTTGAAAATAAGATTTAAAAATGTCTAAAGATAATTTCATGTTGGCAGGGTCCAATCTCAGATTACACGAGATCTATACTACAGGTGAGGAATTGAAGCAAATATTCAGTCAACAGAGCTATATGTGCGTATCTATAATATAATGTTTGAGTTGTTGCCTTGTCCCCCTTTTATGGGTCATATTTACTGAGGCTATTAAAAAATCTGTAAATATTTGTCATGTAATAAAGTTGAATTCAAATGCATGAAACAAAAATGTTGTAGTATAGTGAAGTCTGGGACAGATAAATAGTCAACAAGAAAGAAAACAGATTTCAGAGTTATAGAACAAACACACAGTGGAAGAATAACCTTTTGAAACAGTGTGGGAGAAGTCATTTTGAAAAACACTGTAGTACTTCTGAATCACAACCTCAAACTTTCTGTCTCTTTGCACTGTCTCTATTCAGCACATGTATGTCTGTGTGATTATAGATACATAATGCTCCCCAACAGTTTTTTTCTGTCATAAACTGCATTAAATCTCATCATATTCTAAATTTTTCACAGGCATATCTACGTCTTTCTCTTCAAATTCTTGAAAATTTGTGTATGTTCAAGAACATCTTTGATGGGGCTATTGATCTGTTATGATCTCTCATATGAAAGCAAAAAAAATCATCTGAAAAAGAAAGGTTTGGATAAAAGGTGAACTAGGGGCCATTACCACCTTACCATTCATGTTTTCTGACATCTGTGGTCTTATTTTGCAAATGCAAAACTTGTGCTGTCTCAGAAACCTCAAGGAAGGGAATATAATTAGGTTTCAACTTCTGGTTAGGACCCTCCAAAGCCTGAAAACCAAGACAAATTCCTGAGAATGCTACAGAAAAATGTGCTGTTCTTTCAGAAATGTGTCCTTCCCTTGGCCTGAGTCTTGCTTTTTCCTCGCTGGACTTATTCTTGCCTTCACTCTTCTTATTGTAGGGTTGGTTCACCTTGATAGCAATGGAGCTTTGTCTCCTCCTGCTCACCCCCATATTCTCTCTCTGAAGGATTGTCTTGCTATGGCTTTAATTCTCACTTGCAAAATTTCCATATTGATATCACCTATAGTTGGAAACCCCCATCTTCTTTCACAAATGCTGGTTGAACATTTCTGTTCCAGTTCTTTTCTGTGCTTCAAATTGAGCACAAATTCTAGCATCATTGTTTCTGCCAAGATCTTTAGGCTTAAAGATTTGTCTGGATGTTTGAAATGTTCCTTGTTCCTTACCCATGCCAGCCCTGCTGTTCCATCCCCTGCACTGTCTCCTGCCCTCCAGGCCAGGCTTCACTGCCTGTAGCATCTCCCTCAGCCTGCTGATCACTTGCTCCTCCTTCGATAAATGCTCCCATTCACCTATGTATCAGCCCTGTGGGTGCCAGGGATACAGCAGTGGGTTGTCCCTGCCCAACCATGGAACTTGTTCCTGCAGTACCATTCCCTCATGGTCTCCTCCTGCCAGGCTGACACTGCTGTACCAACCAAAATGACACAGCTCACACTTATAGTTGAACTCTGCAGTGTGTAAAATGACAATGTATCCATTGTTTATTTCTTGGTCATGGAAAATGATTATTTTTTTTCAGGAAGGCCTTGACATTTCTTATTTTGACTAAATGAGCAAATTCATTTTGTCTTTTATGCCCGACTATATTTTTGTTTTAAGTAAAGATTTCAATCAGATATGATAATTTGGCTCTTTGCCCTGACATTTAAAATTTGAGAAGTATACACATATTTTTCAAGGATATAACCAGGGTTAGAAGACTAGTTAAATGCATAATTAATGCTAGGAAGAAAAAGATAGAAAAATACTATACATTTGCTAATTGTTTTTGGTGACATGTATCTAATGAGCTCTTTTTAGCCTTGACTTTTTTTACTACATTTGATTTGCTAAAAGTTGAGTTCTTGGCCTAATCAAAACTGAAAGACAAAAAACCAAAACAACGCCCCCCCAAATCACTGCACAACACAGGATGAAGAAAATGATTTTTTAAAAAGAAGCCTTGAAAAAAATTTTTTTCATTGTAAGAGAAGTTTTAATGCATAAGAATTTGTCTTTTACTTTGATCCATAATCTATTAACAGTTAAAAAATAAAAATAAAGTGGTTATTACATTGTATGTTCATTATAAAGAATTCAAAGGCTACGAATGAGAGAGAATTAACTAGGTCAAACCAAAAAGCAGTCACATGGTTCTGCTTCCCAAGATTCAGGAAATTTGAGAGAACTGCTTATAACAGCTTTCCATTTTGTGGTCTTTCAATTTAGCCTTAAATTACAACTCACGATAACATGGAAACTAAAGCAAGAGAGGACCAGGAGGAGGGTATGGGGAAATCAAGAAAAACAACAACTATATTCTTGCAATTCATACTACTGAAAATGGTTTCATTAATAATCTGGAAAACTAAGAGAGAATTTGAAAAATTAGGTTTTTTTTTTTAGTATTTCTCAAAATAAGTTTTCCTTTATAGATTTAGTTACCATGGCATATTAGTTTCCCACCATTGTTGTGACAAATTGCCACAAACTTAGTGATTTAAAACAACAGAAATTTATCTTGTATTTCTATACATCAGAAGTCCAATGATGGTCTTACTAGGCTAAAATCAAGATGTCAGCAGCACTGTACTCCTTTCTGAAGGCTCCAGGGGGGAGCCCTGTCTTCTCCAGCCCTTCAAGGATGTCTGCATTCATTGGTTCATGGCCCTCATCCTCCATCTTCTAAGCCAGCAACAGAATGAGTCCTCCTCACAATACCTCATTCTTGCATTTGTTCTCCAGCCTCCATCTTTCACATTTAAACACCTTTGTGATTGTGTTGGTCAGCTGACTAGGAACCTTGATTCAATTCCATCTGTTACCTCAATTCCCCATTGGCACATAACTTAATGTATCCCTGGGTTCTGGAAATCAGCATGTGGACATCTTTGGGGGCTATTATTCTGCTTACCTCACATGGTATTGTTCAGGCTTTCAGTGTGATCTGTAATTAAAAGTAGAACTACAGGGGGGCCTGGGTGGCTCAGTGGGTTAAAGCCTTTGCCTTCAGCTCAGGTCATGATCTCAGGGTCCTGGGATCAAGCCCCGCATTGGGCTCTCTGCTCAGCAGGGAACCTGCTTCCCCCTCTCCTTCTGCCTGCCTCTCTGCCTACTTGTGATCTCTCTCTCTCTCTCTCTGTCAAATAAATAAATAAAGTCTTTTTTTAAAAAGTAGAACTACAAAAGATAAATGTATTTCAGAAAACTTTAGGTATTTTTCTTTTTTCAAGATTTTATTTTTATTTATTTTTTAAATTTAATTTTATTTTTTCAGTGTTCCAGGATTCATTGTTTATCCACCACACCCAGTGCTCCATGCAATATGTGCCCTCCTTAATACCCACCACCAGGCTCACCCAACTTCCCACCCCCTTCCCTTCCAAAACCCTCAGTTTTTTTCTCAGAGTTCAAGATTTTAGATGACATATGTGTTTATGATGTTATTATTTATTTATTTAGTGTATGTTTATGATATTTTGACAGAAGTATATTATTTCAGAGATTTTCCACCTCTGACCCAGACTAACCATTCTCTTCTGCTGGGTCTATAGAATAAAGTGAACACTTTTTTTCATTTGATTAGAATGATTAGAAAAACAGACATAATTAGGTCCTGGAGAAACTCATCCATAAACAGATGCATTGAGGGTTCCTATCCAGGGGAATAAAGCAGAGGAGAGTTGGAGTCCAAGATGGAAAGACTCCCCAGCTTAGGGAAGCACTGAAAATATATGCTTGGGACTCTGGAAGAAGCCAGCAGAATGTGCAGTGTTGCCATAGACTTATTTTCTCTCCTGAGCTCAACTTGGATTGAATATATAATAGTAAAACTATTAGAGAAATGTCATTATAAAATCATGGGAAGATACTTGTGTGTATTGAAGAAAAGAGAATTTCATATTCAAATTCTGCCTGAGTAGCCTCCATTCATTAATAAGATGATTAAGTTCCCAGACAGAAGTCTGTGTTCTTTCTTCTTTAAAAAAAATATTTATTTATTTATTATTTGGGGGGGCACAGGGAGAGGGAGAGAATCTCAAGCAGACTCCCTGCTTAGTTTGGAGCCTGATGTGGGTCTTGGTCTCATGACCCATGAGATCATGAGCTGAGCCAAAATCACAAGTCGGATGTTTAACAGACTGAGCCACCCATACACCCCAAAATCTGTGCTCTGCTATTTGAGCTAAGATAGGATTAGTGATTCATTTTTATCATGCCATCACTGAAATTTTATTTATTTTTAAAATTCAAATTTTACTTTTTTTGAACATAGTTCACAAAAAGCACATGGTGAAAATATTAAACTTCCTCTATTAAACACCTGGTTTCCCTTCCTACATGTGATCTCTTTCTTATATAACTTTCTAGAAGTATTTTATGCATTTATGAGAAATATGTACAAAAATTCAAACCTCCACTTTATTTTTATGTGTTAGCTTATTTTGTATACTGTTCTGCATATTTCTCCTGTCATTTAAGAATGTATTTTTGAGATTGTTATGTATCAGTAAAACATTTCCCCATTCTTTTACTTTAAAGAAATTTGAGATAGTTTTTGATTTGCATAACAGTTGAAAAAAGAATAAAAAAAGTTTACATGCACCTTCCACAATCCTCTCACATGCTTAATATAGTTGAAGAACAACAATAAAGAAATTGACCTTAACACAATACTATTAGAATTACTATTAGAATACTAAAGAATTCATTTGATTTCATGAATTTTTTTTACTGATGACCTTTCATCTCCCCAGAATCCAGTCCAGAACCCCACATTGTATTAGTCTTCCTGTCTCCTTTTCTCTTCCTTTCTGTCATAGTTTCTTAGTCTTTTCTTGGTTTTCATGATCTTGAGGAAAGCTAGTCAGTTATTTTGTAAAATATTTCTCATGTCTCCTTTTCTCTTCCTTCCTGTCATAGTTTCTTAGTCTTTCCTTGGTTTTCATGATCTTGGGGAAGGCTAGTCATTTTCCAAAATATTTCTCAATCTGTTTTTTTCTTGATTAGTTTAAAATTATACATTATTGAAAAACCTACAACAGAGGTGATGTGATCTTTTCATTGCATCATATTGGGGAACATGATGTTGAGTTTTATTAACAACAATGCTAATTTGGATTTACTTGGCTAAGGTAGTATCTATGGGAAATCTCCACTGCAGTTACTATTTTCTACTTTTTATTTTATTTTATTTTTTAAAGATTTTATTTATTTATTTATTAGAAAGAGAGAGAGAAAGGAGAAAGGATGTGCAGAAGGAGAGGCAAGCTCCCTGATGAGCCCAACTAGGGGGTTGATCCCTGCACCCTGGGATCATGATCTGAACTGAAGACAGACACTTACCTGACTGAGCAACACAGGCATCCCTATTTTCCACTTTTTATCTACTAAATATTTTGATAGAAATAGTTTGAGATTACACAAATATAACTTTTTTTTTTTTTGCTTAAAAGTTTTCTCAAAAATGGGCATCTGGGTGGCTTACTGGGTTAAATTCTCTGCCTTCGACTCAGGTCATGATCTCAGGGTCCTGGGATCGAGGCCCGCATCAGGCTCTCTGCTCAGTGGGGAGACTGCTTCCTCCTCTCTCTGCCTGCCTCTCTGCCTACTTGTAATTTCTCTGTCAAATAAATAAATAAAATCTTAAAAAAAACTTTTCTTAAAAATTTTAGCACTCAGAGGTTGATCTTGCATATGCGTAAATGTGTAATTATTATTGTGATGTTCTGGTGGTGATCTATTATTTTTCTCACTTTTGTTGAAATTATTTTTTGTAAAGAAGCATTTGCTCTTTCCCTCTATCTTATTATTTATTTATTTATTTATTTATTTATTTATTTATTTATGTGTGGACTCATGGAGACTTCCTTAATTTTTTGGATTATAAACCAATAGTATTGTTTGTTTTGTTGCTTCAAGTTCTAACATTTGTCTGTGGAAGCCCTTTCAGGTTGACTCCTATGACTTTTTTACTTTCTTTGTGTTTTCTGTTCCTTTTTCATTCTTATTATTTTCTTATTCATTATTGTGTCATTGTTTATATGTATCTTTACTTCTTCTCATTATAAGATGACACAGGCTCATCTTTATTTTTGCTGTCCCATCCCTGAAACCAACCATTGTTATCTGATTTCTTTATTGGAAAATGTATTTAAAAACCAAGATCTGGGTGCTAGGTGTGCTCATTGTTACTGAGGTATTACTTTTTTAATCTTTCTCAATAACAGCTTCTATCTGGGACCCCTGGGTGGCTCAGTCCGTTAAGTATCTGCCTTCAGCTCAGGTCAGGATCCCAGGGTCCTGGGACTGAGCCCTGTGTCAGGTTCTCTGCTCAGCAAGGAGCCTACTTCTCCTTCTCCCTTTGCCTGCCCCTCCCCCTGTTGTGAGCACACACACACTCTCTCTCTGACAAATAAATAAATACAATTTTTTAAAAATAACAGATTATATCTACATCTATACATTTACGCATATATATCCCTTTTTAGATATTAAAAATGCACACATTTATTTTGATACTTCTAACTAATCCAACACTACAGATTATTCTAATCTTTACCCTTTCCTTATTTGTTCACGTGAACCTGATACAGGTCAGGCAATATTCTTCCATCTGGCTCTGGTGATCAGCAAGTTTGCCATGGTTGGAGAGAAGAGAGGTGGAAAAGACATGCTGGTTCTACACTGCCTTGGATTGGAATTGACATGTCATTTCTATTCCTAGTAATTTGACCAGAACTTGTCACATAGTTCCAAAAAAACTTTGAGTGGGTCATAGAAAAGTAGTGAAGCACTAGGAATAATTAGCGGGTACTGTTGTTTCTTCCTTTATCCTATTCCTTGGATTGTTAATCTGCACTTGTGCTCTTATTTTCTTACTCTGTCTGCTTGTTCAATCATTTGAGATATCTTGTTGAAATAAAAGAATAAAAATAAAATTTAAAAAAAAAGAAAATTCAAATTTGTATATAGTCAAACTTATTAACTTTTTCTTTAGGCTTTCTGCTTACTTTTTGACTTGAGAGATACATATACCAAGAACCACAGTTTACTGGGAGCAGAAGTCCAGCAACAGAAGGCCACTGCTGCAACTATAAGATTCATGAAGTGTTGGAGGTTCGGTTTGGAATAGTTTCAGAGTTAAAACGTTTGGGCCCCAATCATAGGAGGGCCTTACACTGTTGTGAGTTTTACCTCCAGGAGCTCTACCAGGTGCTCAGGATGAAGATTGGATAAAAATCCCTATGCTTCTCTTGGAGAAAGGGGAAAGTAAACATTTCAAAATACACCCAAAGAATTTTCTTCTCCTTAAAAAAACTTTGTCAGGAGAAAATATTTTACAGAGCATAACTAATCTGAGGAAAGAAAAATTCCCAGTCCTAGCCTCTTCTAGCCTTTAATGTGGAGGAGGGATGTACCTAACTCAGGCCTCTCTAGATTTCCTGGCTCAAATAAAGAGAAGAAAAATTTGAGAAGCACCTTTGAATATTTAGGTCAAGAGCAAAGGTTCACTAAAAAACTGTGGCCTAATTACAGGGTTAGAATTCTAATTGCTCTCCCGCAGGGGGTTACAATTGATAAAAAACAGTAAGTCTCAGGCTTTACTTAAGAAGAAATCTCTAAGGAAACCCAAAGAGTCAACTAGAAGAAATTCATGCCTCTGACACATAGCTATAGCAAATAGTTAATACAGCCTAATTAATAGTCTGATATACATAAAACCTCATTCTAAAGGCCTACCAACAGTTTCTTTCACCTGATGCCTCATCTGACTTTCAACAAAAATTTACAAGGCTTGCTGGAACACAAAAAATAATCTAAAGAGGTCAACTTCAAAAAAAAGAGAGGGCGCCTGGGTGGCTCAGTGGGTTAAAGCCTCTGCTTTCGGCTCAGGTCATGATCTCAGGGTCCTGGGATCGAGGCCCGCATCGGGCTCCCTGCTCAGCGGGGAGCCTGCTTCCCCCTCTCTCTCTCTGCCTGCCTCTCTGCCTCCTTGTGATCTCTCTCCCTCTGTGAAATAAAAAAAAGAGAGAGAGAGAGAGATAAGCTCTCAAAGTAAGTGGAAAAAAAGAAATAATAAAAATGAAGAGTGCTGGGGTACCTGGGTGATTCAGTCATTTAGCATCTGCCTTTGGCTCGGGTCATAATCCCAAGGTCCTGAGATCGAGTCCTGCATTGGGCACCCTGCTCAGTAGCAAGTCTGCTTCTGCCTTTCCCGCTCCCCCTGCTTCTGTTCCTTCTCTCCCTGTATCCCTCTCTGTCAAATAAATAAATAAATAAAACTAAAAAAAAAAAAAAAAAGAAGAGTGCCTGGGTGGCGCAGTTGGTTAAGCATCCAAATTTTGATTTTGGTTCAAATCATGACCTCAGGGTCATGAGAATGAGGCCTGCATTTGACTCCACTCTGGGCTTAGAGCCTGCTTAAGCATCTCTTTCTTCCTCTGCCCACCCCCCCGATCTGTCTCTAAAAAATTAATCAATCAATCATCAATCAATCAATAATGAAAGCAAAAATCAATGATATTGAAAATAGGAAATTAATAGAAAAAAACCCAAATCTGGTTCTTTGAAAAAAAATCAATAATTTGATAAGCTTCTATTCAGGCTAACCAAGAAAAAAGAAGGCAAAAAGTACTAATATCAGAAACGAAAGAGGTCATCTCTACTAATTCCATGGGATAATAAAGGATAATAAAGGAATTTCATGAACAACTCTAGGCCTACACATTTTATAACCTAGATGAGATGAACCCATTCCTTGACTTCCTTGAATGAATAATAATCCTCTATATAGAAAACAGCAGGCTCACATGGTTTCAGTACTGATTTCTATTAAACATTTAAGAAAGAAATTACATAAATTCTCTACACTTTCAGAAAACATAAACAGAGGGAATACTTCTTAACCCATTCTACGAAGCTGAAATTACCCTAATACTAAAACCAGATGAAGATATTACAAGAAAAACTACAGACCAGTATCTCTCATGAACAGAGATATAAAATTTTTCAACAAAATATTGGCAAATTGAAACAAATAATGTTTTTGAGAAGTTTTATTTAAATTCCAGTTAGTTAAAACATAGTGTAATATTAGTTTTAGGTGTACAATATAGTGATTAAACACTTCCATGCTCATTACAGCAAGTGCACTCCTTAATCCCCATCTCTTATTTAACCATCTCCTCACTCACCCCCTTTCTGGTAACCATCAGTTTGTTCTCTACAGTTCAGAGTATATGAAATAAATAACGTATTAAAAACACTGGGGTGCCTGTGTGGCTCAGTCAGTTAAGTGTCTTTCTTTGATTCAGGTCATGATCCCAGGACCCTCAGTGGAAAGCCTGCTTCCCCCCTTTCCTTCTGCTCCTCCCCCTGCTTGTTCTCACTCTCTTGCTCTCATTCTCTCTCTCTCTCACTCTCTCTCTCTCTCTCTCTCTCTCTCAAAAAAAAAGAATTATATGGCACAACCAGGTGGGATTTATTCCAGATATGCAAGGATGGTTGAACATTAAAAAATGACTTATGTAAGCCATAACATCAATAGGCTAAACAATTAAAATAATATGATCATATTAATAAATGTAGAAGAAAACACTTGACAAAATCCAAAAGCCATTTATGATGAAAACTCTGAGAAAATTACAGATAGAAACAAACTTCCTTAACTTGATGAAACAAGATGGGATGGGGAAGGAGACAAACCATAAGAGACTCTTAATCTCACAAAACAAACTGAGGGTTACTGGGGGGTGGGAGGGTAGGGATAGAGTGGATGGGTTATGGACATTGGGGAGGGTTTGTGCTTTGGCGAATGCTGTGAAAGATGTAAGACTGATGATTCACAGACCTGTACCCCTGGGGCAAAGAATAAAAAAAAAACCTATAAAAAAAACTTCAGAAAACATCATGTTTAATGATGAGAAACTGGAAACTTTCCTTTTAAGATCAGGAACAAGGCAAAGATGTACTCTGCCACATTCCTATTCAATACAGTATTCAGGTCATGATCTCAGGGTCCTGGGATCGAGGCCCGCATCGGGCTCTCTGCTCAGCAGGGAGCCTGCTTCCTCCTCTCCCTGTCTCTCTGCCTGCCTCTCTGCCTACTTGTAATCTCTCTCTCTGTGTCAAATAAATAAATAAAATCTTTAAAAAAAAATACAGTATTAGAAGTCCTAGATAATGCAACAAAACGAGCAAAGGAAACAAAAGGAATATGGATTGAGAAGGAAGAAATAAACTCTTTGCTTGCAGATAGCATGATTATTTTGTAGAAAATTCCAAAGAATTGACCAAAAAATTCCTGGAATTAATGAGTGATTACATTTATTAGTCGACCAAAGAATTCCTGGAAGTAATAAGGTTACAAGATAAAATATTAGTTTGCAAATGTCAATTGCTTTTTTATATACCAGCAGTGAATAATTGGAATCTGAAATTGAAAGCACAATTCCATTTACATTAGTACCAAGAAAAAAAACACTTAGGTATAAATCTAACAAAATATGTACAAAGTCTATATGAGGAAAACTATAAAACTTGGATGAAAGAAATGAAAGAACCAAATAAATGGACAGATAGTGCATGTTTGCTGGGCAGGAGACATTATTGTCAGCATGTCAGATCTTCTCAAGTGATCTGTAGATTCAACACAATCCTAAACAAATCTCTAAAAGATATTTTGTGGATATTAAGGAACTTATTCTAGTTTGTATGAAAAAAGAAAAGATCCAGAATAACCAATACAATATTGAAGAAAAAGAATGGAATTGGAGGACTGACGCTTCCCAATGTCAAGACTTACTATAAAGATAAATTAATCAAAGGGCATCTGAGTGGCTCATTTGGTTAAGCATCTGCCTTTAGCTCAGGTCATGATCCCAGGGTCCTGGGATCAAGACCCGTATTGGGTTCTCTCCTCAGCAGGGAGCCTGCTTCTCCCTCTCCCTTTACCTCTCCCCCTGTTTGTGCTTTTCTTCTCAAATAAGTGAATAAACAAACAAACAAACAAACAAATACAAAACCCAAAACTCAGAAAGCACAGGATAAAATTTATGTGACCTTGAATTTGGCAATGATTTTTCAGATTCAACACCAAAAGTACAATCTTTTAATTTCATTGATAGTCATTCTTTTTCATTATTTTTATTTCTTCTTGAGCAAGTTTCAGAAACTGTTCCAGTTTCTGCATAACAAATTACTCTCAAATTTAGTAGCTTAACAATAGTCATTTTTATAAAATTTATGGATTCTTGCAGATTTAACTTCTTGCAAGTTACAGTAAGAATGGCTTGTCTCTGTTCCCTAATATCTGGGGCTGTATCTGGGCAGATTCATGGCTGGCATGACCCAATAGCTAGAGATTGCAGTCTTCTACATGTATCTTTACTCACTTATCTAGTGAATGATCCTGGTTGTCAGCTGAGTCTTCCAGCCTGGGTTTCCATACAGCTTAGTGACCACAGGGTGGTCAGACTTCTTAAAAGGTATCTCAGGGCTCCAAAAGCAAGTGTCCCAGTGAACTAAATGAAAGCTTCACTACCTTTATAACATAGCTTTAAAAGTAGCATCAATTTCCATGAATTATATGGTTATATACACCATTAAAGTCACTGAAATTCAAGAGGAGGGGTCATGGTCATTAACTCCTAATGGGAAGAGGTTCAGACGATTTTTGGACATAGTTTAAAACTGCCAACGTGGCTTATATCTTTCTATAAACTTGTCGATTTTGTCTACATTTTCAAATCCCACTGGTATAAAGTTGTTGGTAGAACAATCCTTTTTATTTTATTTTATTTTTTCAGTGATCCAAGATTCATTATTTATGTACCACAACCAGTGCTCCATGCATGCCTTCCTTAATGCCCACCACCAGGCTCACCCATCCCCTCCATAACCTTCAGTTTCTTTCTCAGAGTCCACAGTCTCTCATGGTTCATCTCCCCTTCTGATTTACCCCAATTCACTTTTCCTTTCCTCCTCCTAGAGTCCTCCATTTTATTACTTATGTTCCACAAGTGAAAGCATATGATAATTGACTTTCTCTGCTGGACTTACTTCACTCAGCATAATCTCCTCCAGACCCATCCATGTCGATACAAAAGTTGGACATTCATCCTTCCTGATGGCTGTGAAGTATTCCATTGTATATATGGACCACATCTTCTTTATCCATTCGTCTGTTGAAGGGCATCTTGACTCTTTCCACAGTTTGGTGATTGTGGACATTGCTGCTATGAACTTTGGGGTACAGATGGCCCTTCTTTTCACTACATCTGTATCTTTGGGCTAAATACTCAGTACTGCAATTGCTAGGTCATAGGATAGCTCTTTTTAATTTTTTGAGGAAACTCCACACTGTTATTCAAAGTGACTGCACCACCTTGCATTCCCACCAACAGTGTAAGAGGGTTCCCCTTTCTCCACATCCTCTCCAACATGTTGTTTCTTGCCTTGTCAGTTTTTGCCATTCTAATTGGTATCTCAGTGTGGTTTTGATTTGAATTTCCCTGATGGCTAATGATGATGGATATTTTTTCATGTGCCTGTTAGCCATTTGTATGTCTTCATTGGAGAAGTATCTGTTCATGTCTTTTAATCATTTTTTGACATGATTATCTGTTTTTTGGGTGTTGAGTTTGAGGAGTTCTTTACAGATCTTGGATATCAGCCCTTTGTCTGTAGCGTCATTTGCGAATATCTCCTCCCATTCCGTGGGTTGTTTCTTTGTTTTGTTGACTGTTTCCTTTGTTGTGCAGAAGCTTTTTATCTTGATGAAGTCCCCAAAGTTCATTTTTGCTTGTTTCCTTTCCCTTGGAGACGTGTCTTGAAAGAAGTTGCTGTGGCCAATGTTGAAGAGGTTATTGCCTGTGTTCTCCTCTAGGTTTTTAATAGATTACTGTCTCACATTGAGGTCTTTCATCCATTTTGAGTTTATCTTTGTGTATGGTGTGAGAGAATGGTCAAGTTTCATTCTTCTATACATAGCTGTCCAATGTCCCCAGCACCATTTATTGAAGAGACTGTCTTTTTTCCACTGGATATTTTTTCCTGCTTTGTTGAAGATTATTTGACCACAGAGTTGAAGGTCCATATCTGGACTCTCTACTCTGTTCCATTGGTCTATGTGTCTGTTTTTGTGCCAGTACCATGCTGTCTTGGTGATCACAGCTTTGTAGTAAAGCTTGAAATCAGGCAACGTGATGCCCCCAGCTTTTTCTTTTTCAACATTCCCTTAGCAATTTAGGGTCTTTTCTGGTTCCATACAAATTTTAGGATTGTTTTTTCCAGCACTTTGAAAATTGCCGGTGGAATTTTGATCGGGATGGCATTGTAAGTATAGATCTCTCTGGGCAGCATTGACATTTTAACAATGTTTATTCTTCCAATCCATGAGCATGGAATGCTTTTCCATCTTTTTGTATCTTCTTCAATTTATTTATTTCATGAGTGTTCTGTAGTTCCTCAAGTACAGATCCTTTACCTGAAAGTGACTATGTTTTAACAGTTACCTTCACCAAAGGGTTTTCTTGCTGCCTATCTCAACCCAGGCATCGTGATGAACCCATGATCCCACATGCTGGGGCATGGGAAATCCAGGGCCATGGCAATAAAGATCAGCGCATACCCACCTACACCTCCATACATACACATACACACACATGTGGGCATGCACTGTAGCACAGGCAGAGATGGTACCCATAAGAGTCTCAGTCAGCCTGGCTCACTGGCTGCCTGCCTGGGACAGTGGAACTCCCAGCCCTCTCACTGGAGGCCTGTATGGGCACCTTAGCCCATGCAGCTGGTCCTGGTTTATGCCCTTCTCACACTCCCACACAGCTTCCAGGTGCCTCTGGTCTGTTTCCCTGAAGCCAGCATTGCACACCTGTGTGTCTGTCACCCTCCAGGAGCACAGACAAGTTGCATGGGTCTCCCAGCTGGTTTGCTCAGTTCTTCTCCCTGCATCTCCAGTTCCCCTGGCCCAGGACATGCCCCCAAGCTCCTTGTCCACCACCTCCTTCAGAAGGACTCCTATAATGCAATGATCTGCTCTCAGTGACCCAGAATTCTCTTAAGCTTTATGCACTCTTCTTCATTCTTTTTTCTTTTTTCTCCTCTTACTGGAAAATTTCTAGTGATCTCACTTACAGTTTGCTGATCCTTTCTTCTACTTGATCTAGTCTTTTCACCCCTCTAGTGAATGTTCAGTTATGTGTTCTTCAGGTATAAGATTTCAGCTTGGTACATTTTTTTTCATATTTTCTCTTTGTTGAAATCCTTGTTTTGTTCATATATTATTCTCCTGCCTTCATTAAATATCCTTATGGTTATTTAGAATAATCTGCTAGGCAAATATTATATCACCATTTCTTTAGGGTCAGTTTCTAAAGATTTATCTTGTTCCTTTGTCTGAGACACATTTCCCTGTTTCTTCATTTTCCTTGACCTTTTTGTTGGTATATGCACATAAAAAAAAAAACAGCTACATCTCCTGGTCTTCATAGTGACCTCATAGAGAGGTCTTGCTCACTCTGATAAACTGGGGGAGGAACAACTGTTTTTGTGCTAACCCAGACTGCTTTGTACTCTCTGGTCCTGGGCATCTAGAGTGTGCCTGTCTATAAGCACTCCAAGACAGATAAGACAGAAACCAGTCCTTCAGACACCCCTGGAAAAGTTGGAACTCTGAGTGTGTCTGTCATCCAACTCTTTCTCCCCTAAGGAAGAAGCATGAGCTGAAGGGTAACTTCCTATTGTATGGCACTGTGCCAGAGGTAGGAATTATGGAAAAAGATATCTCAAATATTGCTACCAGCTTTGATGTGGTTGATTTCATACTTGCCTGGGGTGTGGAAACCTCTCAACTAGTTTCTGAATTTTTCAGAGAGGGAATTTGTCCATGTATTGTTATTGAATCAGTGAGTTGGGGGTGAGGTGAGGAGGACCCAGGGATTCCTATTTCACTATCTTGATGACATTATCCTTTTCCAGATAATTCCAACATCTTTATCATCTTGGTTTTGCCATATATTGATTGTCTTTTTTCATCCATCAAGAGGCTTTTGGTATGATTAATGATATTTTATTGAACACCAGACCAATTTTATTTTATATCATGTTATAAGACTGTGAATCCCATTGAAGCTCTATTTTGGCTGGATATCTCTGACACCAATCCAGCAAGGGAAGGTAGAGGATGTGCTGAATCATGACTGGAAAATAGAGTTAGAAGTCCAGATTCCCTACTTGGTCACCCTTGACACCCAAGTTGGGGAAGGGTTCCATATTACTGCTGGATGGAGGTTCCAGCTTACTATCTCCACTAACACTACTGGAGAGTGGCTTTGCTGGGTGATGGGTAGAGTCCTGACCCTTTACTAGGAATTTTTTGACAATACTCAGCAGGAAGAGGAAGGGACAGTAGTTACTGCCAAGTGGGGGTGGAACTCCAGGTTCTCTACATGGCCTCCACTGACAGTGCAGGATGAGGGGAGCTTTTTATCAGCTAGAATGTTAGAGTGCCTCATTAGAGCTTCTTGAGGGAAGACATCTTGGCTCCCCACTCAGGCTTTTCTGGCATTGATGTCCATAGAGCCATAGTTTTTCCTGTCCTGTTTGGCCAGAGTAGAGTAAATGTTGTCCAACAGTGTTTTTGTCTTGCTGAGGTGCCCCTCCCCTGGTCTTTTGATTGGGGATGGTAAGGTTTCATTGGGCCTTTTAGTTTGTCTGTACAAATTGTCATTTCCAAGTTTCTGTCCTCTTCAGCTCCAAGTCTGGGACATATGAAGCAGAAAGAAAATCCAGGGAATTCACCATCATGTTTTTCCTTGGGTTCTGAAGTTCCTATCCAGGCAGTTTTCCCTCTATCTTTCAGAGCCTTCTTATGTTTGTTTTATATACACTGTTCAGTGTTTTTTTGTTGCAGTTAGCAGGAGGAATAGGGGAAAGTACATCTCCTCCATCTCTCTGGAAGCAGAAATTCATGGGAGGTTTTTTAAAAATACCTATGCCTGGACCCCTCCTCTAAAGACTCTGATTTAATTGGCCTGGAATGGTGTCTGGACATGAAGAAATTTACAAGCTTTCCAGGTGACTCTGATGTGGACCCACAACTAAGCCCTGCCATAGATGGCCTCATCTCTTGCAATTGTCATCCCCAGGCAAGTTCATAGCTCCCAAGTTATACCTTTCACCCACACTTTTCCTCTGAACTGTAGGCCTATATATTCAGCTGCCTACTTGGTAATTCTTTTCTGAGAAATTGAGACTATCGGACAGTTGAGGCACAAAGGTACCTCAGAATTCAACATACTAAAGAAAAAAAAGAACTATCTGCACTCCCCCTTCCCAAAACATCTGTTCTTCCACCAACCTTCTCCATCTCAGAGAATAGCACCACTGTCCATCTAATTGTGCAATGGAGACACCAGAGAGTCATTCTCAGTGAGTTTCCTCCCTTCACCAACCTTTTCCCTGTGGTGCAATAAGAGAAACTTGTGAAAATTACATCTGATCCATTAGCCCCTTATTCAATGATGTGCCAAGCAACATTGGAGTCTAAGGCAAAAGGGAAAAAATGTGTGCTTCAATACATAAGATTCTTGTATTTTTTAATGGTTAACTTTTTTCTGGAACAAGCAATGAAAAAATACTGAAAATTTAAAAGACAGTTTACTAATACTCATAACAGTATTTTAAGTTTAATATTTTTATTTATACCACAGAAGAATTGAATATAATTTTACTTTCTTAGCTTTAATGAAAGCTAACTCATCCTCACTCATTATCAGGGAAATGCAAATCAAAACTACAATAACACCTCACAATTGTCAGAATGGCTAAAAGCAATAAAACAAGAAACAATAAGTGTTGGCAAGGTTATAGAGAAAAAGGAACCCTCCTACATTGTCAGTGGGAATGCAAACTGGAGCAACCATTCTGGAAAATAGTATGGAGGTTCCTCAAAAATTTAAAAGTAGAATGACCCTGGGTGACTCAGTTGTTAAGCATCTGCCTTTGGCTCCGGTCATGTTCCCAGGATCCTGGGATCGAGCCCCGCATTGGGCTCCCGGCTCAGTTCCCTCTCCCACTCCCCCTGCTTGTTTTCCCTCTCTCACTGTGTCTCTCTCTGTCAAATAAATAAATAAAATCTTTTTTTAAAAAAATAGAATGACCCTATAATCCAGTAATCACGCTAGTGGGTATTTACCCAAAAACTACAAAAATACTAATTCAAAAGGATACATGCACCTCTCTTTATAGTAACATTATTTACAATAGCCAAACTGTGGAAACAGCTCAAATGTCTATTGATAGATAAATGGATAAAGATGGATAAATGGATAAATGGGGGGGTATGTGCTTGTGTGTGTGTGTGTGTGCGCACGTGCGTGTGCACGCACGCACAATGGAATGTTATTCACCCATAAAAAGGAATGAAATCTTGCCATTTGTAGCAACATGGACAGAACTAGAGAGTATTATGCTAAGTGAAATAAGTCAGAGAAAGGCAAATACCATACAATCTAATTCATATAGGGAATTTAAGAAACAAAGCAAACAAGCAAAAGGGGGAAAAGAGAGAGACAAGTCAAGAAATAGACTCTTAACTATAGAGAACAGATTGATGGTTACCAGAGGGAAGATGAGTGGAGTGATGGTTGGAATAGATGATGGGGATTAAAGGGTACACTTACCACAATTAAAAAAAATGAAATTAAAAATTTTAAAAGAAAGCTACCTCATCAATAATACTTTCAAAATCTATTTCTACTTTAATAATGTTCTGGTAGAAATTAACCATTTAAAATACATACACATATGTACATTTTTTTGTTGCCATAGGCTCCATTATGAATTAGCATGGCACTGTGAGATCCTGTCTTTACTTAGATTTTTCATAGTTTGTTCATCCTAGAAGTATTTTTTTAAAGATTTTATTTATTTGTTTCTCAGAGAGAGAGAGCACAAGTGAGGGGGTGGCAGGCAGAGGGAGAGACATTTAACTGACTGAGCTACCCAGGCATCTCCATTCTGGAGACATTTTTGCATCAATATTGATTTCTTTAAATATTACATTACTTGTTTTGATTACTTGGTTTTTGATATCCCTTAAACTTTGTTCCTGAAGCAAGTGCTTCATCCATTTCCCCATAATCCCAGTACTGACCAATTCTTTTTGTTTTTTTTTAAAGTACTGACCAAATCATTCACATGATTCTTAAAGAGAAAAATCCTGACAGACATACAAGAATTCAGTGGGCCTGCCTATCCTTCCAGCCACATCCCAGGTGCCATGTCCTTGTCCTCTCTGTTACTGTCATTTGGCCTCTACTGGGCTCCCTCCCATCCACAGCCTCTGCACACATTCTTCTCTCACCACAGAAGGCTTTCTCTCCCTGCAACACCTTCCTCTGATTCCCCTGCACACACTGATTTCCTTTGTTGAACATTACTATAGATCAGTTTTCTTCATAGTTCTTATCTAAGTTTTTGACTGTACATTTACCTTGATTATTTATTAATGCCTGGAGAGCCCACAAGGCTGTAAGGGCCATACTATCAAAATATGCCTGCATCACTGACTATAGCACTCCCAGGGCCAAGTACAGGGCCTGGTGCATGGTAGATATTCCATTACTATCCATAGAATGAATGAGTGAATGAGTTAACATGCACAGTTGCGCTCTAGCACATGAGGTAAATCTGGCCTACAGTTTGTCCCAAGATCTACTCAGCACTAGTTTAACAGGATAATAACACAGGTGCAAAATGAAATACAGTCCTGTGTACAAATAACTCAGAGAAATTCTGGGTTTAATGAAATTCAGCCTGACTTTCAACCCAGATGCTTAAAATGAGTTACTGAATTTCTAGATCAGAAACTTCTAGCTGAATTTCCCAAATTATTTGCCCATGCAACCATTTTTTTCATGGAATAACTTATGGCACTAGTTTCACAACTGAGTCTGTTAGGAACAGACAAATTGATGAGGGGGGTTAAACTACTCATCACTCAAGGGAAGGGGAAGGAAGTTTCTGCCAAATATACTGTTTGTTCTTTATAGTAATTTTTTTCACAATCATAAAATCACTTTTTAATTGTGCTATGGTATGACATCATTGTAGGTTTATAAAACTTTGTGGCTTGTGTACTTTAAGCATTCTCCTGTATTTGTCCACCCTTACTAAAGTATAACTGACAAATAAAATTATATATATTTGAAGTGTACAATGTGGTGACTTGATATACATATATATTATGAAAAGATTACTGTAGTCAAGCTAATTAACACATCCATCACCACCTCACAATTACCTTTTTTGTGTGTAGTGAGAACACTTAAGATCAACTCTCTTTGTAAATTTCAAGTATACAACAGCATTATTAACTATAGTCACCATGTTATTAACTCCTTAAAATTTATTCATCTTATAACTGAAAGTTGATACACATTTCCCTCATCCCCCAGACACTGTAACCACCATTCTTCTCTCTGCTTCTACGAATTAGACTTTTTCAGATTCTACATATAAGTGAGATTAAATAATACTTGTCTTTCCATGTCTGGTTTATATCACTTAGCATAATGTCCTCCAAGTTCATCTGTGTTGTTGCAAATGGCAGGATTTCCTCCTTTTTATGGCTGAACAATATTCCATTGTATATATACATATACCATGTTTTCTTTATCTATTTATTTTCCAAAACTATAGTAATCAAAACAGTATGGTACTTGCATAAAAACATGTAGACCAATGCAACAGAATAGGGAACCCAGAAATAAACCCACACATATGTGGTCAACAAATCTTTAACAAAGGTTCCAAGAAGACATGATGGAGAAAGGAGAGCCTTTCTAACAAATGGTGTTGGGGAAACTGAATATCCACATCAAATGAAAAAGAATGAAATTTATCTTTGTATATGGTGTGAGAGAATGGTCATTTCATTCTTCATAAAGAACTTCTCAAGCTCAACAACCCCCAAAAAACAGATAATCATGTCAAAAAATGGGCAGAAGACATGAACAGACACTTCTCCAAAGAAGACATACAAATGGCCAACAGACACATGAAAAAATGTTCATCATCACTAGCCATCAGGGAAACTCAAATCAAAACCACACTGAGATACCACCTTACACCAGTTAGAATGGCCAAAATCAACAGTACCGGAAACAAGTGATGGAGAGGATGTGGAGAAAGGGGAACCTTCTTTCACTGTTTATGGGAATGCAAGCTGGTGCGGCCACTTTGGAAAACAGTGTGGAGATTCCTCAAAAAATTAAAAAGAGCTACCCTATGACCCTGCAATTGCACAACTGGCTATTTATCCCAAAGATACAGATATAGTGAAAAAAAGGGTCATCTGTACCCCAGTGTTCATAGCATCAATGTCCACAATTGCCAAACAGTGAAAAGAACTGAGGTGCCCTTCAACAGACAAATGGATAAAGAAGACATGGTCCATATATACAATGAAATATTACTCAGCCTTCAGAAAGGATGAATACCCAACTTTTGTATCAATATGGACAGGTCTGGAGGAGATTATGCTGAGTGAAATAAGTCAAGTAGAGAAAGTCAATTATTACATGGCTTCACTTACTTGTGTAACAAAAGGGAAAAAATGGAGGACTCTAGGAGAAGGAAAGGAAAAGTGAATTGGGGTAAATCTGAAGGGGAGATGAACCATGAGAGACGGTGGACTCTGAAAATCAAACTGAGGGTTAAGGAGGGAAGGGGGGAGAGGGGATGGGTGAACCTGGTGGTGGTTATTAAGGAGGGCACATATTGCATGGAGCACTGGTTGTGGTGCATAAACAATGAAACTTGGATTACTGAAAAAATAAAATAAAATAAGAATGAAATTACACCACACACAAAAATTAACTTAAAATGGGTTAAAGACTTGGAATGCCTGGGTGTCTTCATTAGTTAAACACCTGGCTCTTGATTTCAGCTCACGTCATGATCTCAGGGTTGTGAGATCAAGCTCAGCATCAGGCTCTGCACTAGATGTGAAACTGCCTAACATTCTCTCCCTCTCTCTCTCAGTCCCTTCTCTGTCTCTCTTTCCCTCCCCCCCCTTTCCATCCTTTCCAAAAAGGGGGGGGAGGGGTTAAAGACTTAAATGTAAGACTTGATATCTTAAAACTCCTAAAAGAAAACATAGGTTAAAATCTTGACACTGGTTTTGGTAATGATTTTTTTTGGATATGATACCAAAGCACAAGCAACAAAAGCAAAAATAAACATAAACTAAAAAGCCTCGAAGGAAACCATCAACAAAATGAAAAAGCAATGTACAGAATGGTAAAAAAAAAATATTTGCAAATCAAATATCTGATAAAGATTTAGTAACCCCAAATGAGTTGTACTCATACTACTCAACAGCAACAAAAAAAATTTTTAAATAACCTGATTTTAAAATGGGCAAAGTTCTGAATAGACATTTTTTCCAAAGAGGATATACTGATGGCAATTTATACATGAAAAGGTGTTCAGCATTATTAATCATCAGGGAAATGGCTAGCATCAAAAGATAAAGGGGTGCATGGGTGTCTCAGTTGGTTAAGTGTCAGATTCTTGATTTTGGCTCAGGTCATCATCTCAGGGGTGTGAGATTGAACCCCATGTCAAGTTCCATGCTGAGTATGGAGCATGTTTGGAATTCTTTCTCTCTTTCTGCCCCTCACTCCCACCCATGTCTCTTTCTTTAAAAAAAAAAAAAGCAAAACAAAATAAAAGATAAGTACTAACAAGAATGTGGGAAAAGGGGACCTTGTGCAAGTTGAAAATACAAATTAGTACAGCCACTGTGGAAAACAATAAGGAGGTTTCTCAACAAATCAGAAATAAAACTGATCCAGCAATCACATTTCTGGGTATAACACCAAAGAAAAAGAAACCAGTATCTCAAAGAGATTATCTGTACTTCCATATTCATTGCAGTATTATTCACAAGGAGTCAAGATAAGACAATCTATGTGTCCAGTAACAGATGAATTTATAATAACAATTGATTATGTTTTACTATGTGGTTACTTCCAGATAACTGAAGCAAATTACTTCCTTGACTGGAGTGGGTGGGACAGTCTTTTACTAAAGACATGGGTACTTGGGACTCCTTTTTTTTTTTCTAAAATTCATAAAAGAATAAAAGGGAACTTCAATCTTGGACCTTCAGTTGATGGCATGTTAATTATTGAGAACCAGGATAGCTTCCCATAGGCTCCATGGGCTTACTTTTCAGTTCCTCTGCTGTCTGTTCAATCAGCTACAGCCCCTGCTGCAGTGCTTCCCTCCAACCTTAACGCCAGCCTCTTCACTTGGGCTTCACACCCCATACATTGTGTCTGGATAATTCTAGCCCATGATTCCAACTGCCAATTGCTGCTGGCCCCCAAATCTAGACCATTTGTACTAAAGTCCAGACAGCACAAATTCAAAATCAACATGTCCACAAAAAAATATAAATGCCTCATCTTTCCTCCCCAAAACTGTCTACTGCAAGCCAGCTGCATAATTTGCAAAACCCAGTAAAAAATGAGTGTAGAGGAAAGTGCCATTAAAGCAACCAAAATATACAGGTTTGTTTTTTCCTCCACAGTCTCTCTCACAATCTGTCATGGTGTTTGTTATTTCCTATTTAAAGTTGTTCTAGGTTAACAAAAATCATGATTTTTAATTGTTAGAACGAATTTTACTGTTTATCTTTATGTTATGGAATGCCATTTTTAAATGCAAATACAGGAGCATTTAACTCATATGTAGAATCACAGAAATTACACAATTTGCATTTTGTAACTTGTACGTACACATGTACTTTATTTTTACCAAAACCGTGGCAACACTACACAAAACAAATTGAACCGCTTTTAATTGTGCTTCTTGATATGTACACATTCTACCAACCTTCTACTTTCGCTTACTGATGAGTAAGGAAGAACTTTCTCTTTCCTTTGATGTTATCATTTTCAGCAAACACAGGAGAGCACAAGCAAGGGTACAACAGCGTTTCTTGGTCATTTGTGCCTCCTGGCACCTCATTGCCTTCTCTCTGTGTTCTCAACTAGCTCTGATTTGATGGGCAAGCGTAGCCTCTGGGGCCATGGCTCATAGATATAATGTGCTTATCATGTCCTCACTTTGAGTGGGTCCACTGAGATTCTGTATTCATGGGGCATCTCAAACACTGTATGCCAATGGGGCATGAAGGAACAGCCACAAACTCCTTTGCTCACAAGTACAATCCATCATCCCATCAATAGAAAGCTATTAATTTCAGGACAATGCCACCTTGGAGCCTGAACTCCTTCTTAAAGTGGGGTTATATAGCCACCCTGACTTATGTGTCTCACTGAGGGTCAGCTCTGAGCCTGGGAGCCTGAGCCACCAAACTGAAGTTCACCTGAGCCCTCTTCTGTCTGACCTCTCACCACATAGGAACCCAAGCAAAGCCTGCCACAAGTGTCTCCTCTCTTCTTCCCACTTAAATCGATTCTACTTTGGAGACCCTATAACTTTCAGGTCCCCCAGTTCCACTCCTGCTCTCTGCCCATCTAGCCTCGCAAAAGGAGACAGTGATCTTTCTAAAATGCAAATTGTTGGGGCAACTGAGTGGCTTGGCTCAGTAGATTAAGCGTCTGCCTTCAGCTCAGGCCATGATCCCAGGGTCCTGGGTTAGAGCCCTGTGTTAGGCTCCCTGCTCAGCGGAGAGTCTGCTTCTCCCTCTCCCTCTGCTCCTCCCCCCCCACTTGTTTTCTCTCTCTCTCTCTCTCTCTCTCCCTCTCTCATACTCTCTCTCAAATAAATAAATAAAATATTTAAAAAACCATGAGAGACTATGGACTCCAAGAAACAAATTGAAGGTTTTAGAGGGGAGGTGGGTGGGGTATGGGTGATTCTGGTGGTAGGTATTAAGGAGGATACATATTGTATGGAGCATTGCATGTTATATGTAAACAATGAATCTTGGAACACTACATCAACAACTAATGATGTATGGTGACTAACATAACACAATTAAAAATAAATAAAGAAATAATAAATAAATAAATAAATAAATAAATAAATAAATAAATAAATATGCAAATTGTCACAAACACATACACACCGATGAAAATCCTCCAGCTCTTGTAGGGTTTCATCCACACTCTTCAGTATACCTTACTCCCTCATAGCCTCTAGCTCTTCCTGGCACGTGCCTTGGTCTCTCTCTTCTACCTCTACACCTCTTCCTCTCCTCTGCCTGTCTTTTTCCCAACCTTCCAGGTTCAGTGCAGGCTGATGGCTCCTGGTGACCCCAAACACACTCACCTTGATTAAGTGGCCCTCCTCTGGGCTAACATCAATCCCAGAGTTCATTAAACTGTATATCAATGATTTACTTCTTAATCTCTTCCTCAAAATGCAATGAACAGCTTGGGGACAGGGACAGAAATTTTCATACTTTGTTTCAAGCACCAAGCTTAAGGGACTTGCACAGAGCAATGCTCATAAAAGGTTTCACAGGGAAAGTGCCCAGACAACGTGGGAACTGGGGCAGACAGGAAGTCCCTCCTTTTGCCTCCAGCCTGCAGAAAGTTCACCCATGAAACCTTTCATTTTCACATTAAAAGTATTTTGATATCAAAAAGACAATCATGAAAAACTTTTAATCAAATCATTTCATTTTACTTTTTCATGAGGACTTACCTAAAAGATTTGGATTACAGAGTAGTGAAATGGAAAAAAGTACTCCTCTGAGTGTTAGGAAAAATGGGTATGTTCTTGAGTTCTGTTATTAAATGTTCTGTGTTTGGGGGCAAATCATCTAAATTTGGGGGGCTTTGGTGCATTTATCTTTCAAACAAAAGGACTGTATAATAATGCATGCACTCACTATAGCCACCTGTTACATTTCAGGCTTCCTCCAACATATGACCTCATCCCCCAATGCCAAACAACACCATTTTCCCAACAACTAAAGTGAGACTCAGAGGCTGTACTATCTGGTTCTGGTAAAGCAATGCTTAGGAAAGTGGCACACAGTGTTGTACCTCACTCCTCTTCTCTGTACATCACTAAAATTCCATTTCAAAAAACTCCTGCTTTACCAATCTCCCCAAAACTATGAAGAGGTTGACAGTGCAGGTGTCAGCCTTGATGGTCGAACGGTGCTGGGCCTCCCAGGTCAGTCTGATTTAGTTAATTCTCATCCTTCCTCTCTGCAATTCTGTCTAAAAGGAACTCACACCTCTGAAATTCTATGGTTTTTATATAATCCCTGAATAATCCTTATTCAGCCCTTTGCCCCAATCCTTCCCATTCTATCTCAAACCCCAGCGTGGAAAGAGAGAATGGTATGGGATGGCAATCTCCAATTTCCTGGAAACTACATACCTCAAAAATAGCCTGAGCCATGTGTGCATCCCAATTTTCCCAGGTGCAAGCCAGCCAATAGGAATGGCTCAGCCTGGGAAAAAGCAAGAGGAAGCAAGAATCCAACCTCCACAACAAACTCTAAACTCTGAGATTAAAGCTATAGTGCCATGCAAGGCAGAAGGCTTTTAGGTGGGCAAGGACAAGTGATTGAACAAACCTCTCCAACCCTCGAAGACCATGGTTTTGTTCTCACAGTGACCTCGATGCAAAGAAACAGAAGCCACAGCCAGGGAAATGGAACATCTTGGCAGTCCCCATCATTGGTTTCTCAGAATTGCTGTGTCTTCTTCCAAACGAACCTCAGGAGAACCACAATTTTAAAACTTACTTCATCTGGGAGAGTCAAAATTATTTTGGCAGTTCTCTGGAAGGGGAAAAAAAGACAACTAATCCCTTCCTTACTCCCTCCCCATAACAAAAAGAAAAGTTACAACATAAGGCATATTGGAGCCAGTTACAGAAATACATTTGAAGATCTGCAGTGTTGCACAACGTGCAAATTTGGGGAAGTAATTTTGAGGCTAAGTAAATGTCTGGAGACTTTATTTTAAATGTCCCTTTGTCTTTGCCCAGCCAAACTGGCACCTCAGGATCACAGAAGAGGTCTTTGTTTCCTCCATGACATCAGAATGCTCTGGGTGCAAAGAGAAACCATCAGGGAATCTTGATGAGCAGAGAGGTTATATCTATTTTATGGGCCTAATGATGCACTTTTGCTTCCTGCAGGGTGAAAGGGGTATTAAGCAGGCTGTACCCTATAGGTTGCCTTAGTTAAATATATATATTTAGCATGATTAATATAGAGGTTACTCCTTTGACAAGCCTCCCCATAATTTATCTGTAGCAAAATCTCAGATGTGCATAATATTATTATTACATTTGCATCTCTAATGCTATACCATTTCATGTTACTACACATTAAGAAAGGCATATCAAAACTGGAAGTATCCCAAGGAGGTCAATTAAAGTGTTGGGAGGGACATTCATATGAGAATAATTTGGAAATATGATGACAGAGCACAAACGATTAAAATATGTAGTATTACAAAGGGTAATAGGAGCCAAATGTGAACATGTTCACCAAGTTTCAGAATTCTTGGTCAGAGATTGAACTGTGAACACCAAGGTCATTTAGCATAAGTAAAAGAAGGAGTAGATAACAAATACAGGACACACACGGTTCAGAACCCTCAGGCTGTGTCCACACAAAGTTCAGAACCCTCAGGCTGTGTCCACACAAAGTTCAGAACCCTCAGGCTGTGTCCACAACCCTCAGGCTGTGTCCAGAGCAGGCTGGTCCTGCTCATTTACCCATTCATCTGTCCATCCTTGTATTGAGTTAGCAAATATTTATGGTGGGAGCACAGTCCCTGCCCTCAAGGAGTTCAGGATCTCAGGAGAAACAGAGTTCAAGTCAATTGTACAAACATTTGGGGGCACTTACTAACTGTTAGGAGCCCTACCAGGTAATGCCCACAGGAGAGGTGCTGTGACAGAGGTTAGCACTGGGGTCATAGAATCACATAGAAATGATCAACAGAGCCAGAGGAGGTGTGCCAGGAGGTTCCAGAAGGGCTTCTGGGGGAGGCTAAGTCTGAACGGAATTTCAAACGTTGATTAGAAAACAGTCTAGTGAGGGGGCAGGGAGATGGAAGCGTCAATGGATGGTGCACTTCTGCTGACTCTTGACCTACAACTGAACCCGGAGACAGAGCCACCCAGACTTCCCAGCTACTCCCAGGAGCAAACCCTGAGTAGTGACTTTTCTCCTATCCCCTTAGAACTTTGCTTCCAGCTTCTCCCCCAGTTGCACAAAACACTCTTTACAATGAGTCTTTTATTCCAAATCATGGGTGGTGTGGCTGCTCCCTGACTGATAGCAATTGTATAAAATCTCTCATTTTCCCCTTCCTGCCCAATATACCCCAATAAGAATTTTGTTTTCATCTCTCCATGGAAAAGCTTTTGAAGGTCAACTGCAGCCTCAAATTTTCAGCCTCTGGCCTATTGTTTGTTTGCATAGAACTTGCTGTGAATCATTGAACACTACATCAAAAACTAATGATGTAGCCAAATTAATATGTTGGCTAACTGAACATAATAAAATATATATTGATGAGGATATTGTAGATGGCCTTCTTGTTCAGTTGACTCTTCCAGAGCATACTGATGAAAGAAAGATCTGTTTCTCCAAAGATGTTGATGGCTTTATGTAATTAATGTAAAGCGAATGTATTACCAGGGCTCCATGGGGTATCTGGGAAATAAGTAAGTGAAGGGGTATTCCAACCCTAGGGAAGAATGTGGTTATGGCTGGGAGGTCAAAAAAATGTTGGAATGCCCATTGCAGTGTTACTACAGATAGATGGGGCACATGAATTCCCTGGAGGTGATGCCACTATTACAATATCTCATCAGTACTCTCCCAAAGAGCTACTGAAGAAACATACAGTTCTTGCAGACATTGTAGTCTTTGATGTAGACCTTCCCAATCTGGTCACAGCAGATATGATCAAGGAGGGAGCTGCATTGGTCAATTGAAAATAAAAAGAGTTCAAGATCCCATCATGCCTAAAGCCAAGATGTGGGTTTTGAAGAAATCAGAAAGAAAGCTGGTTACATCATTCCAGTCCATGGGGATGTTGGTCCCATGATAATGATGATGAAAATAAAGAATACCATTTGATGATGCAAATAAAGAATACCATTATTGTGGCAAAAAATAAGGTGCTGAGGCTTGAAGAGTGGGAACTATTGAAGCTCAAGGAGTGTGGAGTAGCAACTAATTAACTACTGTGTCTTTTATGATGATCAACACTCCAAGCCAGTTTGGAGGAAAAGAATACTAAGAATACCAAGAATACAATACATACTTTCCTTCTAAGAGGAAAAGAAGGCCAATAGAAATGCAATATTTTTTATTTGTTTTACTGAAGTGGTTTAAAATGATTATTTGTTTTATTGAAAGCTTAAATGGGTGGGTGTTTGTGCACAGAGCTCTGCAGTACCACACCATGGAGCATGCCAGTATCATGCTGGGTCATACGATCCAGGCAAGAGAAGCCATTAACCTACTGATTAACATGGAGGACATTGTCTCATTGAGAGTAAATGCTTAACTTTGTCAAGTCACTTCAGTTAAAATTTGCCTTTTCTAGAGGAGCATTTCCCAAGTACTATTCCAGTAAGAGTTGGTACTTACTTTAGGTTCCAAACCTTTTGAGTTCAACTGACCAAACCAAAGGAAAAATGTTGCTAGAGAAAATTAGGGAAAAGGTAAAAAGGAAGAAATGGTAATTGAGTAGGAAAAAATTACTCTAATTTACATACATATTGTATATGAAAACTACCTGTTAATAGCCATCATTTTGTGTCTTAGTCAATTGGGGAAATATTTAGGATAGTTCCATTTGCTTTTAGTCTTGTTCCTTGTGTGTTACATTCATAAAGTTTCCCCATTTTTTCCTAGGATTAAATGGCTTATTTTATTTTATAGATTATTTGTATGTATGGTCACATTTGGCATCTCCTCTATCCTTAAACTTCATTGCTACATCTTTGCGCTGTTGGGGGTGTGTGTATGGTTTCCTTGATGTATATTGAAACCTATTTTTGAAAAACAAAACTTGAGATTGATAATCATTAGGGAATCTTGTATACCTATGCAACTTACTTTTCCACCAAAGACTTGTCAGCGGTTGCCTGCTTTTCTCTGATGTACCTGTTGGCTTTTCTCAATGGGTTTTGAGAACTTGAGTTAATATTGAATTTAATCAGATTTCTGATTAAAAGGCTTTTCTGTGTTTGTTTCACATTTTTTTAATAAAACAATTCTGACTGATTTGGGGGGGAGGAGCACAATACAACACTATACAATGTATTCAAGAGAAACAAGAGGGAGAATGGGGTAACTGGATGGGGACATTAAGAAGGGCACTTGATGTAATGAGCACTGGATGTTTATACAACTGATGAATCACTAAACTCTATCTCTGAAATTGAGAGAGAGAAACAAGACTGGAGGCAGAGAGATTGTTTAGAAAACTATTTCACTAGCCAAGCCCTAAAAATGTGGCCCAAACTAAGCCTTTGACTTTGGGATTAGATGACACAGAATAGACTTGGATCATGAGATATTAGTAACAAAGAATTTGCAGGGCTTCATCTCCTACTGAGTATAAAATACAAAGAGAGGACAACTTCCTATTTTCTGAATGGACAGAAGGTGTTGCCAATCATGAAGATGGGGACTAGAGGAGGCAGGACTGATCTGGGTTTTGGGAAAATGAGTCTGATTCTGAATTTGCTGAATTTGAGATGCTTATGACACCACATGATGTTGATGACCAGTTCCAGCAGGAGGTACAGGTTTGGAGCTCAAAAGCACATATGGAAATATTGCACATAAAGAAATATGACATGTAGATTGGGTTTAAAACACAAGAGTGAATGGGGTCATGTGGGAAGACTGTGAAGAACACAGAAAGTAGGAAAAGAAGTCAAAGACAAATCCTAAAGAAAACTAACATCTAAGGAATAGGAAGGTAGTAGCAGCAAAGAGACAGAAAACATAGAGAGGGAGAAAGCCAGTATGTAGTTTCATGGAAGTTAAGAGAATATTTCAAAAAGGAGAGAGTGGCAGACAATGATACTGCTTTAAAGTCAAATGACATGAGAACTAACAAGTTCACATTTGATTAAGGAGCCAGGAAGTTGTTGGCAATCTTAGCAAAACAGTTTCAGGGGATAGTGAGAACAAAATCCAGATCACAGGGAGGTGAGATGATGAGGAAGGGAGCCAATCCCCTTTCTGTAATTCAGTAGGAGCCAGTATTCTTCTTTTATCGGTTTCAGAGGTAGAATTTAGTGATTGAACAGTTGCATATAACACCCAGTTCTCATTACATCAACTGCTTTCCTGAAGTCCCATCATGCAATTATCCCTTCCCACCACCGACCTTCCCTCCAGCAACCCTCAGGTTATTTCCTAGAGTTCGGCATCTCTTATGGTTTGTTTCCCTCTCTGTTTTCATTTTGTTTTAGTTTTCCTTCTTTCCCCTATGTTCCTCTGTTTTGTTTCTTAAATTCCACATGTGAGTGAAATCATATAGTATTTGTCTTTCTCTGACTGACTTCTTTCACTTAGCATAATACCCCCTAGTTCTATCCATGTTGTTGCACATGGCAAGATTTCGTTCTTTTTGATGACTGAGTAATATTCCATTCTATATATATAGCACATCTTCTTTATTCATTCATCAGTTGATGGATCTGGGCTGTTTCCATCTGTTGGCTATTGTGGACATTGCTGTTATATGCAGTGGGGTGTATGTGCCCCTTTGAATCACTATTTCAAATCCTTTGGATAAATACCTCATAGTGCAATTGATGGATCATAGTACAGCTCTATTTTTAACTCTTTAAGGAACCTCCATACTGTTTTCCAGAGTAGCTGCACCAGCTTGAATTCCCACCAACAGTGTAAGAGTTTCCTTTTTCTCCACAAATTTACCAACGTCTGTTTCCTAAGTTGTTCATGTTAGCCATTCTGATCAGTGTGAGGTGGAATCTCATTGCAGTTTTGATTTGTATTTCCCTGATAATAAGTGATGTTGAGGGCGCCTGGGTGGCTCAGTGGGTTAAAGCCGCTGCCTTCGGCTCAGGTCATGATCCCAGGGTCCTGGGATCGAAGCCCACATCGGGCTCTCTGCTCAGCGGGGAGCCTGCTTCCTCTCTCCTCTCTCTGCCTGCCTCTCTGCCTACTTGTGATCTCTCTCTCTGTGTCAAATGAATAAATAAAATCTTTAAAAAAAAAATAAGTGATGTTGAGTAACTTTTCATGTGTCTATTTGCCATTTGTAGGTGTTCTTTGGAGAAATGTCTGTTCATGTCTTTTGCCCATTTCTTGGATGGATTTTTTGTGTTTTGGGTACTGATTTTGATAAGTTCTTTACAGATTTTGGGTACTAGCCATTTCTCTGATAAGGTGTTTGAAAATATCTTCTCCCATTACATAGGTTGCCTTTTAGTTTTGTTGACTGTTTCTTTTGCAAAAGTTTTTTATCATGATGAGACCCAGATTGTTCATTTTTGCTTTTGTTTCTCCTGACTTGGGAGACAAGTCTAGCAAGAAATTGCTATGGTCAAGGTCAAAGAGGTTGCTGCCTGTGTTCTCCTTTAAGATTTTGATGGACTCCTGTCTCACATTTGGGTCTTTCATCAATTTTGAGTTTATTTTTATGTATGGTGTAAGAAAGCGGCCAAGTTTCATTCTTCTGCATGTGGCTGTACAATTTTTCCAACACCATTTGTTGAAGACATTGTCTTTTTTCCATATTCTTTCCTGTTTTGTTGAAGAGTAGTTGACCAAAGAGTTGAGGGTCCATTTCTGCGTTCTCTATTCTGTTGCATTGATTTATGTGTCTGTTTTTTTTTTGCCAGTACCATATTGTCTTGATGATGACTGCTTTATAATACAGCTTGAAGTCTAGAATTGTGATGCCTCCAGGTTGGCTTTTCTTTTTCATCATTCCTTTGGCTATTCAGAGTCTTTTCTTGTTCCATACGAATTTTAGGATTGTTTGTTCCAGCTTTATGAAAACCGTGGATGGTATTTTGATAGATTGCTTTGAATGTGTAGATTTCTTTGAGTAACATAGACATTTTAACAACATTTGTTCTTGCAATCCATGAGCATGAAATATTTTTCCATTTCTTTGTGTCATCCTCAATGTCTTTCATAAGGGTTCTGTAGTTTTCAGAATACAGATCCTTTACCTCTTTGGTTAGGTTTATTCATAGGTATCTTACGGTTTTTGGTGCAATTGTAAATGGGATTGATTCCTCAATTTCTCTTTATTCTGCCTCATTGTTAGTGTACAGAAATGCAACTGACTTTTGTGCATTGATTTTATATCTTTGACTTTGCTGAATTCCTGTATCAGTTCTAGCAATTTTGGGGTGGAGTCTTTTGGGTTTTCTTTCTTTTTTTTAAAGATTTTATTTATTTATTTGAGAGAGTGAGAGCATGAGAGGGGAGAAGGTCAGAGGGAGAAGCAGACTCCCACAAAGCTGGGACCCTGATGCCGGACTCAATCCCAGGACTCTGATATCATGACCCAAGTCAAAGGCAGTTGCCCACCAACTGAGCCACCCAGGCGCCCCTCTTTTGGGTTTTCTACATGTATCATGGTGTCTGAAAAAAGTGAGAGTTTGGCTTTTTCTTTGCCTATTTGGATGTTTTTCATTTCTTTTTGTTGTCTGATTGCTATTGGTAGGACTTCTAGCACTATGTTGAACAAAGGCGGTGGGAATGGACATCCCTATCATGTTCCTGACCTTAGGGGGAAAAGCTCTCAGTTTTTCCCCATTGAGGATGATATTTGCTGTGGTTTTTCCTATATGGCTTTTATGATATTGAGGTATGAGGAACTAGCATTTTTAACCCCAGTCCTTACATCTTTGAAGCTCACTTCCCACCTTCTTGCTGAGAAGTCATTTGCAACATTACATTAAGCACAAATATTAACTGTACTTTTTTTACTTTAAATTATACTTATTTGTATACTATGGCATCAATAGTCAAATGGCAAAATATGTCCAGCATCCCAGAAGACAACACCAGGCCCTTTCCAGTAAACAGCCCCTCTGTCACCCCACCACTGACAAATGTTGGGATCTGTTTCACAGGTTACTTTTACTTGTGTTTTAATTAACTTCATATGAATGAAAACTTACTGAAAATTATACCTGTGTAATTAATTCATTTGTTATGCCAATAAATACTACTTAAGTATTATAATAATAACAACAACAAAGCTATCAAAAGGACAACCTAATATTTCCACACCTAAGAAATCATCTTCACTTTATAGATGGTAGTGAAATCACTCCCTTTGGAGAAGGCACAACTTCTCTAAAACTTTCATGAAATAAACATGCAAACAATTGAAAGATGTATGCAGTATGATATGTAAGTGCACCTTTGCTTCTTTCCCAAATGCCAAATCACTATGCCTTCTCCATAGGTAACTGTTCTGCACACTTTGCCACATGTCCTTCCAGAGCTTTTTCTATACATTACATATGTTTCATTCAACCAATAATTATTGATCCTTTGTATTACAGCTTTTTTTTTGGTACAGTTTTTGAGATAAAACAAATTTCACTGAATATATATTGGAGAATTTTCTATCTGTATCTATACATCTAATGTACATTTGCAATGCCTCATCATATTTCATCTGATGACATATATGTATATGCCAAAAATTGTTTACTAGTCCCCTGCTAGTGAACATTCAGGTTGATTCCAATTTTCACTGTGTAACAATGAGGGTATATTTAATTTTTATTTATCTTATGTCCATATGCAAGTATTCACATAAGCTGTATTCCAAAAATGGAATTGCTGGTCAAAATGTACATTTTAAATTTTTCTAGATCTTGCCAGCTTTTGATGGCTATTGCAAAAATACCATCAAAATGGCTGCAATAATATGCACCACAGGATTATGAGTGTATGTTTCCTTATGTCCCTCACCAGCTCCAGATATAATCTCTGTCTTCTTAACTTTTGCCAATGTAACCAGTAAAATATGGCATCTTGCTGACATTTTAGTTTATGTTCCCCTGATTATTAGGGAGGTTGAGCTTCATTTCAGTACTTATGGGTTATTGTTGTCATTGTTTTTCTGGGACTTTATCCCTCCTTTCTTACTGATTTGTGTGAATACTTTATTATGACTTTAACTCATTCAGTTCTATGTGCAGCAAATATTTTCTTCTGATCTTTGACTCTTGTTTTAACTTTGCTTATCATGTCTTTCACTAATCAGTAGTGGTTGAATGTTTTGTTTTTTTGGTCAGATCTGTCAGTCAATTCCTTGATGGTGTTCAGAATTAGTGTCTTGCTTAGTAAACTCTTCATGACACCAAGGTTATGGAAAAATGCCTCTATAGGTTTTCTTTTAGCACCTTTTAAAGTTAGGCTTTCTAGATCTTGGATATCAGCCCTTTGTCTGTAGTGTCATAAGAGACTGTGGACTCTGAGAAACAAACTGAGGGTTTTGGAAGTGAGGGGAGTGGGGGGATGGGTGAGCCTGGTGGTGGGTATTAAGGAGGGCATGTATTGCATGGAGCACTAGGTGTGGTGCATAAAAAATGAATTTTGGAACTCTGAAAAAATTTAAATTAAAAAATTAATAAATTCAATTTAAAAATAAATAAATAAAATTAAGCTTTCCATTTTAGAAATATGTTTCATCTAGAATTTAGTTTTATGTTTTGTGAAAGGCAGTACTCTAATTATTTCTCCATCAAGTAAGCAGTTGTCCCAAATGCCCTTACTGAATGGTCCATCCTTTCCCTATTTCTCATTGCATACCTTCCTCCTCAATCCCATATATCCACAAGAACTGATTTCCCTATGTCCAATTACAGGTGCTTAGCCACATTATTTTTGAAAAAAATGGTGAATATAAAATTCTTCATGATATAAATATATTTCCAAGTCTTACTAGAAGTTCACTAATGGTTTCCAGGCTCTATTATCTTCCCTGCAGCTTCAAACCCCTTTCTCCTCAACTAGAAAAGCCTGCCTGGGGGAGGTGGCTTAATTGCCTTGTTAACCAGACCAGACTGCCTCAGAGACTGCTGCCCTCCACAAGGGAGGGGCTCAGGGACCTCTGGCACAGTGACAGCCCCAAGGAAATGCCCTGTAAAATCACCACATCTCCATCAATTTTCCTCCGAGGAAACTTCTTTGTAAAGCCCTTTTGTTCTTTCATTGATGTTTGTGAATTATAAGGGCTTAATGTAAGAAAAAGTATATTTCAAGACAAAAAGCCTTTCTTCTCGATAATAGTCAAGAGAGTTGGGAGAGATTAGCCAAATCATAGTATTCTAGAAATGGCATGTCATGGCTTTCATCATTTTTTCAAAAGTAAAGAAAATGTTTTATTACTGTGAACTGATTTGGGTAGATCAAACCAAAGTGCTGCGGTTCATTTCTGTTTTGTAATTGTCCTTAATGCATGACTGCCACCTGGCCAAGTTTCCTTTTCACAGGAAACAGATCAAATGTTCTTTCAACAAGTATGCAAATAACTTTGTTTCAAATCTCATTGATATAGTTGATATGGATATACTTCTGTTTATTTTTATTGTTATTTTTAAATTCCCCAAATGTATGATCCATGCCATCCAAGGTTCATTGTGTGTATGTGCAGTCCTTTAATTAGACCATTCTTAAGAGACCTGCCATTAACCAGACAACACACAAGAATTTGAATAAATGATTCAAAATGAGCAGTTGCCTTTCAGACCTTTCATATGGCACAAATTGCCAAAATAGGCCACATACATAAACAGTTTAAACTTCTATTGAGCCAAAAATGGTTAGAAACATTAAGTTCCAGATTCTAACCTGCCCACCCACTGTCCATAGAACAGGCACTTATGGATGATCTTGCTAGTATTGACAGTGATCCCTCACTCTGTTAGGACCAAGCATGAAACATTGGCTGAAATAAGGAGTTATGCTCTTCTCATGTGAAGCAGAGTTTGTCTCTATGCCAAGGTGGTTTTCATCTTTACATTAACACAGGAACTTTCTCTAATCAGCTGAGTAAAGTAGCTCAGAGTACACGTGACACCAGAGCTCATGGGGGAGATGAGTCCACTGTCCAAATCAAAGATTCAGGATAAGCTACAATTTCTAAAAGTATGATTCACTCAATTCAACTTTTTAACAAAAGCAGGATGCCACAGACTATAGTAACACAGATGTGCCCTTAAGAATATTTTTTCAAGATCTTTCTAGGCCAGTTGCTTTCAAAATTCACACTACAAAGCTTCACATGCAGTAATTTGTGAAAATGCCAATCCAGGCTTGTCCCAGGTCTGTTAACTCAGGAGATCAGAGAAAGCTGCAGAGTCTAGCCCAGGACCATGCAGCCAGTGATATGTGGGCTGGGATTGGACACACACTGGTGCCATATCATATTAGATGAAAAGTACAAGGCCTGAGAGAAAGACAGACTGGACAGAGTGTGACAGCACAGGCACACTAGCACAGCTCCAAGTGGGAGACTGAGGACCACAAGTAGTATGGATACATTCCAGTAACACATACCATAAGAGAGATGTCCAAAAGGGCAGCAGCCATCATTTCCCTCATGTTGCCTTAAGTCAGAAAGACAGCCTCCAACTTCCTGCATTTGCCCTAAATTTGTTTGTGTAGATTTGTTAGTCACCAGGTCAGTTTACTATACAAAAGATGACAAACATTCCCCAGGCAGTGACAGCAACAGTGTATCAAATCCTTCTTCTGCCACCAGCCAAACAAAGCTCTCTGCTTTTAAGGGTTACTCCAAGTATACTGGACCCACACAGATAATCGAGTTAATCTCCTTAACTTAAGGTCAACTGTGCCATATAACATAAGGCAATCAAGGGAGTGATATCTCATCACATAACAGGTTCTGGGGAGCAGGGTGGGACAGCTGAGGGATGGCATTTCAGAAATTCTGCTTACCACAGCTATAAACACTGCCTGTATGCTGGTATTCTAGGTGGCCTTGTTATGTGTCATTAAGTTCCCAAATTGGCAGTTTCCTTTCCTGAGAATTTGGGATAATGACCCTTTTTCAAGACTCAGTAGACCATGAGAATGATTGCAAATTCAAGGCAAATATTTGTTTGCAAATATTTCATTGCTGTATCAAATATCATCAACAGGTAATATATTGTGTTGTCCTTAATACACAAAGATAATGCTACTGATCCGCCTGCCTTCCCATTGAAAGGGGTTCTTTTCTTTTCTTTTTTTTTTTAAGATTTTATTTATTTGAAAGAGAGAGAGAGAGAGCAGCAGCAGAGGAGGAGGGGAGAAGCAAACTCCCTACTGAGCAGGGAGCCTGATGCAGGACTCAGTCCCAGGACCCTGGGATCATGACCTGAGCTGAAGGCAGACACTTAACCAACAGAGCCACCCAGGCACCCCAAAAGGGGATATGTTCTGAATGTCCTTCCTGGGAGTGATGGTGGCTTAGTCTGCTCTTTCTCACTTATTTCATCCACCCTGCAACAATGTCAATTGTACCAGTCAAGGTTTGGGGATAACTAAGAAGAACTTAATAAAGGAAATAATAAAATTTGACCAGATATATAACAGCAGGAAGCCATTACCTCTGAGTCAGAGGGGCAAGCAGAGGGAGTGGTTACCAGATCACTGAGTTCTTAGGTAGAGGAACACAGACATCTCCAACTTACAGCCTGGCAAGGAAGAAGCCAGGGGATAAATATTCTGAGCTTTCTTTCCTCCCCTCTCCAATATTATACTGGTGCCTCCCATAAGTTGAACCCAAACAGAGCCAGAAAAAAAAGGAAGCCTGGTGGATACAGTCAATAGAGATCAGCATCCCAGAGTACAGAACATAGGGAGAAAATTGAAAATATAGTGACTTTGATATCAAAGAGGAAGAATGTATTAGTCATAACAAACTAAGTTTTGCTTCAGCAACAAATGACCCAAAATCCTCGTGGCTTTTAGTAATGTTCACATGTTTATCCAGGTCCAGCTGCTAGTCTGCTCCATGTCATCTTACCACCAGAATGGAGACCAGTGGAGCACCACAATCTGATGTATGTCCAATCTTATAGAAAGAAAAAAGGAAACAATCCCATTGCCAGCTACAAAAGAATCTGTCTAGAAATGGCACTCATTAATTCTGTCCTCATTTCAATGGCTAAAGCACATCACATGGCCACTCTTGGCTTATTAAGTATATAGTGATGTATAATTTCCCACTGTGACTGGCATCATAGGGAAGAAAAACTGGAATATCTAACAAACAAAAACACAATGTAACAGAAAAGGAATGAGTGGATATGAGTAAGCAAACAGCAGTCTATCACAGTCTACCTTTGGCTATCCAATATCCACAACTACCCTTCTTTTTTTTCCTTATTTTTTTTGTTGTGATATGTTAGTCACCATAAAATACATCATTACTTTTTGATGCAGTGTTCCAAGATTCATTGTTTATGTACAACACCCAGTGCTCCATGCAATATGTGCCCTCACATCTAGCCTTCTAATACAGAGAGTACCCTCAGTCCTTCCCCATATGCGATCAACCCTGAGGACTCATCCTATTACTTCATCCAGCTTGAAGCCTAAGAACTCTGGGAGGTATTCTCATCATCGTGTCCAAATGTGGCTTCTCAAGGCACAGCGATCTACGAACTTATGACCCAAAAAACTATCTTCCCCATTAACACATCCAATATGCATAATTGCAATAAAAACTCACTCCCATTGGGAAAGGAGGAGTATAGGAAACAACAGCCATGAGTCTGTAGCAATTATCAAACCCTACTAGACAAAATTTTGTGTACATATGTACACTTTTTGTGTTTTATTTTATTTTTTCAGTGATCCAAGGAAGCAACCCATAACTGATAAAAATCTCAAAAGAATTTGAAAAAATGAACCACTGAAATAAAAAGAAAATTATATTATTGAGAACTAACATTCTTCTGCTGTAGTAGAATTTTTCTGGAACAAAAGCAAAATTAGAACTCATTTCCAGATTATAGAAGTTGAATGTAAAAGGGAGATAACCCCTAACTTCACTGAAGTAGGATGAAAACCATTCTACAGTCAGTAGATAAGAGCTATCACACAAAGATACCTCCTTAATTTCTCAGCACCTGGATTATTTTATATGTATAATTTTGTTTCCATAAGCAGTTTAGGAGTATAGGTATATTTTCTATCAGGACCTGGAAAATTGAAGTGAAATGGGATATATAAGCAGGATATAATCACTTCATTTCAATTTAGATTTACCCCAGTTAGCTTGCAAAGTTCTCATAATCAATTACTTCCAATAAGAAAGTAATTATTTCACAGAAGAACAGAAAAACAGTTCATTATGGTAAATACAATTTAATGGGATCCCTGAAGCCAGCTCTTATCTCACATGAATCTCAGTGCATGCTGATGTCAGAGAATACTTATCAAGTGAGTTTCTGTTGGAATTCCTTCCACTTTATCCTTTTCCTTTGGACTTCGTCTTTTAGTGGATTTGGAAGGTAAATTGACATGGTCTTCCATTTTTCTCAAAGAGTAAGTCCCCAGATTCTTAAAAAAAAAAGAAAAGTAAAAAAAAGTACAGTGAGAGTTACAGAGAGGTCTTCTAAGCCCACCATCTAAAATAATCTATATATTAGTCCCTAGAAAATTGTGACAAAACTATCTTTTTAAAGACAACTAATAATTATCTGTGACTGAATTCTAAACTCTAAAGCAGAGATGACAAATACAAAATACATATGCCACCAATACAATTACTACATACCAGTCAATCAGATAAACTTAAAATCTCTGGATAGCTCTGCCCAGGAAAATTCAAAGCTATGCTACTTTCTTTTTTATTATTATTATCAGTTATATGTTACTTTCTTTCAAAAGTGATAGTGATGATGATTGATGATAATGATGATAAGAAAAATAATCCTGGGTGTTCAAAGGTGAGGATTTTACCAAAATAGATTGGGACACTTTATGGAGCAATAATGAGAAATTCTTCCGGTAAAAATGTCAACAAATGTACTTGCACAAGTTGGAGATAGGGGATCTGCCGGTGAGATGATGTAGAATAAATTCTAGTTGGAAATGACAATGGTCACCTACAAGAAAATTCATAGCAGAAAGAAGAAAGAAGTGAACTAGTTGGTTGGTTTCTTCCTATAAGCAAGTCTTTAAGGAAAGATAAAGCCTCCATAGAGACCTGCCTGCCTGGAATAAATCTTGTAAATGTTATAAGAATTAATTAAATAAAAAATTCATGGAAACAAATGAAAATGAAAACACAACTGTTCAAAATCTTTGGGATACAGCAAAAGCAGTCCTAAGAGGAAAGTATATAGCAATACAAGCCTTTCTCAAGAAACAAGAAAGGTCTCAAGTACACAACCTAACTCTACACCTACAAAAGCTAGAGAAAGAACAGCAAAGAAAGGCTACACCCAGCAGGAGAAGAGAAATCATAAAGATCAGAGCAGAAATCAATGAAATAGAAACCAAAAGAACAGTGGAACAAATCAATGAAACTAGGAGCTGGTTCTTTGAAAGAATTAATAAGATTGATAAACCCCTGGCCAGACTTATCCAAAAGAAAAGAGAAAGGACTCAAATTAATAAAATCATGAATGAAAGAGGAGAGATCACAACCAACACCAAAGAAATACAAACAATTCTAAGAACATATTATGAGCAACTCTACACCAGCAAATTTGACAATCTGGAAGAAATGGATGCATTCTTAGAGAAATATAAACTACCAAAACTGAACCAGGAAGAAACTGAAGACCTGAATAGACCCATCACCAGTAAGGAGATTGAAGCAGTCATCAAAAATCTCCCAACGAACAAGAGCCCAGGGCCAGA
>LNAC01000511.1:790036-883766 GCA_002007465.1 Ailurus styani | reverse complement strand
TTTACTGAAATGGACAGATCTTTGAAGCAAAAGATCAACAAGGAAATCAAGGCTTTAAATGACACCCTGGACCAGTTGGCCATCACAGATATATTCAGAATATTCCATCCCCAAACAACGGAAAACACATTCTTCTCTAGTGCACGTGGAACATTCTCCAGAATAGACCATATTCTGGGTCACAAATCAGGTCTCAACAGGTACCAAAAGATGGGAGCATTCCCTGCATATTTTCAGACCATAATGCTCTGAAACTAGAACTCAACCACAAAAGGAAAGTTGGAAAGACCTCAAATACATGGAGGCTGAAGAACACCCTACTCAAGAATGAATGGGTCAACCAGGAAATTAAAGAAGAATTAAAAAAATTCATGGAAACAAATGAAAATGAAAACACAACTGTTCAAAATCTTTGGGATACAGCAAAAGCAGTCCTAAGAGGAAAGTATATAGCAATACAAGCCTTTCTCAAGAAACAAGAAAGGTCTCAAGTACACAACCTAACTCTACACCTACAAAAGCTAGAGAAAGAACAGCAAAGAAAGGCTACACCCAGCAGGAGAAGAGAAATCATAAAGATCAGAGCAGAAATCAATGAAATAGAAACCAAAAGAACAGTGGAACAAATCAATGAAACTAGGAGCTGGTTCTTTGAAAGAATTAATAAGATTGATAAACCCCTGGCCAGACTTATCCAAAAGAAAAGAGAAAGGACTCAAATTAATAAAATCATGAATGAAAGAGGAGAGATCACAACCAACACCAAAGAAATACAAACAATTCTAAGAACATATTATGAGCAACTCTACACCAGCAAATTTGACAATCTGGAAGAAATGGATGCATTCTTAGAGAAATATAAACTACCAAAACTGAACCAGGAAGAAACTGAAGACCTGAATAGACCCATCACCAGTAAGGAGATTGAAGCAGTCATCAAAAATCTCCCAACGAACAAGAGCCCAGGGCCAGACGGCTTCCCAGGGGAATTCTACCAAACATTTAAAGAAGAATTAATACCTATTCTCCTGAAACTGTTCCAAAAAATAGAATTGGAAGGAAAACTTCCAAACTCCTTTTATGAGGCCAGCATTACCTTGATCCCCAAACCAGGCAAAGACCCCATCAAGAAGGAGAATTACAGACCAATATCTTTGATGAATACGGATGCAAAAATCCTCAACAAAATACTAGCCAATAGGATCCAGCAGCACATAAAAAGGATTATTCACCACGACCAAGTGGGATTTATTCCTGGGATGCAAGGTTGGTTTAACATTCGCAAATCAATCAATGTGATACAAGACATTAATAAAAGAAAGAACAAGAACCATATGATCCTCTCAATAGATGCTGAAAAAGCATTTGACAAAGTACAGCACCCTTTCTTAATCAAAACTCTTCATAGTGTAGGCATAGAGGGTACATACCTCAATATCATCAAAGCCATCTACGAAAAACCCACAGCGAATATCATTCTCAATGGAGAAAAACTGAGAGCTTTTCCCCTAAAGTCAGGAACACGGCAAGGCTGTCCACTATCACCACTGCTATTCAACATAGTACTAGAAGTCCTAGCCTCAGCAATCAGACAACAAAAAGAAATAAAAGGCATCCAAATCGGCAAGGAAGAGGTCAAACTCTCACTCTTTGCAGATGATATGATACTTTATGTGGAAAACCCAAAGGACTCCACTCCAAAACTGCTAGCACTCATACAGGAATTCAGTCAAGTGTCAGGATATAAAATCAATGCACAGAAATCAGTTGCATTTCTATATACCAACAACAAAACAGAAGAAAGAGAAATTAAAGAGTCAATCCCATTTACAATTGCACCCAAAACCATAAGATACCTAGGAATAAACCTAACCAAAGAGGCAAAGAATCTGTATTCAGAAAACTATAAAGTACTCATGAAAGAAATTGAGGAAGACACAAAGAAGTGGAAAAACATTCCATGCTCATGGATGGGTAGAATAAATATTGTGAAAATGTCTATGCTACCTAGAGCAATCTACACATTTAATGCAATCCCCATCAAAATACCAGCAATTTATTTCAAAGAAATGGAACAAATAATCCTAAAATTTATATGGAACCAGAAAAGACCCCGAATAGCCAAAGGAATGTTGAAAAAAAAAAGCAAAGTTGGCGGCATCACAATTCCAGATTTCAAGCTCTATTACAAAGCCGTCATCATCAAGACAGTATGGTACTGGCACAAAAACAGACACATAGACCAGTGGAACAGAATAGAGAACCCAAAAATGGACCCTCAACTCTATGGTCAACTAATCTTCGACAAAGCAGGAAAGAATGTCCAGTGGGAAAAAGACAGTCTCTTCAACAAATGGTGTTGGGAAAACTGGTCAGCCACATGCAGAAAAATGAAACTGGATCATTTCCTGACACCACACACAAAAATAGACTCAAAATGGATAAAAGACCTCAATGTGAGAAAGGAATCCATCAAAATCCTCGAGGAGAACACAGGCAGCAACCTCTTCGACCTCAACCGCAGCAACTTCTTCCTAGGAACCTCACCAAAGGCAAGGGAAGCAAGGGCAAAAATGAACTATTGGGACTTCATCAAGATTAAAAGCTTTTGCACAGCAAAGGAAACAGTCAACAAAACCAAAAGACAACTGACAGAATGGGAGAAGATATTTGCAAATGACATATCAGATAAAGGGCTAGTATCCAAAATCTATAAAGAGCTTCTCAAACTCAACACCCATAAAACAAATAACCCAGTCAAGAAATGGGCAGAAGACATGAACAGACATTTCTCCAAAGAAGACATCCAAATGGCCAACAGACACATGAGAAAGTGCTCAACATCACTCGGCATCAGAGAAATACAAATTAAAACCACAGCGAGATACCACCTTACACCAGTCAGAATGGCTAAAATCAACAAGTCAGGAAATGACAGATGTTGGCGAGGTTGCGGAGAAAGGGGAACCCTCCTACACTGTTGGTGGGAATGCAAACTGGTGCAGCCACTCTGGAAAACAGTATGGAGATTCCTCAAAAAGTTGAAAATGGAGCTACCCTACGACCCAGCAATCGCACTACTGGGTATTTATCCTAAAGACACAAAGGTAGTGATCCTCAGGGGCACGTGCACCCGAATGTTTATAGCAGCAATGTCCACAATAGCCAAACTATGGAAAGAACCTAGATGTCCATCAACAGATGAATGGATAAAGAAGATGTGGTATATATATACAATGGAATATTATGCAGCTATCAAAAGAAACGAAATCTTGCCATTCGCAACGACATGGATGGAACTGGAGGGTATTATGCTGAGCGAAATAAGTCAATCAGAGAAAGACAATTATCATATGATCTCTCTGATATGAGGAACTTGAGGGGCAGGGTGGGGGGTTGTGGGGGGTAGGGAGGGAAAAATAATGAAACAAGATGGGATGGGGAAGGAGACAAACCATAAGAGACTTCTAATCTCATAAAACAAACTGAGGGTTACTGGGGGGTGGGAGGGTAGGGATAGGGTGGATGGGTTATGGATATTGGGGAGGGTTTGTGCTTTGGTGAATTCTGTGAAAGATGTAAGCCTGATGATTCACAGACCTGTACCCCTTGGGCAAATAATAAAAATAAAATTAAAAAAAAATTAAACTGGACCCTTAACACACATGATACACAAAAATCACTTTTAGAATATCAAAGACAAATGAGAAATATAAAACCATAAAATTTTAGAAGACAAAATCTGTGTATATTGAGGCAGTAAAGGATTTCTTAAAACACCAGAGCAAAAGCATACGGGAAAAGACTGATGACTTCTGAATAAAGTAGTTTTTTTAAAATTCTGTTCTATGCAAAGACCTTATAAAGGGAATGAAAAACAAAGCAAATCTCCAGGAGAAAATATTTGTAAGATTTGTAAATGACAAAGGGACAATGTCTGGAACATATATTAAAATGACTGCATACATAAGAGACAAACAATTCCAATATGAAAATGGACAAGAAGCTTGAACAATTTCCACACAGAAAAATACAACATGGCTCATAAACATTACAAAATATACTCAACCTCATTAGCAACCCCTATAAGAAACCATTTCATACTTACTAGATCAGCAAAGATTTTTATGTCTGATGATATTAACTCTTGGGAAAGATGTAGAACATCTGTGAAGTGTGCATGTTCCCTGGCGGAGTGTTAATTGCTACAGCTAATTTGGAAACCCACTTAGCAGAATCTAAAGAGTGTGAAGAACGCATACACTCTATGACTTAGCAACTCAGCTCCTAGGTAAATAAGCACCTTAAAAAAGCTGTTGCATTTGTGTACAAGGAGATATAAGAGAATGTTCATAGCATCTCTCTTTGTAATAGCAGAAAACTAGACACAAATCAAATAATCATCAACAGAAAATAGTATATTCCTTCAATTGAAATGTATGTGGCAATGAAAATGAATTACAATGACATAAAACAACATGGATAAATCTCAGGGACACACAAAAATGAACAAAATGAGAAATCACAGAAAAATACATAAATATAAAATGATTTCATTTATTTCAAGCTCATAAATAAGAAAAAAACCTAAAATATGTTTAGGACAACAAATGTAATAAAACTATTAAAAATATCAAAGGGAGTTAAGCACAAATTTTAGATATTAGTACTTGGAAGGGACTGAAGAGGAGATAGCTCAGGAGGGGAAGTAGACATGGAAGGTGGTCAAAGTGTTCTTAATTATGTATAATTATATATGTTCTCAAAATTATAAAAATAAAGAAAAAAGAATGTGAAAGCCTCCAGGAACCACTTCACTTTCTTTAGAATTGATGAAGGGGAAAAAAAGGCAGGGCTTCCACAGTATGCTAGGACTGAAACCCTCTACTCAGGTAAGTTTCGAGTTTTCCCCAGTGATGGCTCACTGCCTAAACTCGGGAAATGCTGGATTAAGGAGCATGGCTGCCCATCACTAGGAGAGTCAGCAGGTAAAGAGCAGTGAAGGGAGAGGAAAATGATGCTCACCTTCATCTGCAGCTGCAAGACTTCCTCACTTTGTCCTGGAGTGTGCTGTTCAGAGCACTTCTGTCTGCTAGCCTTTTAGTTCTTGTTCATGTCAAAACAGGTATGCCCAAGCCTGCATTGAGGGCAGGGGAGGGAGGCTGTCCTGAATTCAAGCTCTAGCCACCAATCCCTTCAACTCCATGCTTCTCTCCTTCTCCTTCTACATTGTTCTGTCTTTCATGCTATATCCTGACACAGAAACTGATGCCCTTGTGTTCACCATTCCACTGTAATTCCTTTTCATGTGCTCCAAGTGAAATGTTCAGGAATGTAAACAAGGAGGGGGAAGAGCATGCCTTAGAGAAATATGGAAGTGACAAGTTTCAGTGACAGTCAAGAGACTCTGAAATTAGTTTATGGACACCATCCATCTCTTGGGCCTAGGAGATTTGTTTCTGGGTTTCTCCTGGTATCTCATCCTCAAGTATTTACAATGAACGCTTAGTCCTGGGTACCTTGCCAATCACCCTTCCCATGCTAAGATCTTTAGGAGCTAAGATCTGTTGGAATCACTTGAGTCTTTTGGTCCTAAACTCTTGTAACCTATTAATGTCCCTGGTGCCAGGAATCTCTAGCAGGATAATTCCTCTCTTATCTTAGGGGAGCCCACCTGAAGAAGCAGGCCTCTGCAGACCTCTTCTTATCTCCTCTGTGTGGGCACAAGAATTATGGTGTCTTGTCAGGCAGCATTTCCTGGCCAAATCAAGGGAAACTGTCCATTTGCCCTCTGACCTTTTAGGAAAGTAACTGCTAGGTGCCTTTCTTGTCTGGTGGAAAATCACAGCACAGCACTTCTGAAAGACAAGCTGTAAAATATTCTTTTTGTCTGGTTCAAATCTTCAAAGCTCTCCCATTGAAGCACTAGGCTTGATAAAGTCCAGCTAACTCTGCCAATGAGTGTCTGTGCCTTTGGGACCTTGGGGACATTCTGCTCATGTGCAAACCTGAGCTAAAAACTCAGAGAAAGACATTTCTAAGAAGGATAGCATTCAGCTCCAGATGTCTCCACAGCTTTTCTCTCTTTTCTCCTGCCTCTCCCTTAAGAACTAAAAAGGAGGAATGAGATAAAGTAAATCCAGTTCACATAAATGAATCAAAGAGGTATAGTGTTTTTCTAAGGCATATTTGTCCACAAATATGTAAAAAGACTTTATAACAATGGCTTCTATTCTCTTCCAGTGGCCTCAAAGCTGACCAAACAGGAAACCAAGGAAGCTTCTGAATACTTCAAATTCAGCATCCAAATATTCACTAAAGGTGTTGAGACACCTTTTCCCCCTTATTTAGAAATTCGATGAAGTTTTTGTAATCAGAAAAGAACAAGAGAAAGGTGTGGAAAGTTAGAATTGCATCTAGATGATATCATTGAGATTAGAAATATATGGCATTTGGGGAAAATATATTAAGTGTATTACTTCCTCATGACAGCAAATTTTGGCAACCTCAAATACAAAAAGATCTTTCCAAGAAGAAACTAATAAAGTATTAAGATTGAGGCAGACATGGATAAAAGGGCAAGAAAAAAGTATGCACCAAGCAAGTGATTAAGAGCTTATACTACATTGTACTCTAATTCCATAGGTAAACCAAAAGGCATAACTCACTATCCCCATCTTTAAAGCACTTATATTAAAATTACAATTCTGATATGTCCAAAAGAATTGAAAGCAGACACTCAGAGAAATACTTGTACACACATGTTCATAGAAGCACTATTCACAGTAACCAAAAGGAGGAAGCAAGCTAAATAAATGCTCATCAACTGATAAATGGATGCCAAAATGTGGTCTAACCCCACAGTGGAATATTACTCAGCCTTAAAAAGGAATGAAGGGCTGATACACGTTGTGCCATGCATGAACCTTGAAAACACTATGCTCAGTGAAAGAAATCAGACACAAAAGGCTTCATATTACCTGATTCCATCTATATGAAATACCCAGAATAGGTAAATTCATAGAGGCAGACAGTAGATTGGTGGTTGCCAGGGACAAGGGAACAAGGAGAATGCAGAGTGACTGTTGATGATACAGAGTCTTCTTTAGGGGTTCCTAACATATTCTGTAACTAGATAGGGGTGGTGGTTGTACAACAGAATGTACTAAATGCCACTGAACTGTACACTGAAATGTAAGTTTATGTTATATACTTTCATCTCAATAAAAAAATTTTTAGGGGCTTCTGGGTGCTGAGGTTAAGCATCTAACTTTGATTTCAGCTCAGGTGGTGATCTCAGGGTTGTACAATCAAGTCCCAAGTATGGCTCCATGCTGGACATGGAGTGGAGGGTTTGTGCTATGGTGAGTGCTCTGAAATGTGTAAGCCTGATGATTCAAAGACCTGTACCTCTGGGGCAAATAATATATTATATCTAATTAATTAATTGATTGATTAATTTTTTAAAAAAGATTCTCTCTCCTCCCTCAGACCCTCTGCCTGCTCACGTTCCCTCTCTTTCTTTCTCTAAATGAATGAATAAAAATCTTTAAAATTTTTTTAACTGAATTTTGATGGAATATCAGAAATCATCTAGCAATTTTCTTTTTAGCCACAGAATATTTTCTTCAAATGAAAATACATCAGCATGCTAAAGTGTAAAGAGACAAACATGGAATTTCTCCAGCTGAAACAGAAGTAGGTGAGGCTCTGGGTCCTCAGTGCTCACCTCTGTGTCCCAACAGCCTGGAAAGGGATGTCATTGAATCCCTAGGTTTCCAAAAAGGATACAACAGAACCCATCTTCTTATTTTGCACATAAAAACATTGAGGCAGAAAGGATATGTCAGTTGTCTAAAAAACTAGGGCATTTTTGAAAGATTGAAGACAAATTCATTATATTTTCCATGTGAAAAGATACCAGGAAAAACTTAGCTGAGTGCTAAGCAAATACTGTGGATAACACATGCAGAGGTGTGAGAAGAGTGGGCGTAGAGAGGGCTGGGGGCCCCCAGACACCATGTCACCTGGGCCAGCAAAGCAGTGCAGGCACTCTGGGAGAAATGCCAAAAACATCAAAAAAGATTACTATATGTCTATGTACAATAAAGAGCTTAAGCAAGGGGGGTGTTTGGCTGGCTCAGTCACTTAAGCATCTGATTTCAACTCAGGTCATGATCTCAGGGTCCTGGGATCAAGCCCCGTGTTGGGCTCCCCGCTCAGTGGAGAGTCTGCTTCTCCCTCTCCTTATCCCTCTGCCCCTCCCCCTGCTCATGCTCTCCTTCTCTCAAATAAAGTCTTTAAAAATATGTGTGTCAATAATTACATCAATAATTAATATAAATCATTTATTATCAATTATTAAATAATAATGAAATTATATGATTATGAAATACTATATTAATAATTTAAATAGTAATGTTATTTATAACTTATTTATATGTTAATAATCGTAGAACATCCTTCTCTCTAATTCTTTGCACTAATAGTTCATTACACAGAAAAGCACAGCCCCTTCCTCTCCCCAGTTCATATGGAAGAACCACAAAGTGGTAAACATCCACCCAGTATCCTCCCACAAACTCAGCCCCGGGGCCACAGGAGTTGGGTCCCTGAGCCAAGAGGAGCACATGCTCCCAAACTCTGGAACAACTTCTAGTTGGAAATTTGGTGCATCAAGGATGGCATCTGTCCCATCCCAGTGGCAACCTCTCTTGCAGGAGGTTCTCCAACACCCCACCTCACAGAACTGACCTGGCTCAAAACCCCACAGGGTGCTGTACAGCATGCTCCTGACCCTCTGTTTCAGATGCTATGGAGACTGACTATGTGAGATGAGAAGTATCATTTTCTGCTGTTTTCTATGATAGTTAATGGGGCAAAAAGGAAATATTCTTGATTCCCACATTGATGAAACTATTGGACTGTACAAGTAAAGATTCTGGGCCTATCAGAAACATTTCCTCTTTTTCAAGTTCCGTGAGTCTTTCAAATGTATGTGAAGAAAAAATGAGAAACTGGTTGAAGAATGTTATTAAAAACAGAAGTGGGTTTTAGAACCTACTCTAACTCAGAGCTATAATCTGGACAGAGGGGACATGTTAGAGATCACCATAGAGCAAACAGTTTTGTGTAAGTTGGGGAAATTTAAACATGGAGCCACCTTTTGTCTCTTTCCCAGTGACTATTGCATCTCACCCAAAGACAGTGTTTGGAGAGTAGAGTATGAACTGGACTTAAAATGTGTAAGAAGGCAAAACTAAACTACATATAGAACAGGCTTAAGTCCCTGGCAGTAGCTTGTGTCATAGCTTCCCACATCGCAGCACTCCAACACCCATGCGCTCCCTTGCCCACTTTGATTTAGACCCATGACTATCGGCAAGCCAGGACAGGAAGCAGTCAGACACCAGCCCATATCTTTATTTTTTTTTAAAGATTTTATTTATTCATTTGACACAGAGAGAGAGATTACAAGTAGGCAAAGAGGCAGGCAGAGAGAGAGGAGAGAGGAGGAAGCAGGCTCCCTGCTGAGCAGAGAGCCCGATGTGGGCCTCGATCCCAGGACCCTGGGATCATGACCTGAGCCGAAGGCAGAGGCTTTAACCCACTGAGCCACCCAGGCGCCCAGCCCATATCTTTACACATAGGAATCACCTATGTTGATTATGAGCCATTCCCAAGCCAAGAAAATAAGATGCTTCACTTATCAGAAACACAACTTCCCAAATCATGTCTATTTTACTTGAAAGCTATCTTCAGAAATACATCAGTATGATCCCTCTGTACATTATCCATGTTTATACTTAGAAAAACATCAATGTCTTGCCAGAGATTTCAATGGGTTTAGAAAGGAAAAGTCCATAATACACAGGTATATGTACATTTTAACTGCAGGATTTTTTCTGAGAAGGTGGGAAAAGCTACACCATCAGCTCTATCTAGACACATCTATGTTCATATGGAATGGCATCCTTTCTCAGAGAATAGGTTCCTTTGTTCATTTACAAGGGTGGATACTGCCCTTTGCTGATTACTCAAAAATGGGGGGGGGAAGATACTTGGTATATGTAAGGGCAGAAGTCTCTCTCCCTCCCAACCAGTCCCTCTTCCTGAAATGGACACTTGACAGGACCACACACCTTTTCTCTCTGACCTTCAAAGTGACATCCAACAGTGCTGCCATCTCACATCTCATTAACTGAAGCCAGCAGCCTAAAACAGACTAAATCTTGATTTCTGAGTGCCCAGAACAGACCTGGCCACAAGACCTTGGTCTCAGCAAAGTTCAAAGTGTCAGAAAGGAGACACCTGTGCACAGATGACTCAGGGACCTTGGCTACTCAAAGGAAACATCACCTCTAAAGGCCACAGACTTCACTCTTTTTTTTAAAGATTTATTTATTCATTTTAGAGAGAGAGAGAGAGTACAGGAGAACGAGTGGGGGGAGGGCAGAGGGAGAGAATCCTTCAAGCAGACTCCCTGCCGAGCATGGAGCCTGATGTGGACCTGATCCCACCACTCATGAGATCATGACCTGAACTGAAACCTACAGCTGGATGCTCAACCAACTGAGCCACCCAGGTGCCCCAAAAGGCCACAGACTTCATGGCCCAGATGTCCTTCTGCATAGAGCAAGAGACTATGTTGCCACCACCCAGCAGGAACCAGGGAGGAACACAAGGACACAGAAGCTTAAATGCAATGCAGGAAAGACCCAAATGGAGTCTACTGACTGGTTGACAGCATCAGCTCCACATAGAGGATAAAGCTCATGTAGAATTCATTTAACAAAGAGTGAGTGCCCTCCTCCTCTCAGCCTTGGTCTGGGTATCAGGACCTCCGGCCATGAGTAACACCCAGCCTTTTGGCCACCATGGAAGCTGTAAGGAACATGAATGAAATTTAAATCAAACAGCTATTCTTTTTATTCTTAAAAAGAGAGTGTGAGAGTGAAAGCACAAGCAGGGGGAGGGGCAGAGGGAGAGGGAGAAGCAGACTCCCTGCTAAGCAGGGAGCCTGATGTGAGGCTTGATCCCAAATCATAACCTGAGCCGAAGGCAAATGCTTAACTGACTGAGCCACCCAGGTGTCCCTCAGACAGCTATTCTTGAGAGAAAACAGCATAATAAACAATATAAATTGGCTTTTGCAAAAGGATGACAAAGCAGAGAAAGGGTCCTTGATTTCTTTATAGTTACACCATTTGCTGAAGTCTCCATGACCTTAAAGCAGTCTAAAAACAGAATCAAAAATGAATGGATCTGAATGCTAAAATTAGTCAATTGCATAAACAAACAAAAAACTCAGTCCACCTTTAAATGCCTAGTTTTGTTTTAACCAGTTCCTTAAGAGAACTAACAGTACCCAGTGACAGAGCAGCAAATTCCTTCAGTAACATTAGACTCAATAGAGCAAAACTGAAAAAAGAACAAATATTTTTCTTGAGAAACACCACCCAGGAGCTTTCCATATGCATTTATTTAATGTAAATTCTCTTGGTGAATGTCACAAAACATGAAAGGCATGCTGCTCCCTGTAGTCTGCCCACCACTGCAGGGAAAACATTTCTGGTTACTGGAACAACTGGATGGTCGGACTCTGAGGAGCCCAGGCCCAAAACTTGCTCATAGTGATTCTGCCTGGTTTTGTCTCTGGAGGTACTAAAACAATCATCAAAACACTCCATACTTATACAGAGTCTTTCACCCAGGAATTTCAGCGCCCTTTGCAACATTAACTTGTTCGTTCTCCCTGTGCTATGTGGTGAGCTGCAAGAGGGCACTCCTCATGCTCCTTTCAAAAGGGCAGGTCTGAGTGTGTCTCCTAGAATCACCACTTTCAGATCAGATCACCAAATTTAAATCACAATTCAAGCAAATGAGCATCTGTGGGAATTGGGGTTAGCTCAGGCATCCAAATAATGGCCAAAATCTCCCACTTTCCTGGCCTGGAGGATCACAGCCCACAAGTCAGAGTGGCATTGAGAAGGGGCCTCAGCTCTCTACAATCCCATTCAAGCAAAAGAAGCACCCAGGGCTCACTGTTAAACAGCTGAGACTCTCCCAGTTGCCATGTTAGTGAACAGAAGCCTTAGCATCCCACCAGTATGCCATAGAGCAATGGACCAAAGATGTGGATTTGTCTGGTATAGTAAATACTTCAGAGGAATAATCACTTAAACAAAAAAACAAATACCTCCAGATTTAAGTGAACACCTACGGCATCTTCCAAAACCCTCTCGTTTAGATTGGACTTGGTCTACAATAGGCCCAAGTCATAAGAATCAGTTTCCTGGTATCTGAAATTTAGGATTTATAGAAGAATCAAAACTTCTCTAACATGATTACTGGCTGCTTCACAGTCTAAATCTAGGGCAGAAATTGGGGCCAAAATGGGGACCCCAGCAGTCTGTAGGCATTCCCCCATGGTGCTTGCAGCCTTGGGGTGCAAACACACAGACTAGAAACTCTCAGAGGACACTCAGTATCTAGAGAATGCCTTGATCTTTGAAGACTCAATTTTTTAATACCCTGTAGTTCAAGAAACCTATCTTTCTTCTAGACTCCTAAGGTTCATAATGACTTTTCAGTGTAATCATAATGTATTAGTTAATAGAAAATCAGAATATAGAATGTGGAGGTCTTACAGATGAGAACAGAAATAAGGAATATTTATGAGAGCACAGACCCTGCTAAGGAGGGGGGCCTGCAAAGGAAGGGGTGGAGAGGAGAAACATCAGGAAAATAACACACATAGCTTCATTTAAGGGCAGAAGAGACTGCCTTAAAAAAAACATAAACTTTGGGCGCCTGGGTGGCTCAGTGGGTTAAAGCCTCTGCTTTCGGCTCAGGTCATGATCTCAGGGTCCTGGGATCGAGGCCCGCATCGGGCTCCCTGCTCAGCGGGGAGCCTGCTTCCCCCCCCCGCTCTCTCTGCCTGCCTCTCTGCCTCCTTGTGATCTCTCTCCCTCTGTGAAATAAAAAAAAAAAAAAAACATAAACTTTGTATCCCATGTGACATTTCACTAAAAGGGAATTATTAATTTAAAACATTTTATCTGCTAATCACAGAACCGTCCTATCTTTATCTGAAAAATGTGAGTGTTGTCCATGATCTCCTAAGTGCTTTAGCTTTTGATCAAGTCGAATGATCCAGTGGTGAGTCAATAGAATATTTTGTCACTGCCTCCCTGCCTGTGGTATATAAGCAGGTTTTCATGTTGGATGGTCTCAATCATTTTCACCTAAGATTTTAATGATCAACTTCAGAAGTTTCAGACAGATTAAGATTAGTTTTTATTCCATTCCAGTTATGTCAGGGCCAGGGGAGACCAAAGGCACTGGCAGGAAGAAGCAGCTCCAAGGCACTCCTTGCCAAGTTGCCAGGTCCTGCAGAAATGGCCAAGTCACAGTCCTGGCTCACTGGGCAATTGACTACATCACCTTCTACTCTACACCCAGGTTAGCAGGGAAGCTGTTCTACAGACTTTGTAAGGCCCTACAATTCCTTTCTTCTCAGTTCATAAAGTCTCCCATTTCAGTTTTCTGTAAAAGAATGGTTTGTATATTCTATTTTCTTTTCTTGTTCAATGAAGGCAAAACAGAGCAAACAGAACTGGGTATGTCCCATGCACCATGGTTCTATATTGCTCTATGATGTTAAAATAGCAAACTGTGGTGTCAGGGTCTGGTTATCACAGAGGAAAGCTGTAACTTTCTGGAATAAAACATTTTATTTATTTTTTTAAAGATTTTATTTATTTATTTGACACAGAGAGAGAGAAATTACAAGTAGGCAGAGAGGCAGGCAGAGAGACAGGGAGAGGAGGAAGCAGGCTCCCTGCTGAGCAGAGAGCCCAATGTGGGCCTCAATCCCAGGACGCTGAGATCATGACCTGAGCCAAAAGCAGAGGCTTTAACCCACTGAGCCACCCAGGCACCCTGGAATAAAACATTTTATAAATCATTCCTTTGGTATAATAAGCTCTCTGCTCTTCTCCTTCCCACACATTAGCATATAGGAATGGGAACATCCTAGTAAAACTCTCTGGGGAAATTTTTATATTTGCAGAGGACTGATAACTTTAAAATGTATGTTCAGGAGGAGTTAAGATGGCAGACAGAGTAGTAGAGGGACTCTTAATTTGCCTGGTCCTTTGAATACAGCTAGATCAACATTCAACAATTTGGAACACATCTAGCAAAATGATCTGAGGATTGAGGAAACAATCTGTACCGTTATAGGAAGAGAACGTGGCAGATGTGAGGTTCAGAGCCTTGAATTGGGAAAGAGAAAAGCCACAAGGCTGCAAAGGGGATGGAAACCACTTCTTGGAGCAAAGTCAGTGAGAGGGAGAAAGTGGGAAAGAGTGAGTGGGTTTCAACTGCACAATAAGCCATGGCAAGGAGATCTCACAGGTCACACAGGGAGAGTTCACTCGCCTTCTCAGAGATCATTTGGAAGATTGTATTTTGCCTCTCCAAGGACCAAAGGCCAGCTGGAGCCATTGAACAGTGCTCATTACCTGGGTCAGAGGTGTGTGCAGAGGGCAGAAAACCTCTTAATAACTTTTTGCTGTGAGACAGATAAGGCTTAAACTTCAGTGTGTGCACTGAGCAGCTGCTTTCTGTGGCAGAACTGAGCAGAAAGCAGAGACTGAAGCAGATTGCAGATAGCCTGGCCATGGGTTTTGTTGTCTGCCACAATACATTCAAGCCCCTGCGATGACTTTTCTGGGGCAGAAGGGAGTAGGGGACAGAGTCAAGTGTAGACTGCCAATAACCTGGTTCCAGCTTTTCTTTTCTTTTCTTTTTTTTAAGATTATTTATTTATTTGACAGAGAGAGAGAGAGCACAACCAGGCAGAGAGCGAGGCAGAGGGAAAGGGAGAAGCAGGCTTTCCGCCCAGCATGGAGCTCAATGCAGGACTCCATCCCTGGACCCCAGGATCATGACCCGAGCTGAAGGCAGCCGCCTAACCAACTGGGCCACCCAGGCACCCTGGTTCCAGCTTTTTGCTGAGCATTACAATAAACTCTAGACTCTGCATAAGCACTGTCCAATGGCTTTTTGGGATGGGACAGTGCTGGGGATGCCCTGAACCTCTCCTCTGAGGGACAGGAGTGGGCCTGCACCTTACCAGACCCTTTAAAACTTGGAGTTTTGAATCCTAGTCACACGCTGGAGATAAAATACAGGAGATCTATGGCTCTGAGTATGCTGATGGCCCCGGCACAGACAGGTTAAGGGCAGGAAACTGACAAAAGTCCAGGACACAGGAGATTGTTGCCACATTCTACCAGCACAGTAGGAATTCAGAGAGAAACAGCACCTCCAGTGGAGGTGGGAGTCCCCTACGCTAAGCCCCACCCCCCCAGCGCCTGGCAGGAGCATCTTTACAAGGGCAACTCAGGTTGTAAGCCAGCCCAACAGGCCTCCCCTCAGAAGAACAACATAGGTCCCCACATCTACCAAGTCTACTGATTAAAGAAACCTCCAAAACATCAGCTTCCAGTGGAAATAGGACCAGGTTTGCTTCTCATTTTTTTCTCTTTTCTTAATTTAAAAAGTTTTGAAATTTTTCTAGTTCTTATTTTTATTCTTTATCATATATATATACATATATATTCTTTTTTCCTTTTTTCATTTTTTTGTATCAGTTGTATAAACTTTTGTTCATTTGTTGGTTCATTTGTTTCATTCTCTTATTTTTCAGGTCAGGCTTCTTATTTTTTTTTCTCTCTTTTCTTCTTTCCCTACTCTTTTTTCCTTGCTTCTTTCTTATTTTTTAGAATCAGGCTTATAGCTTATTGTTTTTCTGTTTGTTTGCATTTTTGTTCCATTTCCTTTTCTCTTGTATTGGATCAGGCTTTCTTTCTGTTGTTTTTTGGTTTTTGGTTTTATTTTTATTTTTTCATCTTTTCTTTTTTCTTTTACAGAGTTATCTTTACAAACAAATCAAAGCACACCTACTTAAAGGTCCAAACACCCCCATTACAAGCAAGAAAGAACTCTGTAGAGGAAGGACCAGGAAGAAAGAACAGCCAAAACACAATAACAGTGTGTACACAGCATACACCAGAAACACTTTCAAAAGTTATTGTTGCTGCTGCTGCTGCTGCTGCTGCTGATTTTGCTGGGGTTTTTTCCCTTTCTTATTCTCTCCTCCTTTTTTTTCTGGACACAATGAGTTGGAGAAACTCACTCCAAAAGAAAGAACAGGAAGTAATACTCATCATCAGGGATTTAATGAATAGGGATATAAGTAAAATGTCTGAACTAGAATTTAAAACAATGTTTATAAAGATACTAGCTGGGCTTGAAAAAGGCATAGAGACACCAAAGAATCCCTTACTGTAGAAACAAAAGAACTGAAATCTAATCAGGCTAAAACTAAAAGTGCTATTACAAAGATGTAGTCAAATGGAGGCTTTAAGAGTGAAGATAAATGAGGCAGAAGAGTCAGTGATATAGGAGACAAAATGATGGAGAAAAAGGAAACTGATAAGAAGAGAGAAAGATAACTACTAGATGATAAAGAAAACTTCCAGAAATCAGTGATTCCATGAAGTGAAATAATGTCCAGATAATAGGGGTCCCAGAAGACACAGAATGTGAGAGAACTTCCCTAAACTGGGGAAGGAAACAGGCATTCCATTGCAGGAGGCACAGAGAACACCCCTCAGAATCAACAAAAATAGGTCAATACCTCAACATATAACAGTGACGTTTGCAGATTTCAAAGATAAAAAGAAAATCCTGAAAGCAGCTTGGAACAAAAGGTCCTTAACCTACAAGGGTCAAAACATAAGGCTAGCAGAAGACCTGTCCACACAGACTGGGTGGCCAGAAAGGAATGGCATGATACATTCAATGTGCTAAATAAGAAAAATATGCAGCCAAGAATACTTTATCCAGGAAGGCTGTCATTCAGAATAGAAGGAGAGATAAGGAGTTTCCAGGACAAACAAAAACTTAACAAATTTGTGAACACTAAACCAGTCCTGCAAGAAATATTAAAGGGGATCCTTTCAGAGAAAAGAGAGCCCAAAAGTAACATACACCAGAAAAGAACAGAGACAATCTACAGGAACAGTGACTTAGCAGGCAATACAATGGCACTAATTTCATATCTTTCAAGAATTACTCTGAATGTAAATGGACTAAATGCTCCAGTCAAAACACATAGGGTATTAGAATGTATTAAAAAAAAATAAGACCCATCAATATGCTGTCTATGGGAGACTCATTTTAGACATAAAGACACTTCCAGCTTGAAAGTGAGAGGGTGAAGAACCATTTAGCATGCCAATAGACAACAAAACAAAGATGGAGTAGCCATCCTTATATCAAATTTACCTTAAAACTAAATTTTAAGTCAAAAACTATAATAAGAGATGAAGAAGGACACTATCTTATAATAAAAGGGTCAATCCACCAAGAAGATCTAACAATTATAAATATTTATGCCCCTCCCCTTGGGAGAAACCAAATATATAAATCAATTAATAATGAGCATAAAGAAACTCATTGATAATAATACAAAAACAATAGGGAAATTTAACTCCACACTCACAGCAATGGACACATCACCTAAGCAAAAGATCAACAAGAAAACAAGGGCTTTGAATGAAACATTGGACTGGGTGAACTTCAAAGATATATTCAGAGCATTTTATCCTAAAACAGCTGAATACACATTCTTATTGAGTGCACCTGGAACATTCTCTAGGCTGGATCATACACTGGGTCACAAATCAACTGGGACAAAAAGATTAAGATTATACCACGCATACTTTCAGACCACAATGCCATAAAACTTGAAGTCAAAAAGAGGAAAAAATTTGAAATGACCACAAATACATGGAAGTTAAAGAGCATCCTACTAAAAAATGAATAGGTCAACCAAGAAATTAAAGAAGAATTTTTTTAAATACATGTAAGCAAATGAAGATGAAAATACAACAGTTCAGAACCTTTGCAACGCAGCAAAGGCACTCCTAAGAGGGAAGTATGTAGCAATACAAGCCTTCCTCAAGAAACAGGAAAAGTCTGAAATACACAAGCTTACTTTACAGCAGAAGAGCTGGAGAGAGAACAACAAATAAAGCCTAAATCCAGGAAAAGAAGAGAAATAATGAAGATTAGAGTAGAAATCAGTGAAAAAGAAATAAAAAAAATAGTAGATCAATAAATGTAGGAGCTCGTTCTTTGAAAGAATTAATAAAATTAATAAGCCCTTAGCCAGACTTATCAAAAACAAAAGATAAAGGACCCAAATCAATAAAATCATGAACAAAAGAGGAGAGGTCATAACAAACACTGAAGAAATACAATTATAAGAGAATATTATAAGCAATTACATGCCAACAAATTAGGCAATCGGGAAGAAATATATGCAACCTGGAAACACATAAACTACCAAAACTGAAACAGGAAGAAACAGAAAACGTGAACAGACCCATAACTAGGAAAGTAATTGAATCTGTAATCCAAAATCTTCCAAAAAACAGGAGTCCGGGGCCATATGACCTCCCAGTGGAATTCTATCAAACATTTAAAGACTTAATACCTATTCTTCTGAAGCTGTTTTAAAAAAAAATAGGAATAGAAGGAAAACTTCCAAACTCATTCTGTGAGGTCATCATTACCTTGATCCCAAAACCAAAGACCCCACCAAAAAGGAGAAATAAAGACCAGTATTCCTGATGAACATGGATGGGAAAGACCTCATCAAGATACTAGCTAATAGAATCCAACAGCACTTCAAAAGGATAATTCACCACAACCAAGTGGGATTTATTCCTGGGCTGCAGGGGTGGTTCAACATCCACAAATCAATCAATGTGATACACAACATTAATAAAAGAAAAGACAAGAACCATATGATCCTCCAACAGATGCAGAAAAAGCATTTGACAGATTACAGTATCCTTTTTGATTAAAACTCTCCACAGTGTAGGGGTAGAGGGAACATACCTCAATATCATAAAAGCCATATAGGAAAAACCCACAGCAAATGTCATCCTCAACAGGGAAAAAGTGGGAGCTTTTCCCCTAAGGTCAGGAACATGACAAGGATGTCCACTCTCACCACTATTGTTCAACCTAGTACAAGAAGTCCCAATCTCAGCAATCAGACAACAAAAAGAAATAAAAGGCTTCCAAACTGGCAAAGAAGTCAGACTCTCACTCTTTTCAGGCACCATGATAATCTACATAGAAAACCCAAAAGATTTCACCCAAAAATTGTTAGAACTGATACAGGAATTCAGCAAAATCACAAGATATAAAATCAATGCACAATAGTCAGTTACATTTCTATACACTAACAATGCGGCAGAAGAAAGAGAAACCAAGGAATCAATCCCATTTACAATTGCACCAAAAGCCATAAGATACCTAAGAATTAACCTAACCAAAGAGGCAAAGGATCTGTACTCTGAAAACTGTAGAGCCCTTATGAAAGAAACTGAGGATGACACAAAGATGTGGAAAAATATTACATGCTCATGGATTGCAAGAACAAATATTGTTAAAATGTCTATGCTACCCAAAGCAACTTACACAGTTAATGCAGTCCCTATCAAAGTACTATCATCATTTTTTATAGAGCTGAAACAGACATTCTTAAAATTTGTATGGAATGAAAAAACACCCAAAGACTAGCCAAAGGAATGTTGAAAAAGAAAAGCAAAGCTGATCACTTCACAACTCCAGACTTTAAGCTATATTATAAAGCTGTCATCATCAAGACAGTATGGCATTTGCACAAAAAGAGACAAATAGATCAATGGAACAGAAGCGAAAACCCAGAAATGGATCCCCAACTCTATGATCAGCTAATCTTCAACAAGGCCAGAAAGAATATCCAATGGAAAAAAAAAACAGCCTCTTCAAAAATGGTGTTGGAAAAATTGGACAGCCACATGCAGAAGAATGAAACTTGACCACTTCTTACACCATACACAAAAATAAACTCAAATGCAATGAGAGAGACCTAACAGTGAGACAGGAATACATCAAAATCCTAGAGTAGAATGCAGTCAACAACTTTTTTGACCTCAGCCACAGCAACTTCTTGCTAGACACATCTTACCAAAAGCAAGAGAAACACAGCCCTATCAGCACTATCAGGACTTCATCAAGATAAAAAGCTTTTGCACAGCAAAGAAACAGTCAACAAAACTAAAGGCAACCTACGGAATGGGAGAAAATATTTGCGAATGTCTTATCAGAAAAAAGGGCTAGTATCCAAAATCTGTAAAGATCTCATCAAACTGAACACTCAAAAAACAAAAAAAAATCAATCAAGAAATGGTCAGAAGACATGAACAGATATTTCTCCAAAGAAGACATACAAATGGCCAACAGACACATAAAAAGATGCTCAACATCACTTGGCATCTGGGAAATACAAATCAAAACCACAATGAGATACCACCTCAGACCTGTGAGAATGGCTAAAATGAATAACTCATGAAGCAACAAATGTTGGCAAGGATGCAGAGAAAGGGGAACCCAAGCTGGAATGCAAGCTGGTACACCCACTCTGGAAAACAGTATGGAGTTTCCTTAAAAAGCTAAAAACAGAAGAACCCTATGATCCATCAGTTGATCTACCAGGTATGTATCCAAAGGATACAAACATAGTAATTCAAAGGAGCACAAGCACTCCAATGTATATAGCAGCAATGTCCATAACTGCCAAAAGATAGAAAGAGCCCTGATGTCCTTTGACAAATGAATGGATAAAAAAGATATGATATGTATATAGAATGGAATATTACTCAACCATCCAAAAGAATGAAATCTTGCCATTTGCAATGATGTGGAAGGAACTAGAGGGTATTATGCTAAGTGAAATAAGTCAGTCAGAAACACCCAAATGGCCAACAGACACATGAGAAATAAGTCAGTCAGAAACACCCAAATGGCCAACAGACACATGAGCCAACATAACTCAGCACCAGAGAAATACTAATCAAAACCACAGTGAGATATCACCTCACACCAGTCACAATGGCTAAAATTAACAAGTCAGGAAATGACAGATGTTGGCGAGGATGCGGGGAAAGGGTAACCCTCCTACACTACTAGTGGGAATGCAAGCTAGTGCAGCCACTCTGGAAAACAGTATGGAGGTTCCTCAAAAAGTTGAAAATAGAGCTACCCTATGACCCAGCAATCGCACTAGTGGGTATTTACCCTAAAGATACAAACATGGTGATCCTCGGGAGCACATGCACCCAAATGTTTATAGCAGCAATGTCCACAATAGCCAACCTATGGAAAGAACCTAGATGTCCATCAACAGATGAATTCATAAAGAAGAAGTGGTATATATATACAATGGAATACTATGCACCCATCAAAAGAAATGAAATCTTGCCATTAGCAACGACATAGATGGAACTAGAGGTTATTATGCTAAGCGAAATAAGTCAATCAGAGAAAGACAATTACCATATGATTTCTCTGATATGAGGAAATTGAGGGGCAGGGCGGGGGGTCATGGGGGGTAGGGAGGGAAAATAATGAAACAAGATGGGATCGGGAAGGAGACAAACCATTAGAGACTCTTAAGCTCAGAAAACAAACTGAGGGTTACTGGGGGGTGGGAGGGTAGGGATAGGTGGCTGAGTCATGGACATTGGGGAGGGTTTGTGCTATGTTGAGTGCTGTGAAAGGTGTAAGCCTGATGATGCACAGACCTGTACTCCTGGGGCAAATAAAATAATAAGTCAGTCAGAGAAAGATAAGTATTGTATGATTTCATTCATATGTGGAATTTAAAAACAGAACAGAAGAACATAGGAGAGGAAAGGAAAAATAAAATAAGAGGAAAACAGGGAGGCAAATCATAAGAGACTCTTGTCTTTTGTTTGTTTTGGAGGAGTGCTTAGAGTTTTGGGTTTTTTTAAATATATATATTTTTTTTAATTTATTTATGACAGAGAGAGAGAGAATACAGCAGGGGGAGTGGGAGACGGAGAAGCAGGCTCCCTGCTGAACCGGGAGCCCAATGCAGGGCTCCATCCCAGGACCCTCGTATCATGACCTGAGCCAAAGGCAGAGGTTTAACTCACTGAGTCACTCAAGCGCCCCCATGAGACACCTTAACTATAGGGAACAAACTGAGGGTTGCTGAACAGATATGTGTAGAGGGATGGAGTAAGTGGGTGATAGGCACTAAGGCAGCATTTAAAGGAATGAACACTGGGTGTTGTAGGCAACTGATGAATCACCGAATTCTACCTCTGAAACTATTAATACAGTACACGTTAATTACATTGAATTAAAAAAAACATTTTTAAAAAGCAATAAAATGTATGAATTTGTTAGATACTGTAAAATATTTCAGAAGAACACAAGTGCCTCTTATCTAGCTCATAAAAGAAGTCCCTGAAATCAAAAAGTCCTAATATGGCTTGAGTCCTATAATATCATACAGTACTATTTTTGGTGGTAATTTGGAAAATAGTAAGTCTTATTTTTTTATCACATTTAAAATATTTTAAACAGGGCACCTGGGTGGCTCAGTGGGTTAAAGCCTCTGCCTTCAGCTCAGGTCATGATCTCAGGGTCCTGGGATCGAGGCCCGCATCGGGCTCCCTGCTCAGCAGGGAGCCCGCTTCCTCCTCTCTCTCTGCCTGCCTCTCTGCCTACTTGTAATCTCTCTCTCTGTCAAATAAATAAATAAAATCTTTAAAAAAAAATAAAAATAAAAAATAAAATATTTTAAACATATAAGAATATTGTCACTTTTCTAAACAAAAATGAGCCTGTGAGTGAATGCAATATCATATAAGACATGAAAAAATGATTAAATTTATTGTTCAAATCATATCTCCTCTATCAACTATAATTGCAATACAATACAACTTCATACTAAAGACAAACAGAACTTAATATTCATTAATACCAAATGCAAAAAAATCTCAAGTCACTTGTTATGCAATTAAAGCAATATTTTTCTATTTAGATATTTTTGGCTGCGTATTAAATAAAAAATGTCACAGATGACGTGGAGAATGGTGCGTGGGAAGGTTAGGGAGAATTGGAGAAATGATTGACATTCTAACCTAATAGACCCAAGAAAAAACACTTGATTTCAAAATTGGAGAAAAAGAAAATTTCTCAAGCCATTAGTATTATTAGTGTTACCTTAATAAAACCACATCAACATTGTTGAAACAAGTTTTAATTCACTTACCATCCCACCACTCTAACAAAACCACTTTTATTCTCCACATTCTCAAAATAGTTCAATCCTAAGAACCCACATAATCTGAAATGCCAAGCATGTAGAAAAAATGCACTTCCACATTTGATAAAACTCAGTTTAAAAAAATATTACCCTAAAATATTTATGAGAACAAAGAAAGTTATTAATAAGAATGAGGCATATTTCATTCACATATGTTGAAACCTGTTCCTAAGACTTCTGTGTTTCCCTATCATTCCAAACATGACCAAGGGGAAATGCAGAAATATTCTGGATGTGGGAAACAGGTGCCCTGAAAGCATCTGAAACTGATCCAAATTCTGATTACTAGTGAATTCCCTCACTGCAAAAATCTCATAGCACTGTCCTCTATGGTTTCAGCAAGCTCTATAATCTAGCCTTGCGGAGTTCTCACAGCAAATAAAACAGTCACCCAAAGAGGGAAGAAAAAATTGGAGCTGAGAATTTACCCAACTTAAACCTTAAAAGTATAGTACCTGAAATTTATCAGGATTTAAGAAAACATAGATTGCTGTGTTCATGCTCCTCCTAGCGGCCAAACTGGGGAAAATCAAAAATCAGGTTTTCCAAAGTCACATTCATTAAACGTTTAAGTGTCCACAGTGTGAAGGATGGGACTCCACCAGTATTCAAATAAATGTCCATACAGACTCTCCTCCACAGAGACCACCCACCATTTCACATCCTGCCTGTAAATTCTCTGTATTAAGTAGAACACACTGTCCTGGCTTGGGCCTCCAGCTTTAAAAAAGCTTCCAAGAGAAAGGTTTGTTCTGTTCTTTATTTGGCAGATGGCATTTCAGGTTTGTGCACATGCTCAACATTATAAATCACAGCTGAAGCAGCCTTCAACTAGCTCTTGCCTTCAATGACATATAGGAGGTCTTAGCTTCTATGGGCCATTGCTATTTCCTTCTCAAAGTTAAACTTGTGTCCTGACATTTGACTCCCATTAAGAAGCAAAAAGACACAAACATGGTATTTATTAATTCTTAAAAAATCCACTCTTTTTATAAAATATACAGCACCTGGGGGGCACAGGGCTCCACAAGGCAACATTAGTGATATACACCAGCCATCTGCCACCAGTAGGGCCACAGGAAAGCTATCAGTGTGGGAGCCCAAAGGTTAGGCCTCCATGAGAAATTTCTCCATGAGCAAGTTGGTCCTACAGCTTGATGATATTAACAAGGAAAACCCAGCTGTTGTTCGAATTAATCTTCAGCTCAAAATATGGAATGGAATAATTTTTCCGTAGTCGAAGGAAAAGTCACTTGCAAATTTCCACTGTCTGTGGCATTGAGACTTCTGTTTATAGCACCCTAGGGCCCTAATCTTCAAGGAGATGAAATGCTAAACTAGACAGAAAAATACACAGCCCAAGTCCTGCACAATTTGTAATTTAGGAAGGGGAACCCATCTTGGTGGTAAGTTTCTTTCCTCAGACATGTGAGCACAATGGTGATGCCCCCTCCATGGAGGCTGCAGAGGTCTCCCCAGAACCTCCACCATCTCCTCTTAGTCCTGTCTTTTCTCAACACTGCAGCCAAAGTGGTCACATTAAAATTTACTTCTATGCATTCTCTCCTTAGCTCAGGACCCTGCAATAGCTGCTCATGACAATCAGAAAAAAAACAATTGTCATCCACACATTGCATAAAGATATATGCACAAAGATATTCTTTGCAGCATTATCAGTAATGGTGGAAACAAAAATTGGCCTGAAGGTGAATCAATCAATAGTTTGAGAGGTCAAAGTAATGTCAGTGCAGTCACCTACACTTATATGTACTGACATGAAAATGTACCCCATTTATTAGGTTAAAGAAAAAACAGAATATTACATTTAGAATAAATCCATTTATGTTGTTTTAAAAGTGTGTAAGTGTAGGGTACCTGGATGGCTCAGTCAGTTAATTGTTCAACTCTTGATTTCAGCTCAGGATTGTGAGTTCAGCCCCTCTTTGGCCCAGCATGGAGCCTCCTTAAAAATAAAATAAAATATAAAATAAAATAAAATAATAAAATAAAATTGTGTTAACACTTCTCCAAGTCTCTAAGGATCCCATATTTGGGGTTTTGGTTTTTTTAAGTGTAGTATGGTGTTTAGAAACCATTTGTTAATATTTAATAAATGGATTTGTTAAAATGAGTCTGATGTGTGATGACTGGGTTAAAATTGAGATTTCAGGACATTATTAAATTACTACCAATTCTTTCCTTGGAAAAATAGTACTTAAAAAAACTCTTTTATTTTTTTTAAATCCCCTGAAGCCAAAGAATTTAATAGATGTAGCAATCCTTGTTCTGTATTTAATTATCTGTATCCTCCTTACTCCCACCCAAAATTATTCCACTTTGTGTTTATCCCTATTCCAAAGACATAAAACTTCTCAGCAGGCGGCCTGAAAAACAAAAGAATTTGGGGAAGCAATTCAACACCTTTAGGTCTCACCAGTATTGAAACAACCCCCAGGGCACTACTGGTCCCTTGTGAACGAGCTTTATGTCTACTCTTGTAGGCAACCTGAATTGGTAACAAGGCAGTTTCTCTGAGATATTGGTTAAATCATACAGGTTCACCTTGATCAGCTTCACCTCAGTTTAATTTCAGATCATGGCTGATGTGATATAATTTTGGGGTTTGGGAGTAAACAGTCAAGAAAGAATTCTTGAGACATCTTCAGGGCAAAAAGGGTGGTTTTATTAAAGCACAAGGACAGGATCCATGACCAGAAAGAGCTGCACTGGAGTTGTGATGGGTGACTGGTTATATATTTTCAAGTTGGGAGGAAGATTAGGGATAGTGTAAGTCTCTAAGAAATTTGGAAGCAGGTTTCCAGGACTTTGAGGGATCGTTTACTATGTCTAGTGAAACCTTAGTCATGAGTCCCTTCAGATGTATATCCGTGGGCCATATGCTTGGAGGACGACTGCTAACATATATCTTGAAGGTGGAGTACAGATAAAGGAAGTTTCCAAAGAGATTTTTATATGTTAAAGAAGACTTACAAGATCCTGGTGGTTGGGCTAATATCAAGCTAGGGTTGCCTTTTGTCTCAGGCAAAGTATTAACATTGAGGCAGTTGAGTTCCAGGAGGAAAGTCACTCTGCCTGTCCCAAGTACTTATCAAAGGGCTGCAAGTTACAAGGAAGTTTAATTTTTTCCTACATTTCTTTTGCATTTGTTCTCCACATCAGTGGGCATCTAAGCGGCTGACCTTTCATCATCTAATAATTCTTCCTAGAACTACAACTTTACCATAACACTGACTAATGCTTATACCTTCTTGCCTGTGCTTGCCCTGGTTGTATAACAAATGTGCAAAAGAATCTGAGTTTGGAAATGCCCAAGACCTTACAATGATCTGATTTGCTTTCCTACCCTCAACTCTCCCACCCTTCATTCAGGACTTACAATATTGCCTTGCGTATAGTAACCACTCAATAAATATTTGTTGAATAAATAAATGAGGCAACAAATGGAAAGATTTCTTTCTTGGACATGCAATCCCCTCACCCAATTGCCATATTCACATGTCCCTTCAAGTTCCCTACCTACTCATCCTTGCCCCCACACTCAAACTCAGTTCACCTCACATCCTCCACAAAAGTCTTTCAGTAATCTATACATTATCATTTACCCACCAAAAAATGCATACTTACTGTTATATATACAATGTTGCACTAAGATAGTGATGTGCATGTATGTGTGCATTGAATGGCATACAAATTTATGTTTTCATTGATCAAATCAATGATACTCTACCAAATGCTCGAGCCTCCAAACAGGTAAATGTGTTAACTCTAGCAAACTGAAATGTCAAACAAGAATAAGAGGTGCCTGGGTGGCTCAGTCAGTTAAGCATCTGCCTTTGGCTCAGGTCATGATCCTAGGGTCCTAGATCCTAGGTCCTAGGTGTTGGATTCCTGCTCAGCAGGGAGCCTGCTTCTTCCTCTCCCTCTTCCCCTCCCACTGCTTATGCACACACACATACACACTCTCTCTCTCTCTCTCAAATGAATAAACAAATAAATAAAATCTTTTTAAAAATTTTATAAGAATGAAATTTTTATCAAGAATACATCTTTACCTGCTTTGAAATTAGATGTCATGAAGTGGAAATTGTAACAATAATCTTTGGCACCAGAATTTTTCTTATTCCGTTCTGTTATAAGCCCTTTGGAGTCGAAGATGAGAGCGTTAAGCTGGTGTATCATTAGTAACTCAATCAAGCACCAAAAATGATTAAGCTTCTTTAACTTTTGTTTTTGTGTTCTAGTTCTTTGCTTGGTTTAGTTTGGTTTTCCCCTGGGAGGGAGGGAGAGAAGAGGAGGCTTGGGATAAAACAAGGATAAGTGAGCAACCTGATAGCAGTGGCCAAGAGACATTTTTAGAAAGAGAACATCTGATGTTCAACTTGTTTGCATTGCTGTGCTACAGATCCTTCTTTTACTAACCCCTTCACATCTTTTCCCACTCAAAAAAACAAAAACCCACATGCTTAAGGATGCCTTTGTGTAAGTGCCAAGTAGAATAGAAACTGATCAAGAGAGTTAGTGAGGTATCTAGGTCAATGGTATTTGGAACAGAGACAGCTCTTCTGAAAACAGGCCCCAGAGCAGAAATGACCATAAATACATAAGGACTCTGGGAATTTTCACAAATTTGTGTTCCATGGAAAATGGAAGTCAGTTAGCTATGTATAATTAATTTTTGCTGAACTCTATAGCTCTAATAGTTATGTGTGTAGGTTGCTTACAATTTTTTATATATAAGATCATATCATCTGAAACAGAAATAGTTTTATTTCCTTCCTTCCAATTTCAATCCCTTTTATTTCTTTCTGTTGCCTAACTGCTCTGGCTAGAACCCCCAGTACAATGATGAAGACAGTGGCCAGAGCCGAGATCCTTATCTTGTTCCTCATCTCAGAAAGCAGTCTTTCACATTAAGTACAATGTTAACTGTAGGTTCTTATAAACGCCTGTTACCAGGCTGAGGAAACTCCCTTCTGTTCCTGATATGTTGAGTGTTTTTATCATGAAAGGATTTTGGATTGATAAATGCTGCTTCTGCTTCTATTGAGATAGGCTGTGGGCTTTGTTCTCTATTCTAATACTACGGTGGATTACTTTGATTAATTTTTCTATATTGAACTGGCCTTGCTTTTCTGGGATAAATCCCACTCACATTTAAGATGCAGTTTTGCAGGACCATCACCCAAGTTTGCCCATAGCACTCCAATATGAACTGCATTAGTGACAGGAGCTCTGCTGCATCCTGGTGCTCAGAGACTGGAGGCACCCTGAGCCAGGGATTAAGGGAACAATGAGAAAAAAAAAACTGTTAACAGTTCCTAAACCCTCAACTCTGTGTAAACGCTTGCTCATTTTTTTATTATGTATATCCATATTTATTGAGTGAATGATAAAGCAAATGGAGCAAAATATAAACAATTGGTGAATCTGGATTAAGTACATAATAAAAGTTCCTTTTTTATTCTTGCCATTTTTCTGGAAGTTTTAATTATATCAAAATTATTACACAAAAACAAATACATCAAATAATCCCACACAAAAGCGATTTTAAGACCTTGGGAAACTAGAAAAATGGAATACAAGATCTATCAGTACCCTCGAAGGCCATTCTGAGCCAGCTTAAATATCTCCAGGCCTTCTTGCTGTATACAGAAGTGCAAAATAAGAACTCATTGAAATACTAGTATTTGCCCATAGGTTTTAATTGGTCAGAAGGAAGGAGATTGCCATTTTTAGATGGGATGGTTTTGTGGATACTCTTCAGTGTTTATCCCTAGGGTATCTCAAACCTCAATTCACACAAGTTGGCACCTTCTTCAAAAACTGCAGCCCAAGTGAACCTGCCAAATCCATTTGTCAGAGGGTAGGGTGGGGCTTGCTTCAGTTGGGAGAAAGGCAGTGTGCTCCCTTCTTTGCCCCGGTGGTCACTCTGTCTCTACATATGTTAGCTATGGAGGGTTTTCCCTGGCTAAGGTGATAGGTATCTGGTATGATACATGGACTTTGGCAATACTGATTATGATAAGCCAGAGTGTGCAAGCTGGGAAAAGAGCCACCAGAGTTGCCATTAGTGTGGAGCACTGGTGTGGGCTCTTTTTAATCAGGGATTTTATACTGAAAAACACTAACAGAAAACAAAAGGAAGAAATGATTTCTGCCTGTCAGTGTTGGTCCTTAGTGGCATTACTACAGTATTTTCTTCTGTCATCTAATTTTTCCTTGTGATAAAATCAGGCATACTAAATATCAAAACTGAAACTGTCTTCTTTTTTAAACAAATGGTATACAAGTATTGTTTCATTCTAGTACATAAAAATTAATCCCCCAAATAAGCCCCCAAATATCTTCCCAAGTTCTTATTAAAGTTTTATGACTATCCTATGAGATTCTACAGAAGCCTAGGACACTTAAAGGAGGGAATTAAAATAATAAGTAAAAGTATATGTGTTTACTTAACCCAACTAGTGGGAGAATAAATGTACTTTCTGTTTTATTTTCTGTTTGAGGACAAACTTCAAGGCTAGAAAAAGAACAATAAGAACCTGAAGAAAGCAGATGGAAAAAATAAAAATTGGTGCAGCTATCAATGAAATTGAAAACAAGTAATTAAAGACACAATCAATAAAACCCAAAACTGACTCTTTTAAAAGATCACAAAGATTGATAAACCACAAGTCAAGCTAGCCAAGAAACAAAGAGAGGGAGAGAGAGAGAGGATACAAATTATGAGTATCAGAGACTAAGGAGAGGTCATCATTAATGATTTCATGTATATTAAAAGATTAATAAAGTAATACTATAAATAATTCTGTTTGGTAAATGAACTCAATTCCTTGAAAGACACAATTGATCAAAATTCACACAAGGAGAGGTGGAGAGGGGTAAGATGGCAGAGGAGCAGGGTTACCCTAAGCTTGCTTCCTCCCTCAAACACAGCTAGATAAATATCAAATCATTATGAACACCCAAGAAATTGATTGGAAGTCTGAAAGAACAAAGCTACACATCTATAAACAAAAAAAAAAAATGACCCATGGAAGGTAGGAACTAGAGAGAGAGTTGATTCATGGGAGAAAAGAGCCATGTGTGCTGCACAGGGGAGGGAGCCTTGATCACAGAGGAAGTAGCAAGAGAAAATGAGAGCGAGAAAGAGTTGGGGGGGCAAAGAGTGTAAACACATGTAGGGGACTGCACAAGAAAACTGCTCCCCAAAACCATTGGCTGGAGAAAAAGAGAGTTTTTTAGTGCTGCCTATTTTTTTCCCCACTAGTTTTTTAGTAAACAGTGGAGCACAGGGACACCTGGGTGGTTCAGTCGTTTAAGCATCTGCGTTCAGCTTGGGTCATGACCCCAGGGTCCTGGGATTGAGTCCCACATTGGGCTCCTTGCTCAGCAAGGAGTCTGCTTCTCCCTCTCCTTCTGCCTGCTGATTCCCCTGCTTATGCTCTCTCTCTGTCTCTGACAAATAAAAATTTTTTAATAATAAATAAATAATAACAGTGGAGCACAGAATCTGATTTTTCAGAGGTCAGCACCATAGCCAGGATTGCACCTGGCAGTGTTCTGGTAGGGAAGAAGGGCAGAGCCCTGAGAGTAGGCAGCACAGTCTGAGGATCCCCTGGGTTGCACAGGGAGAATTCCATGGGTTTCATGGTTGGAGTGCATTTGGTATAGGTGACACTGCCTCTCCACGGGCAAAAGACCCTGCAGGTGCCATTGATCTGCCCCATTCAGCAGTATAGGAACAAAGACTCTGGCTAAGGGCAGCAAAACCTGACACCAGCTGTGCATTGTGATTTGTCATAAACTCTGAACCACTGTGTGGTTGCCTGGCTCTTTTCTGGGACAAGCCCGCACTAGCCACAGGGTAGTGAGACCCTTCCCCCAGAGTATCAGCATCGGTCCTAGTTGCAGGGGTGTGGAGGTTTTGAAACACAGCTGCACCTGAGAAAAAACACAGGAGTACTGCACTACCTAGCAGGCAGACAGCTCAGTAAAGAACAGGGATCTGATGGAAGCTGGGGACACAGGAGGAGTGATTGTTTGCAGTCTGTAAGGGCTTCCTGAAGAGTGGTGGATGCAAATTTCCTGCTCTGGAGATGAAAAAGTAAGACAAAACCATTTTCACACCTCTCCCAAAAGAACTGATGGACTTCAGTAATCTAAACAGAACCACCAAGTAGAGAAGGGAGCCACTACACCAAACCCTGACTTCTGAGCCCTGCAGGTGCATCCCCACTAGAGCAAATACACCTGAGAATCAGAGGAGCAGACACCTCCTCCAGAAGGCCAGCACAAATCTCTCACAGGCACCAAATCTACAGATCATAGAATGCTGCAAAGCTTCAGCTCTAAGGAAAACAGTATCTAGCTTCCTTTGTTTTTTTTTTGTTTGTTTGGTTGGTTGGTTGGTTGGTTCATTGGGTTTTTGGTTTTGTGTTTATTTTTGTTTTAGGATACAGAAAGAGCAAATTTTTTATTTTTTTTTTAATTTTAATTATTTTGTCTTTTTTTCTTTTTTCTATGAAGATTCTCTTAACAAGCAGACCAGAACACACCTAGCTTCTTTTATTTATTCTTTTAATTTTTAAAAATTTTCTTTTCTTACTTTTTTTCTTTTTTTTACCTCCACAATAACAAGATAGAGGAATTCATTCCAAAAGAAAGACCAGAAAGAAATGGTGGCCAGGGATTTAATCAATATAGATATAAGTAAGATGTCTAAGTTAGAATTTAAAACGACAATTATAAGGATACTAGCTGGGCTTAGAAAAAAGCATAGAAGACACTAGAGAATTCATCACTGCTAGGAAAGGAGCTAAAAGATAGCCAAGCTGAAATTTAAAATGCTATAATCTGAATGGATGCCATAACAATAACGATGGATGAAGCAGAGTAATGAATCAGTGATATAGAAGATAAAATTAGTGGGGGCACCTGGGTGGCTAGATCAGTTAAGCGTCCAACTCTTAATTTCAGCTCAGATCATGATCTCAGGATCACGAGGTAGAGCCCCATGTCAGTCTCCAGGCTTGACATGGAGATTGCTTAAGATTTTCCCTCTCTTCCTCTGACCAGACCCACACCCTCTGCTCTCTCTCACTCTCTATCTAAAAATAAAAATAAAATTCTAGAAAATAAGTAAGCTGAAAAGAAGAGGGAAGAAAGGTAATGGATCATGAAGGTAGATTTAGGGAACTTGGTGACTTATTAAAACAGAATGACATTCATATCATAGGAGCCCCAGAGGATACAGAGAGAGGAAAAGGAACAGAAGGTTTATTTGAGCAAATTATAGCTGAAAATTTTCCAATCTGGGAAAGGACACAAACATCAAAATTCAAGAAGTACAGAGAACTCCCATTAAGTTCAACAAAAGTCAGCCATCACCAAGGCATATCATAGTCAAATTCACAAAATACACAGATAAGGGAAGAATCCTGAAAGAGCCAAGGGGAAAAAAGTCTTCAACATACAAGGGAAGACTGAATACGTTCACAGCAGATCTGTCCAGAGACACTTAGGCCAAAAGAGAGTGGCAGGATCTATTCAACGTGTTGAATGGGAAAAATATACAGCCAACAATTCTTTATCCCTCAAGGCTGTCATTCAGAATAGAAGGAGAGATAAAGAGTTTTCAGGATAAACAAAACCTCAAGGAGTTGGTGCCCACTGAGCTAGCCCTGCAAGAAATGTTAAAGGGAACTCTTTGAGTGGACAAAAAAACACCAAAGCAACAAAGACTAGAAAGGAACAAAGAACATCACCAGAAACACCAAATTTACAGGTAACACAATTGCACTAAATTCATATCTATCAAAAATCAGTCTGAACATAAGTGGACTAAATGTTCCAGTCAAAATACATACAGTATCAGAATGGATTAAAAAACAAGACCCATTCATATGCTGCCTATAGGAGACTCATTTTAGACCTAAAAATATCTACAGGTTGAAAGTAAGGGCATGGAGAATGATTTATCATGCTAATGGATGCCAAAAGAAAGCCAGGTAGCCATGTGTATATCAAAAACAAAAGCAAAAAAACTAGGCTTTAAACCAAAGACTGTAATAAGAGGTGAAGAATGACATTATATCATAATTAAGGCGTCTATCTATCCATTAAGAAGATCTAATAATTACATAAATATTTATGCCCCTAATATACAAATATATTTTATTTATATAAAATATAAACCAAATATATAAATCAATTAATATTGGGAACACCCAAATATATAAATCCATTAACAATAAACATAAAGAAAGTCATTTATAATAATACAACAGTAATAGAAGACTTTAACACCCCACTCACAGCAATGGACACATCATCTAAAAACATGCAGCCAAGAATACTTTATCCAGCAAGGCTGTCATTCAGAATGGAAGGAGAAATAAAGAGCACCAGGAAAAACAGAAACTAAAAGAATGTGACCACTAAATCAGCTGCTGGATAAAGTATTCTTGGTTGCCTGTTTTTCTGATTTAGTATCCTGAATATATCATGCCAGCTTTTCTGGCCTGCCAGGTCTCTGTGGATAGGTCTGCTGCCAGTCTAATGTTCCTATCTCTGTAGGTTAAGAGCCTCTGACTCAAAGAAAGAAAATTAAGGAGTCAGTCCCATTTACAATGCACCCAAACCCTAAGATACCTAGAAATAAACCTAACCAAAGAGGCAAAGGATCTGTACTCAGAAAACTATAGAACACTCATGAAAGAAATTGAGGAAAACAAAGATATGGAAAAACATTTTATGCTCATGAATTGGAAGAATAAATATTGTTAAAATGTCTATGCTACCCAGAGCAGTCTACACAATCCCTATCAAAATATCATGGGCATTTTCCACAGAGCTGGAACAAATAATCCTAACATTTGTATGGAGCTATAAAGAACCCTGAATAGCCAAAGGAATGTTGAAATAGAAAACCAAAGCTGATGGCATCACAATTCTGGACCTCAAGCTATATTTCAAAGCTGTCATCTTCAAGACAGTATGGTACTAGCACAAAAGCAGACACACAGATCAATGGAACAAAATAGAGAACCCAGAATTGGACCCACAACTCTATGGTCAATTAATCTTTGGCAAAGCAGGGAAGAATATCCAATGGAAAAAAGACAATGTCTTCAACAAATGGTGTTGGAAAAATTGGACAGCTACATGCAGAAGAATGAAACTTGGCCACTTTTTTACACCATTCATAAAAATAGACTCAAATGGATGAAAGACCTAAATGTGAGATAGAAATCATCAAAATCCTAGAGGAGAATACAGGCATGTTGCCTCTGTGACTTTGGCCACAGCAAATTATTGCTGGACATATCTCCAAAGGCAAGGAAACAAAGGCAAAAACGAACTACTGGGACTTCATCGAGATGAAAACCTTTTGCACAGCAAAGGAAACAGTCAACAAAAACAAAAAAAGAACCGACAGAATGGAAGAAGATATTTGCAAATGACATATCAGGTAAAGAGCTAGTATCCAAAATCTATAAAGAACTTACCCAACTCAACACCCAACAAACACATAATCCAATCAAGAAATAGGAAGAAGACATTAATAGACATTTCTCCAAAGAATACATACAAATGGCCAATAGAGAAAAAATGCCCCACATCACTTGGCATCAGGGAAGTAGAAATCAAAAGCACAGATAACCACCTCACACCAGTCACAATGGCTAAAATTAACAAGTCAGGAAATGATAGATGGTGAAGATGCAGAGAAAGGGGAACCTTCCTACACTGTTGGTGGGAATGCAAGCTGATACAGCCACTCTGGAAAATGGTATGGAGCTTCCTCAGAAAGTTGAAAATAGAACTACCCTACAACTCGGCAATTGCACTACTGGGTATTTTCCCCAAAGACACAAATGTAGTGATCTGAAGGTGCACATACACCCCCATGTGTATAGCAGCAATATCCACAATGGCTAAACTATGGAAAGAGCCCAGATGTCCATCAACAGATGAATGGATAAAGAAGATGTGGTATATACATACAATGGAATATTACACAGCATCAAAATAGAAATATTGCCATTTGCAATGATATGGATGAAACTAGAGTGTATTATACTAAGCAAAATAATTCAATCAGAGAAAGACAGTTATATGAACTCATTGATATGTGGAATTTAAGAAACAAAACAGAGGATCATAGGGGAAGAGAGGAAAAAATAAAACAATACAAAACCAGAGAGGGAGACAAACCATAAGAGACCTTAATCATAAGAAACAAATTGAGGGTTGCTGGAGGGGAGCAATGTGGAGGGATGGGGTAATTGGGTGATGGACATTGAGGAGGCCATGTGATGTAATGAGCACTTGGTATTATATACGACTAATGAATCACAGGCCTGCACCTCTGAAACCAATAATACAATATATGTTAATTCATTGACTATTTTAAAAATGTTTTAAAAAAGAATACTTCAACTCAAATATAAACTATTTTTTTAATTTCTGCAATAAATTATTTCTCTCAAATTATTACTTTAAAAAATAAAAAGTTGGGCACCTGGGTGGCTCAGATGGTTAAGTGTCTGCCTTCAGCTCAGGTTATGATCCTGGGATCCTGGGATCGAGTCTAACATCCAGCTCCTGCTCCTTAGGAAGACTGCTTCTCTCTCTGCCTCTGCCTCTGTCTATCTGTCTGCCTGTCTCTCATGAATAATTAAATAAAATATTTTTTAAAAATAAAAAAATTGGGCGCCTGGGTGGCTCAGTGGGTTAAAGCCTCTGCTTTCGGCTCAGGTCATGATCTCAGGGTCCTGGGATCGAGGCCCGCATCGGGCTCCCTGCTCAGCGGGGAGCCTGCTTCCCCCTCTCTCTCTCTGCCTGCCTCTCTGCCTCCTTGTGATCTCTCTCCCTCTGTGAAATAAATAAATAAAATCTTTAAAAAAAAATAAAAATAAAAATAAAAATAAAAAAATTATGTCACAAAAGCTAAAAAAAATAGAAAAAGAAAAAAAAGAACCTCTTGTCTCAAGCTGCTTTCAGGATTTTCTCTTTATCTCTGAAATTTGCAAGTTTAACTATTACATGTTGGCGTGTTGATCTATTTTTATTGATTTTGAGAGGGGTCCTCTCTACCTCTAAGATTTGTATGCCTGTTTCCTTCCCCAGATTAGGGATTTTCTCAGCTATGATTTGCTCAAATATACCTTTTGTCCCTCTCTCTCTTTCTTCTTCCTCTGGCACTCCAATAATTCTATTATTGTTTCACTTTATGGTATCACTGATTTCTTGAAGCCTCCCCTCATGGTCCATTAGTTGTTTTTCTCTTTTCCTCAGCTTCCTTCCTTTCCATCGACTTGTCTCCTCTGTCGTTATTCTTTCTTCGGCCTTATTTACCCTAGGTGCTAGAGCATCCAATTTAGACTGGATCTCAATTAAAGCATTTTTAATTTCGATGTGATTATAACTTATTTCTGCACTAAGAGATTCTCTAGTGTCTTTGATGCTTTTTTCAAGCCCAGATAGTAACTTTATAATCATTATCCTGAATTCCAGTTCCAACATTTTACTTAGATCCGTATCAATTAGATCTGTGGCAGAGAGTATTTCCTTTGGTTCTTTCTTTTAATGTGAATTCCTCCTTCTAGTTATTTTGCCCAGAGAAGAATGGATGAACAGAGAGCAAAATCAAAAATACCAACCATGACTCAAGGAAAATACACACTAGACAAATCTGAAGGGGTCAGAAACCAAAAAAGAAAAGAAAAAGAAAAAAGAGGGTGGGGAGAGAGTATATAATCTCCCAGTGGTCAAGACAAGATGACCCACTTGGTCCTGGGTGTATTTTGGTCTGTTTGTTAGAAGACACTAAATCCCAAAATTGTAAAGAATGCAAAAGTTATGTATATTTGCAAAAATAAAATTGAATATAGGGAAAGGAAGCCAAAAATGAAGAATATATCTATAAAATATAAATGTAGAAAATGAAAGTTAAAAAAAGACTTTAAAATAAGGAGTTGATAAAATAAGAAACTAGTTGAAAAGGAAGAGAAAAGGAAAATTTTAAACTTAAAAGAACACTGAATCATGAGGAAAAATTTAGAATTCTATATACTATTTTCCCTAGTGCTGGAGTTCTGCAGTCCTGTGTGTTTGTAAACTTGGTGTTCACCTGTTCTTTCAGCTGGTCTTCTGACGGAGGGGACTGCTGCACTGATTCTCAGGTGTCTTTGCCTGGGCAGAGTTCCCAGGGGGCTGGGCTCAGTGTAAACTGCTTCTAATTGCTCTATGTGGCTTTTTTTCCCTGAAGGCTTTCTGCGTCTCTTTAGAGGACAAAAATAAAAATGGCCACACCCCTAATTCCAGCCCCAGAGCTGAAAGATCAGGGTCCCCTCTCTTCAATAAACTCTCAGGGATAAGCAGTCTTCACTTTTTGTGTGCCGAGCTCTTCAGTCTCCTGCAGTGCATGCCCGCGCCAATCCTCCCAGGCAAAGGCATAAGGTCACCACTTTTTCTGTCCTTTGTAGCCCTCCCCCACACACACAGAGAGTTGTCACTGGACCCAGCCGTAGTTTATCATTTATGGCAAACTGAGCTGAGAGCCCCCTCCTGGGCCTGCTGACTCTAACGGTTTCTGTACCCTAATGTATAGGAACTCTGCCAGCTCAGACACCTCATTCTTTCCGTGACCCTGGGGATCCTGAGACCACACTGTCCCGCCTAGGATTCAGCCCCACTTCACCACCTGAGCACCTTTCAGGCAGGGATGTCTCTCACTGGAGCAGATTTCCAAAGTTTCTGATTTTGCACCCTGGGGCTATATCACTTTCCCATAGTAGGCTTATGGAGGCTCCCTCTCCATCCTCATTATCTTCCAATATATTCCTTTAGAGTCACTTCTCAGCACCTCCTACCTTGCAAAAAGTGGTCTCTTTTCTATTTGTAGAATTCCAGCAATTGTTTTCTTACATCTCAGGTTGAATTTGTAGGTGTTCAGAATGATTTGAGAGTTACCTAGCTAAATTCAGGGGACCAGATGAAACAAGGTCCCCTACTCTTCCACCACCTTGCCTCCTTCCCTAGAACCTCATTGTGGTTTTTATTTTTATTTCCCTGATAAGTGATACTGAGCATCCTTTCATGTGTCTGTTAACCATCTGGAAGTCTCTTTTGGAAAAGTGTATATTCATATCTTCTGCCCATTTCTTAACTGGATTATTTTTTGAGGGGTGTTCACTTTGGTAAATTCTTTATAGATTTTGGAGACTAACCCTTTATCAGATATATCATTTGTAAATATTTTCTCCCATTCCATAGGCTGCCTTTTAGTTCTGTTGATTGTTTCCTTCACTCTGAAGAAGGTTTTTATCTTGATGAAATTCCAAAAATTCACTTTTGCTTTTGTTTCCCTTACTTCCAGAGATGTGTCTAATAGGACCTTGTTGCGGCCAAGATCAAAGAGGTTGCTGCCTGTGTTCTCCTCTAGGATTTTGATGGTTTCTTGTCTCATATGTAGGTTTTTCATCTGTTTTGAATTTATTTTAATGTATAGAGTAGGAAAGTGGTCCAATTTCATTTTTCTGTATGTTGCTGTCCAGTTTCCCAACACCATTTGTTGAAGAGACTTTTTTTGCATTGGATATTCTTTCCTGACATGTCAAAGATTGGTTGCCATAGAGTTGGGGGCTCATTTCTGGGTTTCCTATTCTGTTCCATTGTTCTATGTGTCTGTTTTTGTGCCAGTACCATACTGTCTTGATGACTACGGCTTTGAATCATAGCTTGAAGTCCAGAATTGTGATGCCTTCAGCTTAGCTTTTCTTTTTCAAGATTGCTTTGGCTAGTCAGGCTCTTTTGTAGTTCCATACAAATTTTAAGATTGTTTGTTCTAGCTCTGTGAAAATGTTGGTGGTATTTTGATAGGGATTGCATTAAATGTGGAGATTGCTTTGGATAGCATAGACATTTTAATAATGTTGGTTCTTCCTATCCATGAGCATGGAATGTTTTTCCATTTCTTTGTGTCCTCTTCAATTTTTTTCATCAGTGTTTTACAGTTTTCAGAGTTCAGGTCTTTTATCTCTTTGGTTAAGTTTATTTCAAGGTATCTTATTGTTCTTGGTGCAATTGCAAATGAGACTGATTCCTTGATTTCTTTTTCTGCTGCTTCATTATTGGTGTATAGAAATGCAACAGATTTCTGTATGTTGACTTTATATCCTATGACTTTGCTGAATTCATGTATTAGTTATAGCAAATTTTTGGTGGAGTCTTTTGGGTTTTCTACATAGAACAACATGTCATCTGTGAAATGCAAAAGTCTGACTCTTTCCTTGATGATGTGGATGTCTTTTATTTCTTTTCGTTGTCTGATTACTGAGGCTAGGGCTTCATTACTATGTTAAATAGTGATGGTGAGAGTGAAGAACCTTGTCTTATTTCTGACCATAGGGGAAGGCTCTCAGTTTTTCCCAATTGAGGATGATATTAGCTGTGAGTCTTTTGTATGTGGCCTTTTTTTTTTAAAGATTTTATTTATTTATTTGACACATAGAGAGAGATCAGATCACAAGTTGGCAGAGAGGCAGGCAGAGAGAGAGGAGGAAGCAGGCTCCCCTCCGAGCAGAGAGCCTGATGCGGGCCTTGATCCCAGGACCCTGAGATCATGACCTAAGCCGAAGGCAGAGGCTTTAACCCACTGAGTCACCCAGGCACCCTGTATGTGGCCTTTATGATGTTGAGGTATGTTCCCTTTATCCCTTCATGTTGAGGGTTTTTATCAAGAATGGATGCAGGCAGGATTCGAATCATATTAAATTTGTTGTTTTGTGACCCAAAATATAGTTTAGCTTAACAAATGCTCCATGTGTAAAATGTATATTCTGTATTGGGTGGAGTATTCTATAAATGTCAATTAGGTCAAGCTGATTGATAGTATTGTTTGAGACCTCTATATCCTTATTTTCTGTCTTCTGATCCTATCCAATTATTGAGAGGGCTGCTGAAATTGCTGACTGTATTTGTGGATTTATCTATTTCCCCTTGAATCTATAAGTTCTTTTAAGATTTTTATTTATTTATGAAAGAGAGAGAGAGCAGGGGGAGCAACAGAGAGAGGGGGACAAGCAGACTTCACCCTGAGCCACTGAGTATGGAGCCCCATGTGGGACTCAATCTCAGGATCTTAGATCATGACTGAGCCAAAACCAAGAGTCAGATGCTTAACTGACTGAGCCACTCAGACACCCTGAAGTTCTCTCAGGTTTTGCTTCACTTTTGAAACTATTTTATTTGGTAAAGAAATGATTAAGGTCATTATGTCCCTACGATGAATTGAAAATTTTATCATTATTAAATGACTCTTTATCTTTCATATTCTTTCCTGTGAGATCAATTTTGCCTGATAATATAGCTACCCCAGATTTGTTTACATTAGAGTTTCCATAGTATATCTTTTTCCTTTCTTTTACTTTTAATCTATTTGGGTCTTTTTATTAAAATTAGAATTCTTGTAGACAGCATATATTTGGGTCTCATTTTTTAATCCGGTCTGATAATCTCTGCCTTTTAATTGAGGTGTGTACAGCATTTACATTTAATTGATATGAGTGAAATAATTAGTATCATTTAAAATAAATCTAAGATATTACTATTTGCATTTTATTTGTCCAATTTTTTTTCTCTTTTTCCCTTTTCCTCTTCCATTTTTTTGGATTTGGTGATTTTTTATACCACTTTATATCATTTATTGGCTTATTAGTTGCCATGTCATGTTTTTAGTAGTCATGTTTGTTATTTTAGTAGCTGTCATGTTATTTTAGTGGTTGCCCTAAGATATCTAGTATACATATTTAATTTATCACAATCTATCTTCAAGTGATATTACATCACTTTTCATATAAGAATATTATAACATTATAATCTTATTTCTCTCCTCCAAGACTTTGTGCTATTATTATATATATACTTCTTCATATATTAAGAAGACATCAATATTATTATTGCTTTAGACAGTCTATCTTTTTAAGATTTGAATAAGAAAAAATATGTGTATATATATAATTTTTAGTGTTCTTCATTCCTTTGTATAGATCCATATTCCTTCTGGTATAATCTTCCATCTGCTTTAATAATTTCCTTTTATAATTCTTATACTGCAGTTCTTCTGGTGATTAATTCTTTTGACTTCAATATGCTTGAAAACGTTCTTATATCACCTTTGTTTTCTAAAGATATATACAGGGGCAAAGAATTCCAGGTTTGTTTCCCCCCTTCCAGTACTTTGAAGCTGTTACTCTACTCTGTTGTAGCTTGCATAACTAGAGTACAAGAACTATGAGAAATACGCTATCATCCTTATCATCGTTCCTTTGTAATGATGCACCTTTTTTTCTGCTGATTTTAAGGCACCTATATCACTGGTTTTAAGCAATTGATTAGACTTAATGTTGTTCCTTCATGCTTCTTGTGCTTGAAGTTTATTGATATTTTTGAATGTGTGGGTTTATAGTAGTCATCAAATTTGGAAAATATTCAGTCATTATTTCTTCCCACACCCTGGCTCTTCAGAGAGTCCCCTTTTATCTTCTCCAGTCTTTTTTTCTCCTTGTGTTCCTTTTTGAATGCTTTCTATTGTCTTTCAATTCATTACTCTCTTATTTTGTAATGTAATCTGTTATTAATCCTACTTGGTTAGGATTAATTCCTATTAGTTACTAATCCTGTCCATCTTTTCATTTCAGACATTAGTTTTTATTTCTAAAAATTTAGTTTGGGTCTTTTATATCTTTCATGTTCAGTCTTTCCTCTAGATTCTTAAAAATATCAAATATAATCAAAACTAGTTTAATGTTCTTTGCTCATTCTATCATCTGTTATTTTTGGGTCAGTTTTGATTGATGGATGGACTGGATTTTTTTTTCTCCCCATTATGGGTCTTATTTTTCTACTTTGAGCACTGGGTAACTTTTGACCAGATGCCAGACAATCACAGATGTGATTGTTGAATGCTAGGCATTTTTGTATTCCTATATTTTGTGCTTTGTTACAGGACACAATTTAATTTTTTTTTCGATTTTATTTATTTCTGTGTTTATTACTGAACAAGGAGAGAGAGAGTACAAGGAAAGGGAGCAGCAAGCCGAGGGAGAGGAAAAAGCAGGCTCACGGAGCAGGGAGACTGCTGTGGGGCTTGATCCCAGGACTCTGAGCCAAAGGCAGACACTTAATGACTGAGCAACCCAGGTGCCCCACACAGTTTAATGTCTTAGAAACAATTTGATCCCTTTAGGTCTTGCTTTTAAATTTCCTTGTTAGGACCATAGTAGCATTTAGTCTAGGGTTAATTTACCCTCACTGAGGCAAAGCCATCCTGAGTATTCTACCTAATATCTTGTGAAATATGAAGTATTCCACTTTGCTTATGGGAACAGTCACTGTTCTAAGTCCCCTGATTGTTCCCTCTAATCCTCTCAGATAGTTCTCTTTCCTTGGCCTCAGGTGCTTTTCTCTCACACACAGGCTGATCTGTACTGAGCTAAATAACAAATGGAGACCCTCTGTAAATCTCTTTGTTTTGCTCCCTTCTCTCCAGTACTCTGATCTGCAAAATCTAGCCACCTCAGGTTCCCCAAGTTCCTAGCTCTGCCTCCTCAAATCAGGAAGACTTTTCAGTTGGGCATGGCTTTCCCCCACCCACCCCCGAATCTTAGGAAACTTTTCCCAGGTGGTTAGCTAGGGAATTAGAGGGCTCCATTCATTTCCTTTCTCCATTACCTGATGTTCAGTGCTTCGGAACCATGGCTCTATATATTTTGTCGGGCTTTTGGGTTTCTTGTTTTTGTTTTTGTTTTATTTAGGAGGGAGAGTAAATATGGTCCCTTTTTTCCCATCTTTTTATAAACAGGAATGTGTATCCTTATGTTTTAGCTGTACATCATGTTAGCTATCATATACTTAGTATTTTCCTTGTTTCCAATCTGACAATATTTTTTATTAGAATATCTTACCACTTACATTTAACATAATTACTGATATATTTATGTTTGGATCTACCATCTTATCAAGCTCCTGTGTTACCTATTCTATATTCCTTTTCCGTTCCTTCTTGCCTTCTTTTGGATTATGTAAGGAAGGAAGGGTACAAGAAGCAGCTGACAGCTCTCAGATGAGGCTCATTCTGGGTAATGAAAATCACCTTAGCTGATATTATGCCCCTTTTCTGGAGGCAGTCCACATGCAATGGTTGGTTGGTGCAAGAATCTTACGACTTAGTCCCCTCACCTTGATTTGCGACAACTCTGAGGAGCCTCCCATTCCAGAGTTCCCATGGGATTGGCTGGGACCTTTGCTGTGACTGCCTCTCAGATCAACATTATGATGCAGTGGCCCTGCTAGGTAGGCCATACAACTCAAGAAACTCTATGCTATTAGAAGTATTTGTGGTGAAAAAAAAAAAAGATACCTGTGGTATTTGCAACAAGTCCTCACAGGAGAATCACATTATATTGCTAAGGTTCTAAAGCAAATCCCCGCCTTCTATGGCAGACACTTATGTCTTTTGAAAAATAGCTGTTGGTGCAATCCTGGCCCTGAGAGAGACAGAGTGCCTGATCACAGCCAAACAGATATCCATGCAGTCAAAACTGCCTTTGATGATTTGGCTCTGTCAGGCCCACCAACTCATGAGGCCAGGCAGATCCATCAGCAATCCACTGTAAAAGGAAATGGTACTAAGGGACCAGGCACAAGTATGGCCACAGGGAACTTGTGAGCTTCACATGCGAGTGAACTGAACATCATGTCATCCCCATTTTTGCATCAATGCCTCTTCTTCAGCTCATACCTGTAGCTACACTGGGGCCAAGGGGATATTTTAGACCGGCTTACTGGGGAGAAACAAGGACAAGCCTAGCTTCCATGTTGGTCAGTTTCATATATCCAAAGCCAAAAAAGGACTGCTGCCACATCACAGTCTTACTTATGGCAGCCCTGAAAGGCAACAGTGAGTGACATCCTCCTTATGACATCCTTAGGCACCACACCTCACCATCTACTTTGTGAGGCAGCAGGAAGCCTAAAGTCAGAACACACATGGACTCATGGGAGGTGACAAAATGCTCAGCTGGTTGAGGAAGAGTATGGGAGGAAAACAATTGGGAGGTCAGAGGAAAAGGCAAATGGATGCATGTGTGGAGTGGGTACAAGGTATGAAGCTCACTGGATCAGAGGTTAATGTCCACCAGAGAACATCTACTACAAAAGAGATAGCAAACATCCAAGTGGACAGAATGACTCAGCCAGCTGGTACCAGCTGGTCTCTCATCACCACCTCAGGGCTGACACAATGGGTATATGAAGAGAATACCAATGATGGCAGGGGTGGATGTAACCAAGACCAGTCTGTCAACTGGTGCTGCTGAGTGTCCAACATGTCAGTGACAGCCCAATACAACATCATCCTGAGACAATCAACCAGACACTTTGGGTAAAGTTAAGTCTATTGAACCCTCCCAATCCTGGAGAAGGATGATTTAATCTTGCCTCTAACAGACATATTCTGGGGATGCGTTCTCCTTTCCTGCCACAGAGCCTCAAGCTTTGATCCCGGGGGCAGCCTGAACCATGACTGTCAGTACAAAGATATAAAGGCCCACTCATCTTGCCCTAGATTAGGACCACTCTGAACAGCCATGCCAGCTGAAAGCACCCCATTGGAGTGGCTGAGGCCTTTACTGTGACTGAGTCACAGCTCACATTCTCCCTCTGCCAAGACTGCTTTACTCCCTTAAGTATTGATTCCAAGAGCACTTCTCAACAGACTTCCTGCACAAAAGTCTCCATCTCAGAGTGTACATTGCAGGGAACCTGCTTGCAGTAGAGGACAAGAGACAAAAAGACCAGCCTAAGCCAAAATGTATTGATAGCCCTCTTCTATACACTGTCCATTGGTGATCCAATCCAGGACTAATAGGCACATTCTAGCACTAGGTTCTCAATGACAAAACCATTAATTCTGATTTCTGAGTTTCCAAAAAGGGGTCTGGTGTTTGCAGCTTTGAAGGTTCACCTAGTGTCTGGGCTTCTGAATTAGAAAATCAGGATTTCAAGAGAGAATTAGCAGAATACTGTTGAACTGGCAAATACACTAAAAACAAAATGAGTCATGTTTGTAGACACAGGTTGTAATATAATTTGCATTAAATAAAATCATATAATAAAATATGCTCTGTGTGAAATTTCTAAACAGAATAGCTTGAACATGATAGCAAGTATGAGAATACTGGCCTTCTGATTCAGAAAAATGAATTATCTAGAGAAGAGCTTAATAAACTGATTAAAGCTATAATTTATAATTTCTGCAGTTGGTTACATGTTGTCTAGTAATGTGTTCAATGAATCCTGAGAAAATTTAAATTTTGATCCGTAATAAAAATCTTTCAATTCTGATTGGTTAAGGAGAAATAAAAATTTAGCTAATCTGTATCTCTATTCACCTTATGAAATGCATGAAGTACCCAGCAATTAGATTTACTGGAATTACCATTTTATCAAAGTTGATTAAATGATTTTTGTATATTAAAAAAATCCTGTGTATATAAAGACCATAGACATGTCCACATTGAAACATAATTAAATAATGTGCCAAAAGGGATAAAATAATAATTTGGGGCCCTAGAGAAAATAGTGGTTCAAATTCAATACTAGAAATACTAGTTCAGCCAGAGAGTAGATAAGAGCCCTAGTGGCATTTAGTTTTCTCAATCAATATCCTAACAATAACCAATAGTTTTTGTTTCCCTCTAGAACTCTTTAGTACATTCTTTGTTCATCAAGACATCAGTGTCCATTATACTGGGTCTTTATTTTTATTTTTTAAACTGCCAGGATCCATTGATAAAACGCCATCTATAGTTTCTTCAGAACACAGTTGCCACATCCATTAGCAGTATTTCAGTAAAAGGGATGAGGCTCCCTCTTAGATTTCTGAGCACCTCTTCCCCAATTCCCACAGCTGGGCTGGTTCCATCACCTCAGATCTTCTGCCTGCCAAATCAAAGGAGATAGGAAGTGAGTCATAGTAACCTACGTTGTTAAGAACCAGAGAGGAAAAGAAAGGGCTTCAGAAGTATCCAGGTTTCACTTATGTGTTTCCAGCATGATATAAAAAGTAAATCTTTTGAAAGAGTCAGAAAAAAATATCTAAATGATCTGAGGACATGAATTTGGCTTCTAAAATGCAGGACATTTTGTTTTCTTTCGCACACATTCACTTCACCCAATCTAGATTCCCTTCCCTGGATGCAGCCAGCACTCAGTGCTGTGGCTGCCCTCATTTCTATTGTTATATAATGACAGATCATTGCAATAAAACACATCCACACATTTTTACATCTACAAAGTGTGTGACACTAAACAATTCTGGTCTGGTCTTTGCAAAATTTCAGCTTTTATTTAGCTAAGCCAAAAGTAAAAAAAATAAACAAATGTCCTATTTCTCTTAGGAAACTGCCTACTAACAAAACTCTTCTGGTCAAATATATAAATTTTTGCTCCCAGGGGGCCAAGATAACACATGTGCCTATAAATAGCTGAGAAAGCTCTTCTGGAAAGTAATACATGAAAATGGGTTATGTCAAACTCCTTTCTCTCTGAGCCTTGCGTCAGTCCTGGTGCATTTTCCCAAATGGCTGTCCTGCTGAGTCTGCTTATTCTCAAGTCAGTCTAGTCATTTTCAGCCATTACTTTTGCCAACAGGACAGACAAAACAGAAAAAGGATTTTTATAAGTAATTTTTTATCCTCAGCACTGCCAAGTCATTCTTCACTCAGAATAATACTCTTTTTCTTGGAATTCCCCAGGTTGTTAACCTTAAATAATGGAATATTATAAAGTACTACTTATTCATATTTTCTTTATTTAGCTTCATTTTTAGCTTGCCACTTCCCAATTCCAGAATCTAATCAGTTCCAGTTTAAGCAATAACCTCATACTTTTTCTCTGCATCCTGCCAACCAAGAAGGTCAGTTCTTATTTGGGGCTTCTGACTTGGATCAATTGGTGACATGAACTTCCAAAGTGTGTGGAGGACCTCTCATCCCTGACAATTGCCTCCGATTGTGCCAACTTGACTGGCTCATTGCCTAGAAATTGCCAGGATGGACCAAGCTGCAGATATGCTTCACTCATATAAAAATTAAAATTAAAAAATTAAAATTAAAATACACACAAAGAACATCATGTCTCTATCACTGTTTAATTTACCTGCAAAGCTCCAGCCCATACCAGTCATCAATCTCACTTATATTACAAAAATCCAGGCAGATGTTTTCTTAAAATTATTGGGTTTTGTGTTTATATCTTACTATAATAAACATTTGATTTTTCCCCTCCAATCTTTAAAAAAAAATATAGGGCATTTTTATGTAGAGAGAATACCCATGTACTCCTTCTCCCACTGTACACACTTTCCCTTATTAGCGTATAGATCAGTATGGTCCATCTGATGAACCAATACTGACACATTAACTAAAGTCTTTACATTAGGTTTCACTCTTTGTATTGCACATTCTATGGGTTTTGACAAATGTATAATGCATGTATGCATCATTATATTATCATACTGCCCTAAAAATGTCCTGTGCTCCATAGCCCCCTACCTTCCCACCACTCCCCAAATTCATGGCAACCACTAATCTTTTTACTGTTTGCCCTTTCCAGTTGTCATATAGTTGGGATCATAAGGTATGTAGCCTTTTCAAACTGACTTCCTAGACTTAACAACATGTACTTAAGGTTCCTCCATGTCTTTTTATGGTTTGATATCTCATTTATTTCATTCCTGAGAAAGCATTTATCTCTTCCTCCTCCTCCTTCATCATCATCATCATCGCTATATGCCAAGCATTACTCTAAGTGCCTTGTACATGTTAACTTAATCCTTTCAAAAACATTTTAAGTACTAGTAATATCCCCATTTTACAGATAAAAGAGGAACTATTTTACGGAGGAAACAGGACAGAGAGCCCAAGTCTGCAAAGCTAATAAATGGTGTGATGGGATTTAAACTCAAGTAGTCCGGCTCTAGGGTCTATGTCTGTGACCACTATAATATACTGCTTCATGTAAAAGTGTCTACAATATTTTTCAGAGCCTAATCTTGTTTTATAAATTCACAGAGCTATACTGAATATGGGGTGCTTTTTATTATTTCTCAGGAAGAGTAACTCATCTTAGTTCCTACATCTCTCTTTACTTTTATTTGAGTAACTCTGTAATGAGTGACTAATTACCCACATTCAGTAATATCAGTATGCATAAGTATAATTGGTGACAGTAACTAGACTCATCATCTATTCTCCAATTCACACTCAATTCTCCTATTATATAGTATTTCCATAATAACTTCAGATAGCTTAGCCAAAATTATACTTTCCAACATCAACTGTAAAAGTAGCATATCAATTTTACAAGATTATGAAAACTCCAGACTGAATAACACTGGGCCCACTTATAGTCATGCTGTTGTGAGAGCTCCTTGGTTAGATACTACTTCAATATCAACATCATGCTCTCTGGGAAACACATCAAACTTGTAGGCAACTCTAGCAGGAAAACTACTCTTGAAATACTGACAGTATTTCTACATTATTACTGCAAAACATAATAGAAGAGCAATTGGGCAAGAAAAAGAAATGAAAGACAACCACATTGGAAAAGAGTAAAATTATCTCTATTTGCAGATGGCATGATTCTATGTACAGAAAACCCTAAATAATAAACAAGTTCAAGATTGAAGACACAAGACTCTCAACAAAGTGGATACAGAGGGAATATCCCAACATAATAAAAGCCATATGTGATAAATCCACAGCTAACAAGATATTAAACAGTGAAAAGCTGAAAGATTTTCTCTAAGATCAGGAATAAGACAAAGATGTCCACTTTTACCAGTTTTAGTCAACATATTACTGGATGTCCTAGCCACAGCAATCAGACAACAAAAAGAAATAAGTGGTATTTGCATAGGTAAGGAAAAAATAAAACTGTCACTATTTGCAGATGACATGATACTATGTATAGAAAACTCTAAAAACTCCACCAAAACACTATTAGGACTCATCAGTGATTTGGTAAAATTGCAGGGTACAAAATTAATGTACAGAAATCTGTTGTTTTTCTGTACAATAATAACTAACAGAAGCAAGGGAAATTCAGAAACAATCCCATTTACAGTTGCATCAAAAAAAAAAAAAACCCTAGGAATAAATTTAGCCAAGAAGGTAAAAGACTTGTACACTGAAAACTATAAGACATTCATGAAAGAAATGGAAGACAATATAAATCAATAGAGACCTACACTATGCTTATCGTTGGGAAGAATTATTATTGTTAAAGATGTCCATATTGACCAAAGCAATCTAGAGATTTAATGTAATTCCTATCAAAATACCAAAGGTATTTTTCACAGAATTAAAACAAATAATCCTAAAATTTGTATAAACCACAAAAAAAAACCAGAACAAAAAACAAAAAAAAAAACAAAAACAAAAAGAAACCCCAAATAACCAAAGCAATCTTGAGAAAAAAAGAACAAAGCTGGAGGTTTCACAGTCCCAGATTTCAAACTATATTACAAAACTGTAATAATAATCAAATCAGTATGGCACTGGCCCAGAAACAGATAGATCAATGAAAAAGAAGAGAGAGCCGAGAAATAAACTCATGCCTATATAGTCAATAAATCTACAAGAAAGGAGGCAAGCATATGCAATGGAGAAGGGGCAGTCTCTTCAATAAATGGCGCTGTAAACACTGGAGAACTACATTCAAAAGAATCAAACTGAAATACTTTCTTACACCACACATGAAAATAAATTCAAAATGGATTAAAGACCTAAATGTAACACCTGAAACCATAAAACTCCTAAAAAAATATAGGCAGAATCCACGGTCTCTCATCTTTCGTTTCCCCCTCCAGTTTACCCCAATTCACTTTTCCCTTCCTTCTCCTAATGTCCTCCATGTTATTCCTTATGTTCCAAAAGTAAGTGAGACCATATGATAATTGACTTTCTCTGCTTGACTTATTTCACTCAGCATAATCTCCTCCAGACCCAACCATGTTGATCACAAAAGTTGGGCATTCATTCTTTCTGATGGGTGTGTAATACTCCATTGTATATATGGACCACATCTTCTTTATCCATTCATCTGTTGAAAGGCATCTCGGCTCTTTCCACTGTTTGGCGATTGTGGACATTGCTGCTATGAACATTGGGGTACATATGGCCCTTCTTTTCACTACATCTGTATCTTTGGGGTAAATACTCAGTAGCGCAATTGCAGGGTCATAGGTTAGCTCTATTTTTAATTTTTTGAGGAATCTCCACACTGTTTTCCAAAGTGGTTGCACCAACTTGCATTCCCACCAAAAGTGTAAGAGGGGTTCCCTTTCTCCGCATCCTCCCCAACACTTATTGTTTCCTGTCCTGTTGATTTTGGCCATTCTAACTGGTGTAAGGTGGTATCTCAATGTGGTTTTGATTTGAATTTTCCTGATTGCTAGTGATGAACATTTTTTCATGTGTCTGTTAGCCATTTGTATGTCTTCTTTGGAGAAGTATCTCTTCATGTCTTCTGTTCATTTTTTGACATGATTATCTGTTTTTTGGGCATTGAGTTTGAGTTCTTTACAGATCTTGGACATCAGCCTTTTGTCTGTAGTGTCATTTGCGAATATCTTCTCCCATTCTGTAGGTTGCCTCTTTGTTTTGTTGACTGTTTCCTTTGCTGTGCAGAAGCTTTTTATCTTGATGAAGTCCCAAAAGTTCATTTTTGCTTTTGTTTCCTTTGCCTTTGGAGACATGTCTTGAAAGAAGTTGCCGTGGCTGATGTCAAAGAGATTACTGACTATGTTCTCCTCTAGGACATTGATAGCTTCCTGCCTCACATTGAGGTCTTTCATCCATTTCGAGTTTATCTTTGTGTATGGTGTGAGAGGATGGTCGAGTTTCATTCTTCTGTACATAGTTGTCCAATTTTCCCAGCACCATTTATTGAAGAGACTGTCTTTTTTCCACTGGATACAAATTGAGGGTTATGGAAGGGAGGGGGATGGGGGGACGGGTGAGCCTGGTGGTGGGTATTAAGGAGGGCACATATTGCATGGAGCACTGGGTGTAATGCATAAACAATGACTCTTGGAACACTGAAAAATCTTAAAAAAAGAAAACATAGGCAGTAAACTCTTGAACATTGGTCTTGGCAACATTTTTTAAATTTGTCTTAGGCAAGGGCAATCAAAGCTAAAATAAACAACTGAGACTGTAAAAAGTTTTTGCACATCAAAGGAAACTATCAACAAAATGAAAAGGCAACCTACTGATTATGAGAAAATATTTGCAAAAGATACATCCAATAATGGTTTAAGATCCAAAATTTATAAACAACTCATACAACTAAACCCCCAAAATAAATAATCCAATTAAAAATGGGCAAAGGTCCTGAACATTTTTGTGAAGACATAAGATGGCCAACAGACACATGAAAAGGAGTTCAACATCAGGGAAATACGAACCAAAACCACAATGAGACATCACTTCACACCTGTTTAAAATAGCTATCATCAAGAAGACAGAAGTGCTGAGAATGTGGAGAAAAAGTAACCCTTGTGCACTGTTGGTGAGAAGGTAAATTGTTGCAGCAACCACTATGGAAAACACTATGGAGGTTCCTCAAAAAACTAAAAATAGAACAACCTGGGGCACCTGGGTGGCTCAGTCGGTTAAGTGTCTGACTCTTGATTTCAGCTCAGGTCAGGATCTCAGGGTTGTGAGATCAAGCCCTGCACTGGGCTATGTACTGGGCATAGAGCCTGCTTAAGATTCTCTCTCTTCCTCTCCCTCTGTCCCTCCTCCCAAGCTTGCACACTTGCATTCTCTTAGGAAAAAAAAAATAGAACAACCCTATGATTCAGTAATCACTGTACTGGGTATTTACCCAAAGAAAACAAAAACACTAAATGCAAACAGATATATGCATATGTGTCAGCTATACTCAAATTTTATTAAAAAAAGATATATGCACCTCTATATTTATTGCAAAATTATATACAACTGCCAACATATGGAAGTACCCTAAGTATCCACTGACAGATGAATAAAGAAGACATGGCATATATACACAATGGAATATTACTTAGCCATAAAAAAGAATGAAATCTTGCCATTCACAAAAGGATGGACTTCGAGGGTATTAATGCTAAGTGAAATAAGTCATACAGAAAAAGACAAATACATGATTTAATGTTTATGTGGAATCTAAAAAACAAAACAAACAATAGAACACACTCATAGGGCGCCTGGGTGGCTCAGTGGGTTAAAGCCACTGCCTTCGGCTCAGGTCATGATCCCAGGGTCCTGGGATCGAGGCCCACATCGGGCTCTCTGCTCAGCAGGGAGCCTGCTTCATCCTCTCCCCTCTCTCTCTGCCTGCCTCTCTGCCTACTTGTAATCTCTCTCTCTGTGTGTGAAAATGAAAGAAAGAAAGAAAGAAAGAAAGAAAGAAAGAAAGAAAGAAAGAAAGAAAGAAAGAAAGAAAGAAAGAAAGAAAGAAAGAAAGAAAGAAAGAAAGAAAAAGAAAGAAAGGAAGGAAGGAAGGGACTCATAAATACAGAGTACAAACCAGTGGTCGCCAGAAAGGAAAGAGTGGGAGGGATGGGTGATATAGGTAAGAGGATTAAGAGGTACAAACCTCCAGTTATAAATAAATAAGTTCTGCAGATGAAAAGTACAGCATAGGGAATATAGTCAATAATATTGTAATAACTTTGCATGGTAACAGATGGTATCTAAACTTACTGTGGTGAGCATTTTGTTACTACATCATACATCCAAAACTAATATAATATTGTATGTCAACTATACTTTAATTAAAATTATTAAAATATAAATTTATTTTAATGAATTAAAGATTTGAACATATTATCTGACACCACAAAATCCCTAGATGAAAACATAGGTGGTAATCTCCACAACATTAGTGTTGGCAATCCATTTTTGTATTTGGCTCCAAAAGCTAAGACAACAAAAGCAAAAATAAACAAGTGAGACTATATAATACTAAAAAGCTTCTGCACAGCAAAGGAACCCATCAATAAAATGAAAATGCAACCTATGGAATAGGAGAAAATATTTGCAAATCATTTATCTGGTAAGGGGTTAACATCCTAAATACACAAACAACTCATACAATTCAACACCAATAATAATAATAATAATATGTAGTTAAAAATGGGCAGAGGATCTGAATAGAAATTTTTTCAAAGAAGACATACAGATGGTCAACCGAATACGAAAAGATGCTCAATATCATTTAATCATCAGAAAAAGGCAAATCTTTAAAATACTTCAATATAGAGTTTTGAAAAAGGGGAGGGTCAGTTGCAAAAACAATTGTAAAAATATGAGTATAAATGGTCCAATTTCAAAAATCATGCTCCAGTATCAAGAATTATATTTAACTGGACAAAAAGATGCATGGACACAAAAGATTTAATCTCAAGAGGCCCCTATAAGCAACCCCTCCCACACACACGCAAAATGCTAAATAAAAATTTCTCTAACTTAAAGTAAGATATCAACTTTAAGTGATTCCCTAATATAATTTTAGAGAAACTTTTAGGTTTGTTATACCAATATTCAGAATCACTAAACACAGGAATTAAAGATCCAAAATTATAACAAAGTATTCCAGAATAATCACAACTCAGGCAACATGGAATGTTGATTTCCATATTGCTATCTTTATTCCAAGTGCTTCCTTTTCACACCCTACACTGGAATTATTTCCTTTGTACAGTAATAAACATCCTTTGTTCTAAGCACATGTCTAACAAATAAGGAAGCTCAAATCAATGTTTGGGAGAGAGGAATTAAACTTCTTTAATGCTAAGAACTAACTTGTTTCATCATATGACTTGATAAGCCTGCTGTGGCTGACAGTGTTGGTCATTACTTGGGAATACTATAAAGGCAACTAATGAAAAGTAGTAAAGGGCTTAGATTCTTAGGGATACAAAATCAATCTAATTAAGACACAAATGGGTTAGACCCTTAGAATACACATAATTTCTCTTCAGGGATCCTAGAGCAGAGGAAAAAAATATTGCAGACACAGGATCAATATACAAAAATCAGTTGTAGCAATTAATCTGAAGATGAAATTAAGAGAACAATTCCACTTACAGTAGCATCAAAAATAGCAACATACATAGGTACAAACAAAATAAGAAGTGCAAGACTTGTACACTACAAAGAAAGACAACTATGAAACATTGTTGAAAGAAATCAAAGAAGATGTAAATAAATAAAGTCATCCCATGTGCATGGGTTGGAAGATTTAATATTGTTAAAATAGAAATACTTCCCAAAGCAAACTACAGATTCAATACAATCTCTATCAAAATTTCAACTTTCTTTGTTTCCCACAATAATGAACAAGCTGGTGTTAAAAATCATAGGGAAATGCAAAGACCCAGAATAGCCCAATCTTAGAAAGAAAAAAAATTGGAGGACTCACAATCCTTGATTTCAAAACCTACTGCAAAGTTACAGCAATCAAGACAGTGAGGTATTGGCATTAAGGCTAGACTTACAGATTGATGGAATAGAATTGGAAGTCCAGAAAGAAACCCATACATACATGGTAAACTGATTTTTGATAAGGGTTCCAAGACCATTCAACATATGGTGCCATGATAACTAGATATCACCATGCGAAAGAAAGAATTTGGACACCTCCCTCACACTATATTCAAAAACTAATTCAAACCAATCAAAAACCTAAATGTGAAAGCTAAAAGCATAAAATTTGTAGAAGAAAACATAGATGTAAATCTTTGTTACTGTATCAGGACCAAGAGATGATAAATGACTAGAGGGACAGACTGATCATAGACACAACATAGAGAAAGACAGATTTATTAAGGAACTGGTTCAAGCGACTGTGGGGGCTGGCCAGTCTGGAAAATGTAGGGCAAACTGGCAGGCTGGCAGCATGGCAATACAGGCAGGACTTGATGCAGAATTTATGCTCCTCCTGGAAACCTCAGTTGTTTCTTCTCTTAAGGTCTTCAACTGACTGGAAGAGGTCTACTCCCATTATCAAGGGTGGTCCCCTTTACTTAGTCAGCTGACTATAGATGCTGCCCATATCTGATCTGTGTCTACATCTATAAAGTATCTTAAGAGGAACATCCAGATTAGTGATGATTAAATAACTGGTTACTAGAGCCTAGCCAAGTTGACACGTAAAACTGACCATCATAATGACCTTGGACTAGGCAATGATTTCTTAGATGCATCAAAGTACAAGCAGCCAAAGGGAAAAAAAATAGAAAAATTGGACTGCGTAAAAATTAAAATTCTTGTGCACCAAAGTGTAGCGTCAAGAGAGTGGAAAGATAATACAAAGAATGGGTGGCAAACCATGAATCTGATAAAGATCTAGTATCCAAAATAAGTAAAAATTCTTAAAACTCAACAATAAAACAACAAAGAACCCAATTTTAACAAGGGGCAAAAGACTTGGATAGAAATTTCTCTCAAGAAAATTTACACATCTTGAAAAAAAATGCTCAGCATCATTGGTGATTAGTAAAAAACACATTGAATTACCACTTTATATCCATTAGGATTGCTAGAATCCAAAACAAATAAGCATTGGCAAGGATGTGGAGAAACTAGAACCCCCATTTACTACTGGTAGGGATGTAAAACAGCCACTTCAGAAAATATCCAGGCAATTCCTCAAAATGATTAAACAGAGCTACCATATGAGTTGATAATTCTACTCCTAGGTATCTACCCAAGAGAAATGAAAATAGTTGTCCATGCAAAAACTTGAACACAAATGTTTATAATATTGTTAGAGCCAAAAAACGGAAATAGCTCAAAAGTCCTTCATTCTGGAAATGTATTAGAATTAGGTAGTGGTGATAGTTGCACAATCTTGAGGATATATTTAAAAACACTGAATTGTACACTGCTAAATGGTAAATTACATGGTATGCAATTTAGATCTCAATTTAAAAAGAAATAGAAATGAAAAGTTCAGGAAATGTAGACATGACATCACTCATATCTGTGCTATCCTGCCCTCAGGCCTAGCGCCGTCAGGGCTGAAATGGAGTGGGCCTAATGAAGTAGCAGAACAACACTGTCCAACATAGCTTCAACTCCAGGGAGCACCCTCACTGGGTGCAACAACCAATCATGCTTAGGAGAGAGGACATGACCAGGTTGTCAGTCAGCACACAGTGTTCCGTATCATGTTAGCTCAAGGGTAGACTGGCTTCATCAGTATGTCCAATCTCTAAATGTCCAATGTTGGTCTAACCTCTACATAGTTACTTTGAGAACCAGGTCAAATGTATTTCAGGTGGTCCAGTGAAGTGTATGCCAATACCTGTGTTGGATGAATGCATCAGTGAACTACACCAACAATACCAGTTCAAGTAACTTATGACAGAAAAAGAAGGCAAGCCATCATAAATATCTATTAATGGTCACATGACCATGAAGACAGCAGGTGGAAAGGACAGAAGTGGAGCTGGGTTTCAGATGCAACAAGGAACCAGAATTGAATACCACACCATCCTATCTGTCCATCTCTTATGTCTGTCTCTGAGGGCCAACCTGTCCCCTGACTGGCTTCACTCTCACAGTGAGAATGGCAGTCCACACTACCTCCTCCCCCTCATCCCACACACATCTTCCTGCAGAGGGAAAATGAACGGTGTCCACTCCTCAGATGAAAGGAAAGAGGTGGACAATGGTTGCCTACCACATTGCCCTTCAAAATTTGTTTAAACTATACATAGTTCATTAAAACTTTAATCTAGGCTAGAACATAAATATTTAGAAAGTGAGCTGATGACAAAGTTCTGGAAGTCATCATGGGGTTTTTATTTGTACTTTTACTCTTTGCTTAGAGACAACAATTCAGAAAACTAGTATATTTGGTAACAACAGGCATTATCTTCAGTGATGAAAATATTTTCTAACACGAAGATGGCTCATGATGTCACTGCTCCCCATCTTTGCTTCTAGCAAAACACACCTTCAACATCGCTGACTCTTGACAAGTAGCTGACTTTTCACTTGTCCACGGAACACATCTAAACTCAGGGGTAATCCTATTTAGAGCCATCATTATTACATGAGTAATGTTTCTCAAAAGAAATGGTCTCAAAATTAAAAAATAGTCTTATTCACCCATAGCTGCTAACAGGGAGGAGGTATATAAAATAGCAATACAACCTTAGAAAGAGAAATGTAAGAGCCATCCTATCTAACTTCACAACATTATGTGAAGTTCAGAACTAGAGAGAAAGGAATTAAAGATCATTCAATAGACAACAATGCAGGTAAACTTAAAGTCACATTTTATATAATAAACTACCAAATCAACAAATATCTATTACATAATTATTTGCAACTATTATGTATCAATTTGCCCTGGTTAAAAATGTTTGAGAAATAGTTTTAAAAAAACCCTCAACAGTTCTAGTAGTAACGGAAGAGGCCCCTCTTTTCGCTTATTCCCCTCTTCCTCTGCAAGCTGCCATTTCTGTGACCTCATGCAGCAGAGTTTTCTTTTTACTACCCTGACCCTTTCACTCAATGGTTATGCCAACACCAGGGGACATCACAGGTGAGGCTGGCCATGCTGAGGGGCAGCACACACTCTATGCTAGTGAGGACTGCATTTACATCGTAGCAAGCCACTTTGTTGCTCATTCCAGGAAAAAAAAATGCCTCCACCTGCAAACTATTCCTTTATATACAGTTTGGGAGAAGAAAGTAGTATGAGATGAACATTTTAATTGAGAGATTTGAGCTTGGTCATAACAGACAGGATACTTGAAATAAATCTTTGTTTTTGCATAAAGGAATGGCCATGTGTCTGGAACAGGGTAAGGAGCTTCCCAGGCTTGGTAAAAGAACTAGTATTAACAGGGGATGAAGGTTTGGATTCTGTGAGGCGGTGTTCAGAAATGTCCATCCAGCCAGGGGAAGGGAGTAGCTTTGCAAATAAATTCAAGACCAGAGCAATGTCCACAGAGACCTGGGGTACAGTGATGGGAGGGGGGCTGGAGGCATAGAAATATCACTGTCTGCATAGGAAATGCCAAAGGCAGCAGTCACCGTAAAAGTAATTTATACACAGCATAGATAGGAACATTTGGAAAGAGAATTAACCTTCATGATGTAGCAATGTCAAATTCAGATACCTGGGGTAATCACCCCTACATCCCTACACACACACACACACACACACACACACACACACACACAATGATTTGACAGTCAGATCTCAAGTATGAAGCTGGTGAAGAACACCAGAGGAATAAAAAACAGAGAGCCAGAAAGGTAAGCAAGAAGGAAGAATTTGGAAAGACAAATCAGCACATGCGAGGGCTCCTCGGTGCAACAACCCTTGCTCCTCCTCTGTAGAGTAAGAGAATAAGCTTACTTACCCAAAACACGATTTACTCAACAGTGTCTGATATATGCTACTCTTCCATTACTTTCCCCCAAAATACTGTTTATTAGACCCTTTGGTACTGAAAGTGTGGTCCACCAACCAGGGGACATCACTGGCAATTTAAGAAATACTGAACCTTAGGGCCTATCCCAGATGTGCTGAATTTAAGTCTTCATTTTAACAACCCCCCACTCAAATGCCATTAAAATCTGAGCAGCACTGGTCTATAACACCAAAATTAAATCCTTTCAGACTGCACACTATATGCAAATAAAACTATGATTCCCTGTGCCCCCATGGGACCAGCAAGGCTCAACACAAGGTAGAGTATTCTATGCTGCTTAGAGCACACGCTGTAAATGACTGAAAAATCAATGAACTTGGCACTGAAGTCACTTCAAAACTTGTCTACTTCAAATTGCTTTTTGTGGGTCAGGAAATTACTCCAGAGAATACGTAGACTATCTAAAGTCTAAGTTATTCTTCTATGACAATATAACCCTTTAATAATTCACAGGATATAAAACACCAGGATGAGCAAATCAGTATGTAGGTGTGGTTTACATTATCTTTAAAAGATAGGCTATCAATCATAGTATGTGTAACTATTCAAAAACCTTAGAAATTCAGGCCCAAGAAGATAGATGTTCCATATGTCTCCCAAAGGCCAACACTCCACCTCTCTTGGCATCTGTCACTAAATAAATTGCCTATTTGCCCATCTCTAAGCCCCAGTAGATTGTAACCATGAGAAGATGCTGTGTGACACCACCGTGTGACACTCACCACTGTATATACATGCCTGGTAGACTGCACGAACCTAATACACTTTTGTTGAATTAATACATTAATATAACCAAATAAAGTCAATTAACCAAAATCAGACAACTGTTAGGGGTAAGGACAGTATTAAAACCCAGTCTTTTAACATCTGGCAGGGGAATTATGGGCAAGTATTATTAAACTACATTTTAACTTTGACTAGATAAAAAACACTAAGGTCTTATCCTCTTATCTTCTATCCAGGAACTATATTATATACAACTCCAGGAAGGCAAGGATGAGCAAGAAGAAAAGCCCTACTCAAGATTTCCTTGGAGGCACCACATACTGACATTTACTACAAGCAGACTTTTTTGCGGGCTCTACAACTCAGGCGACTTCAATGTGATTATATTCAAGAGTGAGGATTATTAGTGAAAGAGGCAAATTTGAAATGTCTCCTTATGTAGGTTGCATATATGAAATTTTCTATTGGAATGCAGTTGAAACAGTAGGGCCTTCAGCCCAAGTTATGCAAGCTTTCTTTTGCTCTACAAGGAAGTTACCTATTTCCAATAGAATTCATTGTAAAAACCTGCTGCTGATGCCAAAATAACTGTGCCCATCCAGACATGGATCCACCAGGCCCACCATATCCAGGAGCAGGACAGGGGAAGTGATCCTCTGGCCAATGTTGGGGGTGCCGGGCATGCCAGGACTAACATATAGAATCCCATCTGTTTACCTCCAACCATGACAGAAATTCAATTCATCCAGAATGCACAAGTAGCTTAATAAAGCCTACATAACCTCATATCACCTCTTGAAAAATCAGCCCATATTTTCCAATAGAGACTTTTCCACAATAGACTTAATAAAATGCATATTTTAACTTAAGATTTAATGCTTAGATTAATAACATTTTTAAATGCTACCACTTATTGATCACTCTGCATCAGACTGTAATTAAAACATTCATATTATTTCATGAAATCAAAACTCTGGGTAAACATGGACTTTACAGAAGAAAGTGAAGACTACAGAAGCTAACTGGCCCAAAGTCCTAGGGCGTATGGCAAAATAGTACTCACCTCAGGATTTGAACTAGCTTCCTCTCTACTGTTCTTCTTCATTTAGCAATATTACTATCCTATTCACCTTAGAACCTTATTGCTAATGAGCACTTAGGCTCTATCAGTAAGGAGTGCCCCTCCTCCTGCCAACATGATCATTCACTCAATAATCAAGAGTTGACCATAATTTACATTTATGTACTAATAAGTGGCATTTCACAAGGATTTAACACAGGGAGGTCTTAAAAACAAGTATCCCAATGTGTTTGGTAAAGAGAACTCAGCAAAGTTTTCATGACATAAAAAGTTACCTCATTTCTGGTAGTCATGATTCCAACAATTTTTAATCCAAATAAATTGACATTTCTTTGCAGCCAAATACATTTGTTTTCAAAAGGTGGTTATTTTTAATAATCTTAAGTATCTCAAATAAGAAAACATCCAATTTTTTATTTTTAGTTTTAAAAAATATACTTTGGAAATGTTATTTAAAATTCAAATTATACAATTATTAAGATACATTTATAAATATCTTTATGACCTTATTGTGATGATCATCACCTTAGTTGGCTGCTTAGATATCAACACTCAGAAGTTAAAGCCAAAAAAAATATCACAAGGCCAAGCAGGACAACAGAGGTTGAGAAAAAGATCTACAATCAGAGTGGTAATGAAGTTAGGAAGGAAAGAGGATTACAAACATTAACAGAGATGATGAACAAAGAACACGTGGTAGGAAGGAGTTAGAACATACCAACTGACTGAAGCTGGTTAAACAATCTCTCAAGAGTATTTTTCAAATTCATGGTTAGTGTTGATGTCAAAGGAAGAAGATGGAAGGGATCACAACCAGGATGATGGGAAGAAAACTGAAAGTGCCTAAAGGAGTCACAAGGAAAAATTCGTTCAACAGGACTGAAGAGAACTGGTCACAAGAAGAACACAGGTGACCATGGAAAGGGAGGAAAGGGACTGATGGAAAGGGAGATTTACTAGAGAATGATGGCACAGCAGTCAAAACCGAGAGCAAGGGGCCTTTTTAACTGCAGTTTATATTCTAAAACAATGAATGCATTCAGCACCCATTACCACTGAGCTTGGGGATCACACCATCTAGCTTGAAGACATGACTGATTAAAATGTGTTAACCTAGAAACTAATAATACACTATACATTATCTATCAACTATACATTACTCTATCAACTAACTTGAATTTAAATAAAATTTTTAAAAGGGAAAAAATGTTACCCTAAATTAAAATGTTATCAATATATCAAGTTACCTATCATCACTAATTGTAGATAATTTTTATTCCTATATAGGACACAATGACAGTAAAGTGAGTATTACTGTTAATTCTTTGTAATCAAAGGTTTAAGACAACTGTGGTCTCTAAGTGGAATCAAAGACTTGGGAGTTCTTTGCAAGAACTCTCTCTGGGTAATAGAAAAGAACAACAGTGGACTTAATAAAGAACTGTATTTACAACAAATGAAGGTCAGATAACATAGCAAAGATGTTTCTGTAGCAGTCTGGCAAGAGAAAAAAGGTAAGAAAATCTGAGATCCAGCAGCACACTATAGTCTAGACATGGAAAAAAAAATTTTTAAAAAGGGTGGGGGCAAGAAGCCAAAAAGAGACAGCACCGATAATATTTACAAAGAGATTAAATAAAACACCCTCAATTCTAAATTATTTTACACTTTAATTACTCTGTAGTTGAATGTAATTTACTTTATAATTTTATAAAGGCCCAAGAGCATAAGTTTATACATTTGCATTAGTACAGTTTTATGCATTAAACAATGTTTTAACAAAAATAATTCAAAACAATACTGAGTCCACAAGTACTATTTTTCTCCTTAAAGAAGTCTGTACATTACTCAAGATTAAGAAATCTAGGCATTTAGATATTTTACTTCTCTTGTGTACTCAATTATTTTCACTTGAGTATGGCAATTACTGAAGAAAAATCTATCACCCATTTTAAATTTGTCTCACCCATTTTACATTATCTGGAGTTTTAAAAATTGTAGCAATAGATAATTTACGATAATAAGCTGGACATCTGACAATCATTACTTGGCCAATATGGCTTGAAAAGGAGTAAAACAATAATACATATCTTTGTCAGTTATCAACTGTGAAGAAAATCTACTTTTTTCCCTCTATCAAAGGCTGCTAAACTACAGTTCATCCCACCCTTGTATAATAAAGCATTTACAATTACCATGTTTGTTGACTGGAAAAGGAGTCGTCTTTGGGCTCCCAAAAATGACATTAATTATCAAAACAAATTTTACTACATTTTAATATAAGATTATCCTGTTAAAATCTCACATTACATTGTAAATTTTGCAGGTTACTTTGTTATCTATTGTTTTTTAAAAAGCAATTATACTACATGAAGAATATATACTCAATTGTTAACAGTGCTTCTTTATAACCTTTGAACAAAATATTTTTAAAAATTATCCAATTACTGCACTGAACAAACTAAAGTTTTTACTTTCAACTCAGTAATTTGCTTCTTTACTGACCAGTTTCTCATTACTATTGGATTCTTAATGCCAACTATTAGTCTTCCTTTGAGGATAAAATACAAACTTCACTTTCATATAATTTCTCGGCTGCAAAAACATCCAGATAAACAGCTGCTCATAATTGAACAAGAACAAGATAAAAGAATTCACACAAGTCTACATTCAGCAGCCAATGGATCATTGCACGAACCTTACATGGTATTCGGTCAGTTACTCATTTTAGAAAGAATGATTCCTGGAACCTTTTTAAGTTAAGAAAGTGAGATCTATCTGGCTTTGACTGTTGATTTCCTATTGAACTTGCCAAAAAGCTCTTACAGACTCACATATGGGAAAGGAAATGAAGCCAACCCTTAACTTTTTTTGGTGAGAATATCCAACAAAGGATGTAAAGACCATGGCAACCTCTTCATATCCACTGGTTTTTAAAATATGTATTCACTCCATGAGTTCCCAAAACTCCCTTATTCAAAATGATGGTTTTGATGTCATTTTCTGTATCACCAAATACCTTCAAATTTTTCTCTCAGAAAATGCATACGGTATATCTTTTATTTCAATGTTCCACTGTACTTTTAAAATACAATTTTCAGTGTGAACTATGGTAAGGTTTCCATCCACTCTTAATATAACTTCTATAAGGCATATTAACTTTAGCATAAAAGATATTTATTTTATTACCAACATTTCCCACTTTGTAATAAACACAATACTGGGTGGGAATTAACTGCCAACGCTCGTATGAATTCTGTAATACACTGCATCCATTCCTTTTTATGTTTCTATTTTATATACAAAATACATATACCTTTCAAAATTGTGAGAATTGGAATCTTTTTGTGAAAATAACCAAAAATCAAATTCACATTGGAAAATTACATTGATACGTAGCAGAAAAGTAAACTCAGTGCCTTTTAGATACTTTCCAGCAATAAAAAATACTATGACTCTACACATAGGTCTAAAAAAAATACTTCTAAAATGAAATCAGGGGGAAAATTTCCTTAAACATCTACCAAATCCCATTATTCATTATAATAGACTTTATTAGTAGTACTTACATTCTTTAAACTGTATTTAAGAACACAGTTATGTGCTCATTAAAAAGGTTAACATAGTTTTGACCAAAGTCTGTAATTCCATGATGCACCTACCAGAACCGTCAAAAGTGAGACACACCAAATCTATGTACTAATATTTTCCAGCTGTCTCCTCTAAATTTTCAAAACAATATTAACTTCACATGTATTTATCAATAAAAACATATATAGTAGGAAATATTTAAATCAATGAATTGGCAGTTAAGTAATCCAGATTAATAAACCATCTGTGAGTAAAACTAAAGCATTTACTCAAATTGAAGTGTGATAAATTCTTTTAAAAGGGTAATTTGAAATTATAAATTTTTTCTGTAGTACACCCAGAAGACTCAAACAGCACTATCCTTACAAATGTTAATGTTCCATAATTCTGAAAAGTAACACTTAACCCATAAACAAATACGATCACTTTAAAATATTAGAAAAAAATATGTTAAAGCCAGCAATTCTAAAAACTAGTAACTAAAACCATTAAAGCATCACATTGACCTAATAGGACAAGAATTTCATTTTTGTAATCTTTATTAAGTTTGTTGATCATCCCCTAGGGTCGCAACTGCTAGTCTTTTAAAAACAAATTTCAAAGGCAATTTTACAGTTCATTTAATACCATACACTCCTATAACCTTAGCCACTTTAGAAAACAATGGAAAGATTGCTTCAAAAATGCAGCCTTAGAAATGTTACTATAATTAAGAGCAGATCTATATTAGCTCCTTCCATAATCAACCAGTGTGTTTTAGATTGCCATGTATATCTTGATTGTGACATGCAAAATGGATTCTCCTTTGGAAATTGTCTAACTGGCATGCAGATTTCTGCAGAGATACACAGTACCAAAAACAAAACAGGGGAAATAAACACCCTCAGCCAACTCAGACAACATATACTTGGGGGGAGAACCCTTCACAATAGTGGATATGGGAAAAGGAAAGAGAGTAAGAGATCAAGGTACCCAGATTCTCAGCCCACCCCAATAAAATTTAACATTCAAATGGTTATTAGCTTCATTGTATGATAAGACACATTTCCAAAGTGGGAAAAGAAGCTGTTAGACTGATTTAGACTACCAGTAATGGTCTTACATATGAAGTCATTGTGATTCAAGTTCAACAATTTAAAATTTTTAAGAAAGTATTCCAAGATAGTAATTCATTTCAAACCTGCTTTAATAAATTACACATGCACTAATTTGTGGGTATATAATTTCTATGTGTCACCTGAAAGCATTTTAAACATCTTTGATAATTAAAAATAGCCATGTTGAAATTAGTAAATTTAGACAAACTGTCACTAACTTTCATGTATTATTAACCAAGAGATAGTAGCTCAGAGGTTTAACTGTGAATGACGATAAAAACATGCCAGGGCACTTTTGAGAAATTTGTCCTTGATACCTGACCACCCTTCTATTTTCTTCAAGGGAATTCATAAGAAAAGAGCATTTTTAACAAACCAGTATACCCAGTGCTTTGAAACGAAAAACAGTGACTTAAAGCCTTGAGTCATTTTGGTAAAGGCAGAACATAAATGAGCTTTCAATTAAGAATTTCTATTTGCCAAAGTGGAGGCTAAGTGAAATTGAATAAAATTAGTCCCAATTAGAAGCATTAGGGGAAGAAATGTCAAAGAAAACTATAGAAAAAAGAGGTTACAAAGAAAAAATGGAATGTGTATCAGGATAATTTGCAATTTATAATTCTATAGGAATTTCTGGAATTCAAATATTTTTAAATAATATTTCTGGCAAACTAAAACTCAAAATATAATACCTGGGATTCCTCTTTCTCCAAAGAAGAAATTAATTAGGTACTTTGTTCTCTCAAATACTCTGCAAATTCTAATTCACAAGAAGTAAACAAAACAGAGTAATAATAAAGGTGTTTATAGATGAATAGCTACAATAATTCCAACTTTTGCTACCTCAGCAAGGTACTGTACATATACCACATCAATATAATAGAAATGGCACGGTTTCTGAGGACACGTTCCACATTTTATTTACATTTTAAGACTAATTTTAATCTCAAAATTACATATCCATACACCTATTTCCTTTTTGTTGATTTCACTTAAATGCATGGTTTGTCAAACAAAGACTGTAAACAAATATTTACCATGTCTGTTACATGTAACACACAGGAACGGCTTTTAACAGAAATTCATCGACCTCCCCCACAACATTTTTTATTATAAATACAGGTATCAAAACACTCCTGAACATTTTTTTGATACTACTAGTAGTCAGCACCCACACCGCTTCAAAAATTAACACAATTTGTGACAATATTCATTGTACCTGCTACTTTAGACAATTTCAACTGAAGCTCTTTCACTAAGCAAGATGGACAAAGCATGCCATTTCTGTTTTTCCTTCTTGAGATTTGTTTTTACTTTTCAGAAACACACATGCTTCCACAGCATCTGACTCTTCTCTCCATGCTTTCATCTTGTAAACCTGAATTCTATTTTGAGTACTCCAGGTTTATGCTTAAATGATAGTGCCTTAACAAGAGAAAAAAAAAATTGTGCTGCATTTTTCCTCCTGTAACCTGAAAACATAATGGTGTACATATATTAAATATATTCTTACAAATGTCCAGGTCATGTTTACCAGCTGGAATTCTTTTACTTAATGTGTGGGTATTTTGCATTGTGATATTTAATCAAGACATTAACATGAGTAGAAGGTTGTTGATTTAAGACAAGTTTGAGATCCACTAAAATTAATTGTTGTATGTTTGTCCTTCTGGTGGCTGTGGAAGCTTCATATTTTCTTTGGACATCATTAGACGTCTTAGCTCTTGTAGTACAACTTTAATGCTATATGAATTTTGCCATTTTGCTAACACTGGTATGCTCCGTGCATCCACCTAAAATGGGGGAAAAAGAGCAAAATTAACTACAAAGTGTAAAGTACTATGGCACCAATTTATTAAACATACTTTAATGAGAAGAAGTGCTTTTAAAATTCATAGCCTGGCTCTACTTTCACAAAAGAGAACATTACGAAACTACAGGTTCATACCATACTTAGGACCAATAGTGCTTCTATAACAGGTATTTCCTAAAAATGTGTGTCCAGTGTGTGTGAGTGTGTGTGCTTTTTTATATCTTACAATAAACATGTAGTGAACTTTGGACATCAGAAATAAACAGTACATTAAATAACTACATTGTAAACATATCTGCCGATTGCTTCTTGATGAGATAAGATCTGAAGTTTCCTCTCCATTTCCAAAGCCACTACCCAGAACCTGGGCAATTATCTTCAGTGGGATTTAGGAAAAAGCTGTGAACTTGATTTCTGCTTTTGGATTTTTCTTACCAGTGTTTTCTCTGCATGATACTAAACTAACCTTCCACTGCAGAAGATTGACAGAGTGGGACTACAGCTCCTTCAAAGCCTTATTCCCAGATAACTGACATCACTTGACCTGTCTGCAGTTCCCAGGAAAACCCCACCCACAGGGCTTTTCTTTATCTGACCTCAAAATTCACCCACTGAGTATTGCCTAGTCCTCCCACCCATATCCACACCTACCCCAGGCATTTGTCAAAAATAATCAGTGTCAATTGTTTTAACATCTCTGCTGCCTGGGGAGACAATACAAACAGGAAGGTGATCAAAATATTTCAGAGAAAAAATTGGGAAATGAGATGTCCCTATGGGCTTTGAAAAGTTCCAACATATCCCTGGGAATCTATAAGACCACACATTTACAGGGCTGTGCATAGGCTCACAAAAGACTTGATAAATTCCCACGTGTAGCTGATCTTCAGTAGCACATAAAAATGATTACAACCAAGTGGGATTTATCCCAGAACTACAAGTTTGGCTCAGGATGTTAAAATATAACTCAGTCAATATAATACACCATATTAATAGAGAACAAAAATCGTAATTATTTCAATAAACACAAACAGGCATTTGATAAAAATCCAACAACTTTTCATGACAAAAAAACACTTAACAAACCAGGAACAGACGGCAACTTCCTCAGCCTGAAAAAGGGCATCTATAAGAACCTACAGCTAACATCATACTTAATCCACTGATACTAAATATGGTACTAGAGGTTCCAGCCAGGCAATCAGGCAAGAAAATGAATAAGAGGCATCAGACTACAAGAATGAATAGATCAATTTCCATTTGCAGGTGAAATGATCTTGTATATAGAAAATCCTAAGGTATCCATTAAAGAAACTAGCAGAGCTAATAAACAAATAGAGTAAAGCTGCAGGATAAAGAATTGATTTATAAAAACCGTGTCTATATACTTCCAATAAACAATCTGAAAATAAAATTAAGAAAATAATGCCATTTACAATTGGATAAGAATAAAATGCACAGGTATAAATTTAACAAAAGAAGTGTAGGACTGATATAAAGAAAACTATAAAATACTGTTGAAAACCTAGACCTAAATAAATGGAAAGACTTCCCCTATACACGGATCAGAAGACCTAATATTGCTAGGATGACAATATTCCCTCAAAGAGGTCTACAGATTTAATAAAGTCCCTCTCAAAATTTCAACTGCCTGGCATTTTTTGTCTTATATTTTTGTAGACATGAACAAGGCTATCCTAAAATTCATATGGAAACAAGGAATCCAGAATTTCTAAAACATTATGAAAAACAACAAAGTTTTTCCAATTTTAAAACTTACTACAAAGGTACAGTAATCAAGAAGAATGGTTCTTACATAAGGAACGACACCTAACCAATGGACTACAACTAAGAGCAGAAAAGTAAATCCATGCATACATGGACAACTAACCTTTTGACAAAGGTGCCAGGAAAACATACACAATGGGAAAAGGATAGTCTCTTTAATAAATGGTATTGGGACAACTGGATATCCACAAGCAAAGGAATAAAGTTGAGCCCTGAACTCACATTATATATGAAGATTAACTCTAAATGGATATATATCTAAATTAAAAGCTTAAAAAAAAAAACTCTGAGAAGAAAACAGGAGTAAATCTTCATGACATGGGATTTGGCAATGGTTTCTTAAGTATCTAATGCCTAAAGTGCATGCAACAAAAGAAAAAGTAGATAACTTGGCTACATCAAAACTTAAAATTTTTCATTGCAAACCATACCCTCAAGAAAGCATAGACAACCCACAGAATGGGAAAAAATACTTGCAAATCATATATTTGATAATGGGTACCTGTTCTGTATATAAAGAACTCTTACAACTCAATTAATAAAAAGCCAAATACCTCTCAATATACACTGTTGGAAAGAATGCAAAATGTTATGTTCACTTTGAAAAACAGTCTGGCTGTACCTCAAAAAGTTAAACATACAATCAGTCACCATATGATCCAGCAATTCCATTCCTAGGTATACACCCAAGAGAAATAAAAAGATTTGCCCATTCAACCTTGTACACAAATGTTCACAGTAGCAAGATTCATGATAGCCAAAAGCAGAAAAACCCAAATATCTGTCAGGTGATGAATGGATAAATAAAATGTGATATATCCATATAATGAAATTATTATTCAGCAATAAAAAGCAATAAAGTACTGATATATGCTACAACACAAGTGAACCTTGAAAATATTATGATCAGTTAAAGAAACTAGTCACAAAAAACCACATACTATATGATTCCATTTATATGAAAAGTCCAGAATAGGCAAATCTATAAAAACAGAAAGATCAAAGGTTTTTTAGGGTATGGGAAGGTAGGATAGAAAGTGACAGCTAAACTAATGGACATGGGGTCTCCTCTGAGAGGAACAAAAATGTTCTAAAACTGGATTGTGGTGATGGGTCCACAACACTGTGAATACTAAAAAACACTGAATTATACACACTGAATGAATTGTATGGTATGGAAATTTTATCACAATAAACTGCTTAAAACAGAAGAGAAAGATAATTTTTAAATAATTCTCTTACAAGTAACTGAAACAATAAGAAGACTATTATAATGTTAACATGTAGTGATTACTCTAATGCTTTAACTTAGGGAGAAGCAAACTCCTCAGCCTATTTTAAGTAGACTCCATTAGTTAGCAAGAGTTTACAAGTGGAGAAAATACTAAGCTCTTTCCAAATCAGAAACACTTCCAGCTGTAAAGTTACATGATAGTTAAAGAAAACATAAATGATTGCAAATCCTGTAAAATACCAACAGAGTACACAAAAATAATGGGGGGGTGGGAGATGAAGAAGAGAGAGGAGGGAGAAAAGAACATGGGAAAATAAATATCATGTCAGAACAAATCTGCATCTTATCATTCTATAATATACAATAACCTCCAAAACTTGAGACCTCATAGCATAAAGAACTATAATTTATGCTTTACAGTGCTAAACACCCCAAGGAATAATTCTGCTTTGTTGTATTAAATAAATACAAACCAAAATTACTAAAGCAACACCCATAATTCACCAGGTACTTAAATAACCTCAAAACATATAAAATTATCCTGGCATATCACCAATGGTCAATGTGAGGTTATGGCTATTTGTTTACTAGTTATGAAAGTAATACTTTAAATTCTTAAATATCAATCAAGAGAAAAACTGATGTCCAGTGTATTCACCCTACCTCTAACCCTCTACACAATCATCTACACTCTAATAATTAAAATCAGTATTTCTTTTTCTGCTTTCAAATCCCCATTCCAGATTGACAATATGAAGTGTTGGTGAGATGTACAATCACAGGGTACTGTTACACACAGCTAGCAGGACAGACGTGGACACAGCCCTTTGGAGAGTAAGGTGGCAATTATCCAATCAAGTTGAAGGCAAGCCTCAGCAGACACACCTCAAAAGACATTCCACTTTTAGGTGTATGCCCTGGAACAGTGCTACTCTAAGTATGTTCCATGGAATGATGCCAGGCCTTGAACTAATTTTTCGCTGGTGTACCACAAGATAAACACAGAAACTGAAAGTAAGGATTTCAAGAGTTCTATGATAATTTGACAGAGAAATTTTTATTTAAAAAATCCAAGCTTGTATTTTCTTTTTTATTTCATTTGCTTAGTAATTTTTATTGTATCTTACAAAAGTACTGACCAGTAACATATTGGAACCAACAAACCAACCAACCCACATCCAAGTCTTGAGAAACACTGCCCTAGGGTAAAAGAATACATGTATAAGAATGTCCACAGTAGAAATCTTTTCAGTGAAAACTGAAAACAGCCTAAATGCCCAGCAAGTGAAAAACAGAGTATTAAAAGGAACAATCTAATTTAAATGACTCAACATGAATGAAGCCCAAAGATCACTGACAAAAGTGATACAAAAAAGAAGTATACACACACATGCATAGTAAAAGCGCAATGATCATGCTCAGAAATGATAAACACAAAATTCAAGCTAAGACTACCTCTGAGAAAGTGGAAAGGGGACACTGGGGAAAGGTACACAGAGTTAACTATAATACAGTCTTTCTTTAAAAAAAAAAAAAAAGGACTATTACACGTAAGCCCAAGATGCTAAAATTTGACAAGGGAAAATGGGAGGATGTTGGTTATATCATTTTCTAAAACTTGTCTATATGTTAAAAATATTTCTTTTAAAAAACACCAAAAACAAGGGTGCCTGGATGGCTTAGTCAGCTAAGTGTCTGCCTTCGGTTCGGGTCATGATCCTGGGTTCCTAGGATGGAGACCCCGCATTGGGCTTCCTACTTAGCAGGGAGTCTGCTTTTCCTTCTCACTCTGTCCCTCCCCCCTACTTGTGCATGCACGTGCACACGCTACCTTTCTCTCTCTCTTTCTCTCTAATAAATAAATAATCTTTTTTAAAAAAGGACACCAAAAATGAAAAGAGAAAAGTGGTAATAAACTTACAGTAACTGCTACAAAGGAAAAGATTATCAGAGTAAAAAAAAAGGGACAGAATTCAGATTGGAGAATCAGAAAGGACTTCTCTGAGGGAGTGACATTTACACTGAGAAATGAAGCATCTGTAAGGATTAGCCAGAGTGGAGATGTCCAAACTGGAAGAACAGACAGTGCAACAGTCCTAAGGGAAAATGAAAGGTGTGTGGGGCAGTGTGTACCCTGTGAGTCCCAATGAGCCATTGGAAAAAGCACGCACAATGTGTTTGAAATCATTAAAGGCTATTAAAGCACAGAAATGACATGAAATACAAGTGACAATTTGTATTTCAGAAAGATCCTCTGGCTCCTTGCTCTGGAAAGACTGGAGGAAGTGAAAAAGCAAAATCAGAGAGATTGTTGCAAGACAAGAGATGATGGTCAACGTTCATATGGTGGCAGTATAGACAGAAAAATAAACCTGACTCAAGTTACATTTTCAACACTGACAGGATTTAATGGTAGACAGGCAAGGGAAGAAAAGCAGAGAGAGAGAGACAAAACGTCAAAAAGTAGAAAGATACCCATGAGATCAGATAAACTTGTTAGAGGTGTGACTGAAATTTAATCCTGAATTTCCTAGTTCCTATAATAATGCAGAACCCACCATTAATTACTTAATTTACAGAGTCTATAATATGAAAACAAACCAGAAGAATAGCTACTCCTGGTAGAGAAATTTAATAAAAATATCTTCTTCATAAAGGTAATGCTGTGTGTCACATAAGAAATTCCCTAAACAATATTCTTTCTACTAATTCAAAATGTTTTATAATCCTGCTTCTATAACATTTTTAATACCTGACATTGAAATAGTTAAGTATGCACATTGTAATTTCTAGAATAACCACCAAAAGAACAGAATTTAAAAAGTTGAGAACCATTTCAAAAGTAGACAAGAAACAAAAATACATGGGAAACAGAAACCACAAAATAAGATAACTTATTAAACCAAACATATTAATATACTGTACATTACATAAACTAAATGTTCCCAGTAAATTACAAAGATTGACAGACTGATAGGAAGGACTCTCAGAACCCAGCTTTTAGTTGGCTGGAGCTAAGATTTCCAATGACCGGTCCACCTTCTTCCTGTTGGGGTCATGCTTTCATCCAGTACACCCAGCAGGGAGGCACCAACCATTTTGAGTCCTAGCTATGGGCCTGCATATTTGACTGAGGTTAGAGGCTAGAGAGCTAGCTCTATGTCCAGGGCTCAACTTGCAGCCAGAGGGAATTACAAATGTGGAAAAGATGAAATATGGAATATACCCTATCACGCTGGAATAGAACTGAAGATACTCACATAAACTTAGGGCTTTTTTGGTTTTGGGGTGGTTTTTTTTTTTCCATTTATTTGTCAGAGAGAACATGCATGTGTGAGCAGTGGGAAGGAAGAAGAGGGAGAAGGAGACTCCCCACTGAGCAAGGAGCCTGATGTGGGACTGAATCCCAGGACCCTGGGATTATGACCTCAGCTGAAGGCAGACGCTTAACCAACTGAACCACCCAGGCGTCCCATTAACTTCTGGTTTTTAATAGATGATATATTAAGGTAGATCTATAGGCAGGTACGAGGAAAAGGAGGAGGAAGGATAGGTAGACACATGTGATACATTGGGTAATATTAAAAAAAAATAAGAGTATAAAAAAATTTGTAAGATGTGTTAAGATGTTAAGTGTCTACCTATCCTTTTCCTCACCAATGGTAAAGATGTTAATTACCATTGGTGAGGAAAAGGAACACCAGGATGGGATAAAGAGGAGCACACAAGAAGTTAAGGGTATTGATAACATTCTATTTCCTAAGATGGACGATGTTCATTTTATTATTATGTTGTTGTTGCTGTTACACTCCCTAACAGGTACTTTGCATATGAGTGTGCCCTCAACATGGTATCTCAAGAGCCTGGATTTAAAAGTCTTAACATGAGGGGCACCTGAGTGTCTCAGTAGGTTAAGAGTCTGCCTTCAGCTCAGGTCATGATCCTAGAGTCCTGGGATCAAGTCCCACATGCAAACCCCACATGCATCAGGCTCCCTGCTCAGCAGGGAGTTTGTTTCTTCCTCTCCCTCTGCCCCTCCCCCTGCTTGTGCTCCTTTGAACTCTCTCTGTCAAATAAATAAAGTCTTAAAAAAAAAAGTCTTAACATGAACCTTAGCAACCTACCCATACTAAAATTCAGCCTTTCCTGTGTGAATATGGTAGAGCATGTCACTTTGGTTTATTTGCTTTCAACAGAAAACAATGTTCAATCTGTTTGTTCTAATACAGACATACTTTTCCTCAAAGAAAAGCCTCCTCTGTAAGAATATTCATCCTTTAAACTCACCAAATGTACCTTAACCGTAAAGAAAAATAACATTCAAAAAGAAATATGGTCATCTCTTCACTAAATAAGGATTCAACTAAAATATAACTACTAAAGCAACTAATAAAACCCTAAGAAAACTGTTGTCAAAACATCTATCCAGGCTGGTACATATAAGTTTTTAAAGGATAGTTTGATTTATAAGAGAAAAACAACATAAGATTAATTTCTTTTAGACTTCCAGCTAAACAAAGGTCCTTTTTTAATTCTAACTTTCTCCTGACTATATATTATTCATTATACAGGAATAAAATGACTATTTTAACTTACCATTCCACTGGAATTATTAATTCCATTCATATTAATTTTGGTTACAAATCTAACTGATGGAGGAGCTTCTGGGTATTTAGGTCCACATTCTACTTTCAGGCTATATATTCTGTTTTCATAATTTGTCTGGAAAGCAAAAAATAATAATAGTAATAATAATAATAATAATCAAGTACTAAAAGAAGAAAAGTACAGTAGGAATATACTTGATATTACTTTATGATCAAGAATTTACTTTTCTACATTCAAATTTATTGACTTATATGGTCAGAAAAAAATGGAGCAAGCATACTTAAAAATCAAGATTTTATAATATTAAAATAATACTACTAAGTAGTATCGAGAGACAATCGGGACTTGCTTTTTGTGGCACAAACAATGCCTATCACAAAACTAAAAGGAAAAAACAAAACAAATTCAGATTTTACTAAAAAGTTTATACTGTGAGGGGAGGGACTACTTGACTTGTGTCACACAACGTTCCCATTTGTCCAGAACAATTCTATCTATTCCTACTGTCCCAGTATTAATTATTAGCAATACTTCTTCACTCTCAAAAGGGTCTGGCTGGACAATAAATTACACGGTTACTCCACTTACACAGCAATCAAAAACTTCTAGCCAAAGGGAAAACAGCATATTATACCATCTTAGTGCAATAAATCATAACTATTTCATGCCTCTTATATTTCTATTACTTCATTAACTTTGTGATTCATTAAATTCCATTTTCAGAGATAAAACAGCAAACTTTATGTCTCCTATCATTTTAAAATAGCTTCTTAATCAAGAAGTTGAACATCACCATATTATAAAATAACTATTTTAAAGCTACCAAACTAAAATACTTCCAGATTATTTAGGCTTATTTTCATGGTATAATTAACTCTTTATCCTTATGGCTTTTGCTCACTTGGTTAACTTATTTAATGTACAATCCAATAATAGTAAAGTAAAAAGTAAATGAAAATGACAAATTTAATACCTGTTGGTTCCTGCATAAACCTGGAAAAAAAAAATAAGCTAGCCATCTACATATTTCACTTACCCAAACTGATCCACAGCTTCCTTTCCCTTAAGTAAGAGCTATTCCCAAGTGGAGGTCAGATCTGGGATATTAAACTACTGTAATTTAAAATGTATGCAACAATCTCGTACATATGATTATTAAATATTTTGACACTTTAAAAAGAAACACCTCTATAAAAGTCATCCCAGTTTAACAGCACACGTCCATTAACAACATGCCCAGCAATCTGGACATGTATGGAAAGGACTAAAATCAGAGAGACCTCAAGGAAATAATCCAGTCTATGGTTCTCCAATCTGAATTTACATTAGCCTCTTTATAAAACTTGCATTAAAAATTAACAGCCCCCAAGAAATTCTACAATGTTAGAAACACTCACTGTACATGGAAACAACCAGAACTCCCATACTTTGCTGAGAGTAGGGAACGGTATAACCATTTTGGAAACAATTTGGCACTTTCTTATGGAGAGAAGTAAGTGTATACCTACCCTAAGATGTACCAATTCCATTCCTAAGTACTTTATCCCTGCCGCCAAGGGAAACGAACATGTTCACAAAAGACTTTTTAAAAGAATACTCATAACAGCTTTATAATAAGCACAAAGTAGATAAAATCCAAATACCATGAACACAACTGATAAACACATTGTGGTATTTCTCCATACAGTAAAATACTACACAGTAATTAAAAAAACACTCCTACTATATGGAACAAACAGCTGAATCTCTAAGATACTGAGCCAAAAGAAGCAGACCAGTAAATACACACACTACATGATTCCACTTATACAAAGTTCTACAACCTGCAAAACTGCTCTAAGGTACAGGAAGTAGTGCCTGGGGTAGAGGTGGGAAGAGGCAAAGATAACTGAAATGTCCTATACCTGGAGTATAGGCAACAGGTATATTTGTGGAAACTCATGGTAAGAGTTGTGCATTTCATTATATGTAAATTATACCTCAACTCTTTTTTTAAGTTAAAAAAACTAAGTTAGCCTTTTGGTCTAATTCAATGCTTAGAGTAAACATCATCTTAACTGTGGACCCCGGGGACTACTTTTATAACCTCTAAATTTTAAAAAACAGCCACATCCTTCTGTTATCTAATAAAATAGTAAAATAAAAAAGTTAAAAAGGAACTAATATTTTCTAAATATATACTATAGTCAGGTACCTTCCTATTGCCTAATTAAGTCATTTAATTCTCCATAGTTCTTTTTAAGATTTTATTTATTTGAGAGAAAGACAAAGAGAGCACTTGGGCATGCATGAGCAAGAGGAGAGATAGAGGAAAAGAGAAAAATCTCAAGAACACTTCGTGCTAAGCCCGACACAGGACTCAATCCCATTACCCTGAGATCATGACCTGACCTGAAATCAGGGGTCAGACACTTAAACAACTGAGCCAACCAGGCGCCCTTCCATATATATATATAAAGATGGGTATAGCATCTCCATTTACACATAAGGAAGCTGGAAAAGTTACTAAACCTCTAATGCTAAAAAGTACTGCTTCAGAAAATGTAAAACACAAACACATATGGAAAAGCAAAATTGCTAATCATATAAATCCAAACAAATACTGGCATAACATTAAAAAAACACAGATCTTAATAATGCATAAAACAATTTAAAAACCACCAGATAAGTAATAGTACGGTAAGGTAAAAATTTTCCCTTTTATCCTGGTTGGAGGTAGATACCTAAAGCTGGGGACAAACTTCTCTAAACATGGCACCTTCTAAAGAGAAAACAACTAAGGTGAGACAGCAACCCCTGCAGGTTTTATTAAGAGGCAACTGAACGAGTGCACAAGCATTCCTCCCTCAGTGATAGAGGTTAAGTGGACAAAGGGTGTGATGCAAGGCAGAAATCACTGGCTGGCTAGAAAGATGCTGTGCCTTTATGAGGTGCTCCCCTTTTGCCCGGAAGTGAGAAGAGGCTCCAAGATCCCCACCCTCAGAAAGGGGAAAGCCCAATGAACAGAAGTCTAGCATGGCCACTGGCAGCACAGTGTCTACATGACCTTGTTGTTTTCCAGCAAGCCAGACCTCCTCCCCAAGCCAGAGCAGCCTTCACTATGCACTGGGCACAGCCTGGACACAGGAGTTTCCTTCCTACAGTTCAGTGACACAAGGAAAGGCAGCTAGTCTGGGGAGTCCTGCTGGTGACCCCAACAGTGTGAGATCAAGTGGGAGTTGCTGTTCCATATTTGGGAACTATGCTATGGGACAGTCCACAGAATCACTGAGGAACTCATACACAAGCTCCAAAACATTCCTAACGTTTAAAGTCCATTGGAGGTAGTGCCTGGAAAAAACCTAAATCCAAATAATTTCAAATTTATACTCTACCACATTCAGACTGCCAAATCTTCAAGCTATTCGTTAAGAATGCTGATAAATTAAATTACTTTTTAAAACTAAACATGGTAATAATGTTCATAGGCAGTGAAAATCAAGGTTTTCATTACAAATACCAAGTTATAAAATACATCAAGAATCTTAACCATCAGTTTTACATTTCCTTCCTCAAATATCTTATGGAAAAATCAAAGCAATGGAAGGAAGTGGGAGTTTGTTAGGTTAGTAGTGGGCTCAAACTTTGCAAAGGAATACCAGAAAATATAAAAAAACATACATTAATTCACTCACTAAAGTTTACACTGCTGATTACCTGGATCCACTTTTCTTTTGTATAAATCAAGAGGAAATCTAAACTCTACCCAACAGCAAAACAGTTTAAATGCTCCCATAAGGAAGCCAACAGTATATAAAACCGAAGACTTAAAAAAACAAACAAAAAAAAAAACACTTCAAATTGGCATTCTTTCCAGCAAGTCAAAAACATTACGCAATACATATTCCAAAGACTCACTGCCAAGAATGCAGTAAATGGAACCTTTGAGTAAGGAATGCAATGTAGAAAAATATTTCCCAGTCTGGAAAAGATTTTGAGTAAAAATAAAACTTCATAACCTTGAAAAAGACGTAAGAATAAAACACATGGGCCTGTTATCAACAAAAGAAAATATACGAAAATCAGAGACTTTTCTATATACTTTATTAATGAAGAAATTGAGGCCTACAGCATTTACAAGGCAAGTCAAATGTCAAAAGGGCAAAGAGCAGTGTGCACTCAATACGAACCAATTTAGAAACCCTTGGTTACACACAAAGCAGATTAATAACATGTTAGATCAAAATATACTGTTCGCTCTTCCCAAATATCCCTCCATTTCCTCACCTTTTCTCCTCTCTATCTGGAATGTTCTCCATCCCCATCACCACCTTCTGAAATCCTACCAGTCAGTCCTTTAAGGCTCATTCCAAAGGCAACTTCCTCCACTGTTCAGCCTTCCTCAATTATTCCAGCTAGAAGAAACATATTCTAAAGTCCCGTAGTGAACTTTCTCTGCCATATTTAGAATCTGTCATTTGTATTTATTTTTTTCTCCTCTACTAAACTGCAAACACCTTGGGCAATGACCATATCAATCTTTTCCCCCAATCCTCCATAAAATCAAGCATTATACCATATACACATTTCAATAAATATATACAAAATGAATTAAAAGGAATTATTTCAGTTAGAAGTGATAATTATTTTAATATCAATATAAAATAAAATGCTTACTCTAAAATGACAATAAATAATAGAAAAAATATATAATTTACAGCACTGACCCTTGGTGGCCCAATAATCATGCCTGTCCACCTTGTAAGTGTCATATCTTCATCATCTTCAAGGCCCCAGCTAACCGTACCATCGCCTACTCCTTTTTGTCCTTCTTCAAGTTCTTCCAACAAGCGAAAATTACGAGGAACTTTAACTCCTATATAAAAGAATGTCAATGTAAGTGTAAAAAGCCCATAACTACGAGAGCTGCATATATTCAAATTCAGCTTTTTCCAAATTAACCTTTATAAATTATTTCCCAAAAAGACAAAATTCCCTTTAAGCATTCTGTCCCAGAAAATGCTCAGTCTAAAAACCAGTCAAAATGAAAACACTAAAGAAAGCACTGTACCAAATATTAACTGCAATATAGATCATGTATATAAATTCCTAATTGTTATCCTGATATAAATCAATTATAAGGAAATCATTACAAAATGAATATTTTCCATAATTCAGATTTCTGTCCCAAGCCTAGAACACTGCATCAAATAAATGGGCAAAGACCAGAAGGTTCATAAAAGCTCAAATTCATTTACATACACTCTCTAATGCTTTTTAAAGAACAGAATTATGTTCCAACTTTTAAAAAAGGCACTAGAGAGTACTATTTTTTTTCTAGAATGCTGACGTGGCCCCACCCACAGTCCCCAGACAGTCTCCTTTCCTGTTCTTGTCCCAAACAGTAAGGTCTTACCTCTCCCATGTCAGAATGTCACTTAATCACTTGGAGAGTTCCTCCATTTGAGAACAACTCTCCTCATGGATGTAACAGTTTCCTAGGACCCACCCTTCACCTCTGGCCCCAACCTAGCAAATTATTCATGATCCACTAGCCCTTCTCACACCTCCCATTCTTTAGACCCTCATCATCCCTACTTTATTTTTAAAATCTTAACACAAAAGTCTTCCCTTCTGCCTAGAATTTCCTAGCATTTCAAGTTTTCTCTCTTTCATTCTCAATAAACCTGGTCTTTGCCACCACTGTGACCTCCAATCCCTAGAATCTAACCATGAATCTTCTAATTGACCACACCTTTCCTAAAATTATTGGCCTGGCCTCTCCAAAGGATGGACCCTATGGACTCCCATGTTCTCAACAGCACCTTGCTTGAAACATCCCCCAGTCCCACCACCTAAGTCGTGAAAAAATTAGCTAAATGCCCCCAGAAGCCTCTCTCTCTGGCTTTGGAGTTTGCACACGTATGCTCTTGTGTATTTCCTCTCATGCGTGCACACACAGTGATGAAGCAGAAAGAAGTGACATCTCTTTTATTTTTTGTTAGAGACATCTCTTCTAAAGGAACTGTCAATTTGTGTAAACTCTCTCTTGGTAAAACCAAAACATCTTTCACTTACTAATTCATAGTAATCCTTCTGGACATTCAATGAAAAAGCAATAAATACTGTAACTTAATGCTAGCCATTTTATGTACTATGCTTTATTTAAAAAATTCTAGATAATCTTGGGCCACAGTAATACAGAGCTGTCATAAATCACAAGAAACAAGAGTAGGCAGGGGCAAGATGGTGGAGAAGTAGGAGACCTTGTTTCAACCAGCCCCCTGAAGTGAGCTAAATATCTACCAGAACACTCTGAGCACCCATGAAATCAGCCTGAGATGTAAAATTACATCTGGATCTCTATCGGGGAAGATCATCATCAGTGGAGCGGTAAAGCGGAGTGGGAGGGCTTGGATTGATATCGGAAGATAAACAGAAAGGGGGGGAACCACCAGAAACGACCCACTGGAAAGTAATACCCCAATACAAAAGTGCCCTGTGCTTGGGAACTAGCATTAACTTGGAGTCTGGTTAAAAGCATTCAAAAAGAGCAAAAGGTCTGAAGGGGCAACTGGTGGAATCGGGCGGCCGCGGGCACGGTCCTAAGCCCACGGTCCCAGGACAGTCACAGCCAGCGACCACCCGCACCTGAGAGAACCTGGTGTGGGCGCCAGCCCGAGGTCTCTGAAGCCGCAGGTTTCCGCGACCTGCATCACTGCCAGGTCCTGGGCATGGACCCTAGACAGCAGTCCAACGGCCGCTAGGATCGGGCTCCCCAGACCAAGATCGCTTGCGGTTTTAGTGGCACAGGGGTGCAGAGACAAGCGGGGGCCTTGAGTTACCACTGAGACGGTGGCAGAGAGTACACACCACCTGTGGGAGGTTGCAGTGTTCAGCGAAGATTGCAGAGGAGGAGGCTGTGTGTTCTGGACAATCCAGAGGAGAGCAGATTGAGACTTCTCTCTGAGGCAATGGACTGGGGGCAGAGATTTTTTTTTTCTCCATTAGCACTCTGAAAAACTCAAAAAGCCAACCAAGAACAAAAACCTCCAGAGAACAAAAACCTGAAAAACTGGTTTCCAAAGAGCCCAGTCCCTTCATAGGGGGCAGGGCAACTCAGCCCAAGCAAGACTGATAGAAAAACAACCCGGCAGGCCCCTCTCCCAGAAGAGAAGCCAAAAGAACAAGAGGACAATAACACAGGGTCCCCCAAAAACTGTAAAACCCCAACATCAGGGGAAAATATATTAAGCCCCTGCTATTGCCCCAAAACCTGTATATTACATAGACACAACTTTTTTATAATTCTTCCTCATGATTCTTTTATCTTTTTAACTTACTAACCGTTACAACTAGATATTTAATACAACATATTACATAATAACTTTTTAACTTTAACTTTTTTCATACATAAGCCTAGGTTTCTGTTTATTGTTCTTTTTTTTAATATATATATAGGTATAAGCTTCAAGGTAACCCTTTTTCCCCTATTCAATACTACCCCTATATATAAGCTAGCTTTAATTTCCCTGTATCTCTGGAAAGTTGATTCCTTTAACAGAGATAACAAGATACACCCAGAAAGTACTGAAATAACTTCCCTCACCTACATCAAGCGTTATAACCATCTTCCCATCTTATTCTTCCTTCAGTGTTTCTGTATATTTTTGTTTTTGTTTTTCTACCATATAAATCTTATTCTTAGGGTTCATTTTGGCTGGGTTTTTCTTCTTTTTTCTTTCTTGTCTTTTACTCTTGTCAGTCTTTTTCTTGGCTCGTTTTGGGTTTATGTACCTTATAAATCTTACTATTGGGACTCATTTTGGCTGGGGTTTTTCCTTTTTTTCCTCTCTTTTTCTCTTTTTTCCTTTTTCTTTCTTTTTGGTGGTGACCTCCGATTGCTCCGAAACTCTCCAAGAGACACCTTGACTGGATCGTGGTTGATATATACAACTATACATCCCCTCAAACACCTCTCACCAAAATGACTAGGAGGAGGAACACCCAGCAGAGGAAAAATTCAGAGACTGTGACCTCTGCCACAGAACTACTGGATATGGACATAAACAATATGTCGGAAATGGAATTCAGGGTAAAAATCGTCCAGGCAATGGTTAGGTTTGGAGAAGACCATCACTGTAAGGGAAGAAGTTAGGGCTGATCTGGCAGAAGTTAAAAATACTATCAAGGAGATCCAATCTAATCTAAGTACTCTAACAGCTAGGATAACTGAGGCAGAAGATCAAATTATCTAGAAGACAGGCTGACAGAAGAGCAGGATCAGGAGGACGCCTAGAACAAACAACAACTCAGAAGAAATGAAAAAGAATTAGGGAAATAAATGACACCATGAAACATTCCAATGTCAGAATTATTGGGATCCTTGAGGAGGAGGAGAAACACAGAAGACTAGAAGAGGTGGTTAATCAAATACTAGATGAAAATTTCCCTAATCTAGGGAATGGAACAAGTGTTCGTGTCCTAGAGGCAGAGAGGACACCCTGCAAGATGAATGAGTCTAGAAAGACCCCCAGACACTTCATTGTGAGATTCACGAATCATAAATTCAGACAGGAGGTCTTAAGGGCAGCTAGGGGGAAGAGATTCCTTACGTACAGAGGAAAGACCATCAGAATAATGTCAGACCTGTCCACAGAAACGTGGCAAGACAGAAAGGGCTGGCAAGACATTCAGGGCACTAAATGAGAAGAACATGCAGCCAAGAAAACTTTATCCAGCAAGGCTGACATTCAGAATGGACGGAGAGATAAAGAGTTTCAAAGACCATCAATCTCTGAAAGATTATGTGACCAAAAAGCTGGCACTACAAGAAATATTAAGGGGGGGTCCTATAAAAAAACAAAAAACCCAAGAGTGACATAAAACAGAAAGTTAGAAACAATGTATAGAAACAAGGACTTCACAGGTAACATGACATCAATAAAAACTTACCTTTCAATAATCATTCTCAACATGAACGGCCTAAATGCTCCCATCAAAAGACACAGAGTTGAAAACTGGATAAAACAACAGAACCCATCCACATGCTGTCTACAAGAGACACATTCTGAACCTAAAGATACATCCAGACTGAAAGTGAAGGGATGGAGAACCATCTTTCATGCCAATGGGCCTCAAAAGAAAGCTGGGGTAGCAATTCTCGTATCAGATAAATTAGATTTTAAGCTAAAGACTGTAGTCGGGGATACAGAAGAACATTACATCATTCTCAAAGGGTCTATCCACCAAGAAGATCTAACAATTGTAAATATTTATGCCCCCAACATGGGAGCAGCCAACTGCATAGGCCAACTGTTAAACAACATAAAGAGTCATATTGATATGAATACAGTAATTGTAGGGGATCTTAACACGCCACTCTCAGCAGTAGACAAATCATCTAAACAAAAAATCAACAGGAAACAAGAGCTTTAAATGACACATTGGACCAGATGGACCTCACAGATACATACAGAACATTCCACCCTAAAACAACAGAATACTCATTTTTCTCAAGCACACATGGAACATTCTCAAGAATAGGCCACTTACTGGGTCACAAATCAGGGATCAACCGATACCAAAAGATTGAGATTATTCCCTGCATATTCTCAGACCACAGTGCTTTGAAACTGGAACTCAACCACAAAAAAAAGTTTGGAAAGAATTCAAACACTTGGAAGCTAAAGACCATCCTGCTTAAGAATGTTTGGATCAACCAGGAAATCAAAGAAAAACTTAAACAATTCATGGAAACCAATGAAGACACATCAGTCCAAAACCTACGAGATACAGCAAAGGCGGTCCTAAGGGAGAAATACATAGCCATACAAGCCTCACTCAAAAAAAATGGAAAGATCCTGAATACACCAACTCTCTTAACACCTTAAAGGACTGGGAAATCAACAACAAATTAAGCCAACCATTCACACAAGGGAAATAATTAAGATTATAGAGCAGAGACCAATGAGTTAGAAACTAGAGGTAGAGCAGAATACATTAATGAAACTAGAAGCTGGTTCTTTGAATTATTAAGATCAATAAATCACTGGCCAAACTAATCCAAAAGAAAAGAGAGAGGATTCAAATTAATAAAATTATGATTGAAAGGGGAGAGATCATGACTAACACCAAGGAAATAAAAACAGTCATCAGAAACTACTCTCAACAGTTATATGCCAGTACGTTAAGCAACCTAGAAGAAATGGATACATCCCTGGAAACCTATAAACTTTGAAGACTGAAAAAGGAAGAAATTGACAACCTCAATAGACCAATATCTAATAACGAGATTGAAGCAGTGATCAAAATACTCCCAAAAAACAAGAGTCCAGGACCTGATGGATTCCCTGGGGAATTCTACCAAACATTCAAAGAAGAAAAAATACCTATTCTCCTGAAGCTGTTTCAAAAAATAGAAACGGAGGGAAAACGTCCAGCTCTTTCTATGAACCCAGCATTACCTTGATCCTCAAACAAGGCAAAGACTCCATCAAAAAGGAGAATTTCAGACAAATGTCCCTGATGCATACAGATGCCAATTTTCTCAACAAGGTCCTAGTTAATAGGATCCAAAAGTACATGAAAAAGATTATTCACCATGACCAGGTGGGATTTACCCCTGAGATGCAAGGGTGGTTCAACATTCACAAATCAATCAATGTGACAAAACAAACTGATAAGAGAGAAGAACCACAAGGTCCTCTCAATTGATGCAGAAAAAGCATTTGACAAAATACAGCATCTGTCCCTGATTAAAACTCTTCAAAGTATAGGGATAGAAGGAACATTCCTCAACTTCATAAAATCTATCTATGAAAAACCTACAGTGAATATCACTCTCAATGGGGGAAAAGCTGACACTCTTCCCATTGAGATCAGGAACATGACAAGGATGCTCACTCTCACCACTGTTGTTCAACATAGTACTAGAAGTCCCAAGAACAGCAATTAGACAACAAAAAGAAATAAAAGGTATTCAAATTGGCAAAGAAGAAGTCAAACTCTCTCTTCCCAGATGACATGATACTTTATATGGAAAACCCAAAAGACTCCACCCCCAAACTACTAGAACTCATACAGCAATTCAGTAATGTAGCAGGATACAAAATCAATGCACAGAAATCAGTTGCCTTCTTATACACTAGCAATGAAAATACAGAAAGGGAAATTAGAGAATCAACTCCATTTATTATAGCACCAAGAATCATAAGATACCTTGGAATAAACCTAACCAAAGAGGTAAAGGAACTGTACTTGAGGAACTACAGAACACTCATAAAGGAAACTGAAGACGACACAAGAAAATGGAAAAGCATTCCATGCTCATGGATCAGAATAATAAACATTGTTAAAATGTCTATACTGCCCAGAGCAATCTAAACTTTCAAAGCCAATCCAATCAAAATTTCACCAGCATTTTTCAACGTGCTGAAACAAACAACCTAAAATGTTTATGGAACCAGAAAAGACCTCGAATCACTAAGGAAATGTTGAAAAAGAAAAACAAAGCTGAGGGCATGACGTTGTCTGATTTCAAGCTTTACTACAAACCTGTGATCACCAAGACAGCATGGTACTGGCACAAAAACAGACACATAGACCAATGGAACAGAGTAAAGAGTCCAGATATGGACGCTCAACTCTATGGTCAAATAATCTTCAACAAAGCAGGAAAAAATATCCAGTGGAAAAAAGACAGGCTCTTCAATAAATGGTGATGGGAAAATCAGACAGCTATGTGTAGGAAAATGAAACTCGACCATTCTCTCACACCATACACAAAGATAAACTCAAAATGGATGAAAGACCTCAACGTGAGGCAGGAATCTATTAAAAACCTAGAGGAGAACACAGGCAATAACCTCTTCAACATTGGCCACAGCAACCTCTTTCAAGACACGTCTCCAAGGGAAAGGAAACAAGCAAAAATGAACTTTTGGGACTTCATCAAAATAAAAAGCTTCTGCACAGCAAAGGAAACAGTCAACAAAACAAAGAGGCAATCCACAGAATGGAAGAAGATATCTGCAAATGACACTACAAAGGACAGATACCCAAGATCGGTAAAGAACTCCTCAAACTCAACACCCAAAAGACAGATAATCATGTCAAAAACTGGGCAGAACACATGAACAGACACTTCCCCCAAAGAAGACATACAAATGGTTAACAGACACATGAAAAAATGTTCATCATCACTAGCCCATCAGTGAAACTCAAATCAAAACCATTCTGAGATACCACCTTACACCAGTTAGAATGCCAAAATCAACAGGACAAGAAACAAGTGTTGGAGAGGATGTGGAGAAAGGGGAACCCTCTTACACTGTTGGTGGGAATGCAAGTTGGTGCAGCCACTTTGGAAAACAGTGTGGAGATCCTCAAAAAATTAAAAATAGAGCTACCCTATGATGCTGCAATTGCACTACTGGGTATCGACCCCAAAGATACAGATGTAGTGAAAAGAAGGGCCATAGGTACCCCAACGTTCATAGCAACAATGTCCACAATCACCAAACTGTGGAAAGAGCCCAGATTCCCTTCAACAGACAAATGAACAAAGAAGATGTGGTCCACATATACAATGGAATATTACGCAGCCATCAGAAAGAATGAATGCACAACTTTTATATCAACATGGACAGGCCTGAAGGAGATTATGCTGAGTGAAATAAGTCAAGCAGAGAAGTCAATTATCATTTGGTTTCACTTACTTGTGGAACATAAGGAATAAAATGGAGGACTTTAGGAGAAGGAAAGGAAAAGTGAATTGGGATAAGTCAGAGGGGGAGATTAAAGATGAGACTGTGGATTCTGAGAAACAAACAGGGTTATGGAGGGGAGGGGAGGGGGTGGGAGAATGGGTGAGCCTCGTGGTGGGTATTAAGGAAGGCACGTATTGCATGGAGCATGGGTGTGGTGCATAAACAAAGAATCTTGGAACACTTTAAAAGAAAAAAAAAGAAACAAGAGTAGTCATCACAACTACTATGATTACTAATAACCACTTGTTTAGCATACATTATATGCTACTTTAAGCAAATTATCCCATTTAATCCTAAAAGCACCCATTTTACAGTTTTAGGAAGTGGGATATAAAGAAGTTATGTGACCTACCCAATGTCACACAGCTGTAAGAGGCAGATCCTCAATTTCTAGACCAAAGCCACTTTTAACCATCAAGTTGCCCAGCAGTACAAACCACAGGCAGCATATCCTGGCATAGGTCTAAGAGTTAGACTGCCCAAGTCCAGTTCTGCTAACTGCTCTTGATAGGTAACTCCAGAGCCCTATCTTCTTGTCTGTAAAATTGAGGTAACAGTAGTTCCTACCCACAGAATCACTGTGAAAATTAAATAAGGTAATCCATCTTAAACTCAAAAAATGTTCACTATGATGATCATTTCAGTATTTGCTTTTAGATAGAATTACATAAAGCTTCTATTAACCTCCATCTAAGCTATGTGAGAAGAAAAGCTCTTTGTACAACCCTGTAAGGTGGACCCTAGAAATTTTATCCTGAGCTGTAAGTTTCTATTCACCTACCATTGCTATTTTCCTATAACTATAGTCATTACCTCCACAATATATTGCTACTGGATTATTTTTTAAAGTAATCTTAAATGAACTTGATTATCCTTGCCCTTATGAAGTCATTACACAAGAATTATTCTAAATTTGCATTGAACTTTGTTGCCTCCTAGTTATAAACAATTGAATCAAGTGACCTTTCTGAGCATCCAAAACTACAGAGCAAACAATGTAAAACTAATGTTTCTTTTTACATAAATGCCATAAAAGTGATACACCTAGTTACTGCTAAACTCTTCACCCTTTCTTTATATAGCTTTTTGGGAAAATAGTTCTAAGACTGATAGATCAATTACTGGCAATACTAACTTTCAAAAAGTTATAGCAGCTAAGGCGGGTTGTGCTATGGTGAGTGCTGTGAAAGGTGTAAGCCTGATGGTTCACAGACCTGTACCCCTGGGGCAAATAATAAAAGAAAAAAAAAGAAATTACAGCAGCTAAAAATATTTTGCTTTTAAAGTATAAGACAAACAAAAACCAAAAAACACTGAGTCATATTTTCAAATTTAGGACTAGAGCACTCTGGCTTTATTTCACCCAACCACTAATGTCTGTGAAGGGAAAAAAAAAAAAAAAAGCCACAAGATGGGGATGTTGTTCCATGAAAACTGAAGTATTACACAGCTACTTTCTAGATCTCTTGCCATCTATGAGTCTTTTTCTACAGTTCTACTTGTCTTTTTCCTCTGTGTGTGTGTGTGTGCGCGCTGTTTTTTAAATAGTTTTAAATATTTTACACCTTTAGTCTGGGATCTTCAGTTAAAAAAAAAAAAGTAACCTATAAATCTATCCCTTTCTAGCTGAAACTTTTAAAATGCTGTCAATATTTGGTCCAGAAGAACAAAAGAGATCATCCAGTCCAAAACCTAACATAACAGAGAAAAGAAAATTTTCACTGGAAATGTTGGGTGATTATCCTAAAGTCACTTAACTATGTATTAGTTGACAAACCAAGTAAAAAACCCATCTCCAGTCTTCTTCCACTAACCTAGTCTCCTCTTTAGTACATTACAATGAACCTGCACTTCTGAGCAGTAACACCAAAAATACTATATTCATAATGCAAACAACCTAGAAAACTGTTTCCAGCTTTAAATCTGAAGGATAGCAAATTCCAAATCACTTGCCTTTAGTTCCCATGATACCAAATATAAAGGCATAAAGACTACCAAATAAATAGAATAAATCCTGCCATGCAATATTTATTAGGAAAAAGGGTTTCCAACTTTAACTTATAAATTTTTACCTTTTTCAAGTTACAGCGAAAAAAATGTAAGACCTTGAATGGTAATAATCTGTTAACCTATTCATACAAACATATGAGAAATGTTAACAAAGCTAATCTATCAGTTTGCAATTAATCATCTAAATTAAGAAAGTTCTAAAGTAACACTTAAAAAAAGATGAGAGGAAGTACAGTTTTAGAGACGGCAGTGGGGATTCCAATTCCAGCACCTGATGGTCAACAGTCTAAGATGTACAAAAGTCCCCAGAATTCAGGAATAATTATGACTACCATTTGAGTGTACATCTCTTCAGATTACTTTCCATACACAATATATGATTTCCATGCTTTTTTGTTAAAATGAGATCATGACTCCTAGTTTTTTAACTTCCTTTTTCCCCTACTTCTGGACATATTTCTATGGCAGACATTATCAAATGCCATTTTAAAATGCCCCAATGAATAATATCAGTCTTGCTTGAGGGGCAGGGGTTGGGAGACTGGACCAGAATAATCAACGCCTACTCAAAAATTAAAGGAAAACACCTATAGGAATGGAATAAATCTTTTTCTGTGTTAGGTGCTTTTCAACCATCCTTTAGCTGATCCTCAAGAACATCCAAGTCAGCTATTGGTCCCTTCTCCTTATCCCACTACCCAGAGTATCTATGAGTTTAAGGAAGAGAGTATCTGGGGCATATGTGCTGTGGGAAGCAACCAGGTTGGTTACTTGCTTCCTGCAGAGTTCTTAGGTATGGGTTGCAACAAACCTAAGCAGACATACTGTTAAGATGAAACTTGTAAAGAGTCCCTACCTGTGATTTTAGTTCTCTGGTTCTGCCCCATTGTAGGAGTTCTGAGTTCTCCTCAAACCCCAACAAGCTGCCTTGATTAAAAATAACATACTTATTAAGCACCTCCTATGAGACAAACATTTAATAAAAGATTTATTTAAAAAGTACTTCATTAAATCTCACCTTGTAAACTGATATAATATTACCATTTCACTAGATAAGAAAATTAAAGCTTAAATTATTAGATTGAATCTTATAAAATGACACTACTATTAGGCATCTTTTTTAACCAACAGAAAAAGTAATCTCATAAAATTCAATCTAATTACATGGAGAGTGATTGAGTCAGGGTTGAAGCTCTTAGACATTATTCTCCAATGCCTCCTCATGGAAACCACTAGTCCCAGATAGAACTCATTCCCCTAGCTACTGCTAATTTGTCGGCAGTCCCTGCCGAATTTTATGGGGGTGAGAGACACATCTTGATCAACTGTGGAAGAAACTCTGACAAAATACATACAGCTCTGAACCCCGTTAAAAAGAATCTTTGTATATGTCACGCACTGGGTGTACTCAAAGCAAAACAGTCCTATCCAAGGAAATAACATAGCATTTTATATTTTTCAAACTACTTTCTCATACAGCCATTTATCTGTATATAAAAGGAATCTTTTGAGCTATGATGGACAGCTATATCCACATTTACAAAGATCAAGATATGAAGTAACTTATTCAAGACCAAGGTAAGCTAATAATTGAGTCAAAACGAATATTCAAATTTACCAACACAGTTACAATAATCTATCACTGTATACTTTATGTCAAAATGCAGAAATTTTTATTTTTTTAAGCTCTATGCCCAAATGGGGCTTGAACTCATGACCCCAGTATCAAGAATCACATGCTCCACCGAGTCAGCCAAGCACCCCAAAATTCAGAAAAATTTTCAAACGTAGGGAGACTACAGAATGTATACAACTTAAAATACCTACCTTCTAAAAACCACTCAGTTGAAATTTGTCATATAGACAAATACTATAAAGAACTTCTGTAATTGTCATGTAAGGAAATACTGTAAAAAAAGGTGTTAAAATTGAAGTCCAAGAAATTTCTGGTTTATGGTGCTTAAAACCATATATTGGTAAAAGCATTTATAAAACCTCCCTGAGTAATACGCTATAATTTTTCAGTAATTTTAAGACTCAAATATTTGTTTGATTTTAACATTATTATCTTCCTAAATGAGACAAACAAATAAAATTATGAAAACACAATGTAGAGGAACACACATAAGGTAGCAAAGGCTCAGGATACCTGTATTTTGTCATCTATTCACTACTACATTAATTCACACCTACAATCAATAATCATTTGACGACTACTAGATTCAGTTACTACACTAGGCAGTAGAGACCAGGAGGACTAAAACCTTTGTTTGCTCTCAAGAAGTTTAAGATCTATGAGAGGAAGACAATTAAAGAGACAGCTCAATACAATGTGAAAAACTGTCTGGGAGCATATAAAAAGGACAATTGACCCCAAAAGGAGGGACAAGGAAAATCTCCTAAAAGAACTCTCCAGATGTACCATAAAGAAGAACAGAAACCATCCAGGATGAAAAATGGGTAAAAATATGTAAGATGTCAGGGGAGAAAATTATAAAACATAAGCAAAGAACATCAAAAACCTGAAAAAATAAAGCAATTTGCTACATGACAAACTCATTGCAAAGATTAACTTCTCAAATTAATCTACAGATTCTTTCAATTTAATCTGAAATTCCAACAGCATTGTCCTTGGAAGGTGACAAAAATCCTAACATTCTTCTGGCAAATCTAAGGGGCAAGACTCTGGAGAAAATTTTTAAAGAAAAAGAAAAGAGAGGAAATAGTTTTCTCTAGATATTAATATTTCCTCATCAAACAAAGAATGTGAATGTGAATAAAGTAATGTGAAATTAATGGAGCAGTAACCCAAAAACAGATACATGATGGAAAAAGAACATCAAATAAAGCCTAAATCTAGCAGAGGAGAAGTAATAAAGATTAGAACAGAAATCAATGATACAGAAATAAAGAAAAATAGAACAAATCAACAAAACTAGAAGGTGTTTCTTTGAAAGAATTAACAAGATGGATAAACCCCAGCCAGACTTATCAAAAAGAGAAAGTACCCCTGAAACAAATAATGTATTATATGTTAATAATAAAATTTTTAAAAACTAAACAAAAAAGGGGGGGTGGAGAAAGCGAGCAAGAAAGAAAAGAGGAAGAGGAGCAAGATGGCAGAAGACCGATTACCATCAGGTCCCAGAAGTTCAGACAGATAGTTATCAAACCATTCTGAACACCTACAAATTCAACACAAGATCAAAGAGAAGAGCAACAATTCTAGGAACAGAAAATCGACCACTTTCCGGATGGTAGGATGTGCAGAGAAGTGAATGTGAAGCAATGGGAAGATAGACCCCGAGGGGAGGGGCCTGCTCCCGGGAAGTGAGAGCAGCGGAGCACAGAATAGGAACTTAGAGAAGTCTGCTCCAATGAGGGGGGGGGGGGGGGGGGGGGGGTGGTGAAGCTCTCGCAGGGGCTGTGTGGTCTCAGGACCCGCAGGGAGGCAAAAAGATCAGGGGTGTCTAAGCACAACAGAGCTGTCAGGTGTCAGAGAAGGGAAGCCGGCTGCAGAGCCAGAGCCAAGCCAAGGAGGGGTCTCTCAGCTTGGTGTTACCTTAAACCGTGATCCAAGGCACAGTTAGGCCACTGCTCATGCACCAGGGACCCCACAAGTGGCAGATCCGGAGAGATCCCCTCCTTCCTCCTCCGGGAGGAGGGGCACGGGAGCACACTGCAGGAATCTGCTGGGTTTAAAGAGTCTAAGCAAGGCCGAGTGACAGAGATAGAGACGCTTGGTCACAGGCTGGGTGAGCTCGGGGTACAGCCAGAGACCAGGAGACAGGAGGGACTAACTGCTTTTCTCTGAAGACGCACTGAGGAGTAGGGTCCCGAGCTCTCCGCTGCTCTGGGTCAGAGATTGGGAGGCCACCATTTTCATTCCCATCCTCCAAAGCTGTGCAGAAAGCGTTCACGGAACAAAATCTCCCAAGAGTGAACCCGAGCCAATTACTTTTTTTTTTTAATTTTATTTTATTTTTATTCTTTGCCCAAGGGGTACAGGTCTGTGAATCATCAGGCTTACATCTTTCACAGTATTCACCAAAGCACAAACCCTCCCCAATGTCCATAACCCATCCACCCTATTCCTACCCTCCCACCCCCCAGTAACCCTCAGTTTGTTTTGTGAGATTAGGAGTCTCTTATGGTTTGTCTC